>CATIXQ010000005.1:14633299-14704575 GCA_949711755.1 Leptidea juvernica | reverse complement strand
AAATATTATGTTGATCATAATTACTTATCACAAACGAGCTTATCATACATTGATATTATCTTTATCAATGTATTTTATTGATCCATTTATTTTGATACTAATTAAATATTTTATATTATTTTATTTTACTAACCTTAATTACTCCTAGGTACATAGGGAGCGACAATATTTTCAGCGATTCTTCTGGTATTTATTGTAAGAGAGTTAATGTAAGTTATTATAAGTTTATCTAGAAATTCGCTTTGATGAAAAAATGAATCATCCTCATCATCATCATCATCAGCTGGAAGACGTCCACTACTGGACAAAGGCCTCCCCCAAAGATTTCCACGGCGATTGGTCCTGCACAACCCTCATCCAACGTATTCCGGCGATCTTGACCAGATCGTCGGTCCATCTTGGGGGGGGCTACCAACACTGCGTCTTCCGGTACGTGGTCACCATTCGATGACTTTACTGCCCAACGGCCATCGTCCGCCGAACTACGTGCCCTACCCACTGAGTTTCGCAATCATTTGGACTATGTCGGTAACTTTGATTAATAAAATAAATGATAAATTTTAATAAGTTCTGTCCGAACTAGACTTGATACTGAACTAGAATTTTAAAGCTTAAATTGACGAGTCGCAACGGCGGTACATCTCAGAATGTTGTGTTTTTCAAGAAACCTAGCGGCACTGGTTTGTATTGTCGGGGCATATGCCTTAACATCGGAGAATCTCTTGCTTGTCTCATCACGTTATCTCATAAATAAAATTTTTGTATGTCCTAATTTAAGATATCTTTGTGTTTCACTGAATTACTATTTTCTTCATTTTATGTACAGTACTAGTGGTATGAAGTACATAAGTAAATTTAAAATGTTAAGAATGTCTGGTTTCTGTCGCTATTCTAATTGAAGGACAAACGAGATTGTGTAAGTGATATTGTTAGAAGGTGAAGTACTGTACACAATGGTTGCAGCGGTCTTACAATCTCACAAACACCTCACTACAAAGCAACACAATAGAGTCACATATTGTATTGTCTTCTCTGTGTTCTAATTACAGTTGTGAAGATTCAATTCGTGCAAGTTCGACATGTCCAATTAAAAGTTAAATCTGAAGACTGCTTCTTGCCCGCCTTTGCGAAATCATAATATCAGATCTGAAGCAATTCTATGAACAAACAAAAGATACTGATACAAATAATACAATTTAACATTATAATACTATGTAATCACAATATTTAACATTAAATTTGAATATAATGTTACGTATTGTAACTTTATTTATTAAAATATTAGCTTCTGCAGTAGAATTATTGCATCTTATAATTACACCAGAAAAGCCTTAAGTAAAACGGAAATATTAAATTGTTTGTTTTTCCTTTTTTTTATTTTCAAAAACGATGAATCGATTAGTCGAATTTTCGGACAGCCAGATCGCCAGCGACATGATGACACTACCGGGTGTCGGACATTAAAAAATCGCTAATCCTGAAGAATATAGTGAGAAGAATTTGATAGACCACTAAAATTACTGATGTTAAGTGTACAAAGTTTGAAATTAATCTGAAGTTTTGAAGGGGTCTATTTTTTTAACTGACTTCAAAAAAAGAGGAGGTTCTCAATTCGTCGGTGTGTTTTTTTTTATGTTTGTTACCTCAAAACATTCGACTGGGTGAACCGATTTTGATGATTCTTTTTTTATTTGAAAGCTGGTGCTTCCCGTGTAGGTCCATTGTAATTTGGTCCAGATATGACAGTGGCATCCAAGAGAAAACCATAAATATCTTAAATTTGCTATAGGTACGTATGTGGATGATAAATTTACGAATAACTCAATATTGCGCCAACTGATTTCGATGATTCTTTTTTTATTGGAAAGGATATACTTCAAAGATAGTTTCGTGAGAGTTTGGTTCGGTTCTGATTACGGAATTATTATGATTACGAAAAGTAGCGGAGCTCTTCAATTTTTAGGAGCAAATTACCGATACTCGGTCGAATTATTTAGGATATTTAAATTAGGATATTCAAGTCGGTGTCGTCCATGATAAAGGTTTGTAACTACATACATAGTTATAGGTGACATGTGCTGGAGTCGTGAGGAGGCGAGAGGCGAGAGGCGGTCGCGGCGGAAGGACACCGATTCCAAAAACAATAATAATCATAACTAGTATTAGATTTATTAATTAGATTGTATAAAAATACGCAATTATTTTTTGTAGTGTATTTGAGGTCGGTTGTTTTTTTGTTAAAAATTTTCTTTTTGCGCCCAGACAACGGGAAGGGGCTACCCTCCGGGATATGGAAGGGAGGTGGTGAATGCTCATGCATACCAACGCAGTCTTAGTCTGCGTTGGTTATGTGGGACTCACGTAAAACCTTAATGCCTACCCACTTAACACCACCTGAGGCTGGCTTTGGGCAAGTGCCATCTAAGCCTTCATCAAAGACAACCTTCTCTTGGGAAGAGAGAGGCGCAAAGTTCGAAATTATTTTACATATATTATTTAAGCTAAAAGAGACATTTAATTTTACATCTCTGGGTAACAGACGCATTGAGATCAGAGCCATAACATGCATTCCATGGGTCGTCTCCTTCCGTCAAATATGTGCGAAGAGAGGGCAGGTTATAGTATATATATCTTTGTATTTTTTGGATAATATTACTCATTATCACAGTAACCATGACCATCATGTTCACAAAGCATCCTTAGACGTTGATACATCCAATATACGATAATTTATATTAATTATACACCGTGCTATGTATTACTATTTATGAAATATAAAATTTAACTAAAGACTAATACATAAATTTAATCGCTTTTAAATTTGAACACTATATTGGTGCTAATACAAGCAAAGTTATTATGTATATTACAGCTTTTCCAAAATACTCAATTGGATTGAAAAGAGTGACCGTTGAGTATCTTGTATGTTCTTCTCATGAACTTTTCTGAACATAAGTATGGTAGATTCAGTTATTTAAAAGAAATATTTATGCTGGGAAAGTAATTTAAGGGAACCTTCAGAGAGAATGACGTGAATTTCATACATCATGGGAATTTAATAAAAATAAAATAAATTTTCAAAAAAATAGTGATCCCTAATAAAAATGCAAATCCAAAATGTGAAAAAATTAATCTTAAATAATAAATTTGTCATCGCGTGCGCTGCAGAAACTATTGATGATAGAACAAAAAAATGTCCTACAATATTAAAGAACCGTATGTCACTACTGTAGTTATGCCACTATAACTACTTTTTTACATTTTAAAAGTTGATAAAAGTGCCGACAATAATCAAACAATATATATATAATAGATACCCCTGTAGTTATCCTTATCCATTCCTTGAAGTAGAAAAATACCAGGATTAGGTACATGTACGTAGTATTAACATCCTCTTTGCAAACCACACACCAGAGATAAGTACATAGGTACTTATCTCTGGTGAGTGTTTCGGTGTACAATACATTTCCTGCCCATTTTTAAATTTAACTCGAAAACTTGTGGTTTTTGTTTTTTTTATTAATAAATTAAATTTCCAAGTCGTAGTAAAAATATTTTATGCGACACGTTCTATAACTAAGTCAAAAAACGTTCGTGGCGTCTTTCATTGCATAGAACTGTTGCATAAAATACTATAACGTATTTGAAACATATTATCAATGATTAATAAAAGTATGAAGTTACCAGGCAACACAAAAGTTATATTCATATCCGATAGATAAGTAACAAAAAGAGAAAAAATTAATCTTGTAGTGTAGCGTGCGAAGGTAGTAGGGAATAAAACTCAAAAAAGGGACGAGACGAGCAGGACGTTCAACTAATGGTAATTGATACGCCCTGCCCATTACAATTCAGTGCCACTCAGGATTCTTGAAAAATCAAAAGTTCTGAGCGGCACTACAATTGCGCTCGTCACCTTGAGACGTAAGATGTTAAGTCTCATTTGCTCAGTAATTTCACTAGCTACGACGCCCTTCAGACCAAAACAAAAAATAGGCGCAGTTGTGGTACCCATAATCTAGCCGGCATCCTAAAGGTACTAAGGCACTGGTAAAACTGAAAATAAATAGAGCCTGAGCGAACAGAAGCTTACACGAAAATCTACACGTAGATATAGTATAAATATAGTATCTTTATTGTGATGTTGAATATACGAGATCCGTTACAATTTAAGTTTAATATAGATTAAAAAGTGCTGCATTGGCATGTGAGTTGTGACGAACGTTTGAGTTATAAAAGTCAAAGGTTCTCAGTTCATCGGTAACAGTCTTGTGACGAGTGGCGATAGCAGCTACTCTTGAGTATACCTTTGATCCATCTTGAGGTCGATGACAAGTCCAGTGCGGCAATTGTCTCATGTAGGTACTTCATACCTTAATGATTACTAATTCATTCTATTCTATTCCATTCACCTACTGATATGAATGGATATTTTTATTGTACTGAACAATTTGTTATCACTGTGTTTGTTTCATATTTGAAATGTATAAATGTATAAAGGTAAAATTGAAATGGAATACAATACCTAATATAGTTTAGAAATCTATGTAATAAATACATTTTGTGTCCTAAAATTATACATTCGATAAATTTTTATGACTAACTGCACGTCACTATTGACAATAAAGAACAATAATTTGCTCCTTCAATGTAATTATTAATTAATACGAAACTTCATGAGTGGACAAACGTCAAAATGGTCATCATAACGTGCCGATCATGTTTCAGCTGTTTCAACACGATAACTGTATCTCCTCGTGAATGGCGATGGTGTTGGTCAGTGATGAATGGGTCTAGTGGAAGAACCGCTCCCACCAGTGGGAGGCTCCTTTGCACAGGATGCCGGATTATGGGTACCACAACGGCGTTTATTTCTGCCGTGAAGCAGTAATGTGTAAGTATTATTGTGTATGTCGGTTTGAAGGGCGCCATAGCTAGTGAAATTACTGGGCAATGTCTCGAGGTGACAAGCGCTATTTTAGTGCCACTCAGAATTTTTGTCTTTTTCAAGAATCCTGCACTGCATTGTAATGGGCAGGGCGTATCAAATACCATCAACTGAATGTCCTGCTCGTTTCGTCCCTTAATTTCATAAAAAAAAGTTCTTGGTTAACTTACTAAATATTTTCCTTACTTTCAGAAAGTCTGGCTTCGTTTGAGAGCACGAATTAATTATGCAAGGATCGATCGTTAATCTGATCCTCTAAAGACCTCTGTTACTTCAGTCTTTATACCCTATATAAACCCCCTGTACAATTTAAAGCGACCGTCGATCTGGCTATTTTTCCGTCACATCCTGTTCTTCCTGATGCCACATTATTAATTAACCAGCGCTTATACATTTAATATTTCACCTGAATACGGAATCCTTCCAGCGCTTCACTGTAATACCTTCGATAGCATGCTTATTATTTTTGATATAACAAGTTTTTTGTTAAACTATTCCAATGCCGTTTTAACACATATACGTCCTAATACATGTAATTTGTTTTGAATTGTATGAATATTGTATTTCTAATAATGATGTAGATAGATACAAATACGCAACAGGCATGAAAGTCATAACAAATACTGAAATCCATTCAAACGAATACTATGAAAGCTTTATATAATATGTATAATATAAATCCAGTGTCTTGATGTTTGTTTTCAGTGAACTCCTAGACTATTGAACGGATTTTAAGAGGGATTACTTCATGGAGTTCAGTTTAGTCCAAAAAAAATATTATGTACAGAACAACATCTGTCGGGTGAGTTAGTATAGATATATTATATCCGAAAAATTTTCTACACCTATCAAAGTAGTTGTGAGAAAAGATTCCGGAACAGTATTGAAGGTATTTCGGAAATGTTTTTAATATCCTTTCTATGAGGTCAACAAAGAAGCTGTATTGGGGATTCCATAACGCCTGCGATGCTTTCTTTATAATAGTATCCATAGGATAAGAATATTTAATTTTGAGTATCATGCCACAAATATTATTATTCTGAAAAGTATGTAACTATAAGAGCAATAAGAGATATGCCCACAAGAGCCTTCCATAATAGACCAACGTCGTTACCTTGTATTATGCGTATTGTTCCGTAGAGTGAGCAGTCTTCATTATAACCTATCATTTACGCACAATCACTTGTACTTACTACGTAGTACGTCGCAAGATGGTGTGATATGAACCTTGTAGAATTTAACCCCAAGAAGACTCCAGTATGCGTGTAAAAAACTACATAAGTCGTATCACTGTTCTTAGACAACACCTACTTTAATTCTCGTATAGTACCGGAATACGGGTTTCGAAATATCAAACAATTGATTAATTGGCTTCCAAAAAAATGGGCGTCGTAGATAGAGCACGGTAATACTTCACTCCGGCCCACAATCTAGCGATCTAAAAAGCCCAGCTCCGACAAAATATTATTATAATTTTTTTAGAGGGGGAAAACGGGTAAGAGGCACTCGGAATGTGGATAGGTGAGGCGACCGCCCATGGACATCCGCAACAACAGGTGTCAAGAAATGCGTTGCCGGCCTTTAAGATGGGAGTAAGCTTTTTTCTTGAAGGTCTCTGAGTCGTATCTGTTCGGGAAAACCGCAGCCGGTAATTGATTCCACAAAGTGGCAGTAGAATAGCTGTAATATTATGGAGCATGTCATCTTTGTGCATTTATTTTCCTGTGTGTAACGTAGAGCTACTTGAATTGACGGGGACTCAGTGCTCTGTGAACGGCTAAATCACATGGTGTTGGAAAGAGACTTCGCTTCTGTATAAGACACACAAGTGTCTTCTACTGCATTTTTTTACGGGGAGTGTTCCATAATGCTCTTGTAATTCCTCTGGTATCATATTGTCATTATAACAATTCTATTTATGAGAAATGTTATTTTATATGGACCAATAAATAATAGGTAATCGGTTTAGATAGATCTGTTATCAATTATCATGTGATTATCATTATTCTATAGCACACTAGCGTAGTAATTATATGCGTTACGCACACTTTTTTTTATTTGCCTGAATTCAATTGTTTCACAACTGTATTTAAGAACTCAAACTAAACTATACAACGTTACTATTATTGTTCTTGTTTATTAGTCTTATATGCATTAAGTAGTTAGCTACCTATTGTTTTGGCAATGCAAATAGACACTTTAATCTTATTTATATCCAAAATGATTTATAGTTAATATATACATTATCACTCTATCTTCGGCATAAACAAACAAAATTTAGCAGACTGTAGTAAAACATTATCGACCTGTTTAATGTTTGATACTTAAATAGTTTAAATGCATAGAGACCATCAAACCATTTTAAATGCAATAATCGTAAAAACTAATAAAATTTCACCAAACTCATTTCAAGAACCTTTATGTGGTTAGTCTGCTAACTTTATTATATTATATGCTCATTGCACGATGCATGATAAAGTGATTAAAACGTTTTATGACATGGTCGACTTAATTATCCGCCATGTTTGATCTACTTATAATCTCTTCGTGACTTACGTCAGTTAAAAACTTTATTATAAATCTAGGTTTAATTTTAAACGAATCTTGGTGAATCATATTATTAATATTTATTGTAACGTGGCAGTAAACCAATATTCTTTTATAAATTTAACACGGATTGTTTGTGCAATATTTTATCTGTTGTCATTTTAAATGTTCCATTTTATTATTTTATTTGTTAAGGATTAGAGCGGGGTTTTAACGTACCGTGCTCAGAGCTTATTCTACCGTATGTATGATGTAGACTTGAACATAATATTAAAAAAAAATAACAAAAAAAGAAACGACTTCAAAAACACTATTCCAAAACAATAGATATAATGTGCACTAATAAGTATAAAAATAATTGCGTATTTTAATACAATCTAATTAATTAATCTAATTCTAGTTACGATTATTGCTAATTTTGGAATCGGTGTCTTTCCGTCGCGACCTGCTCTCGCCTCTCGCCTCCTCATGACCCAAGCACATCTCACCTATAACTATGTAGGTAGTAACAAACCTATCTTGGAAGACCGACTCCAAAAATTACAATAATCGTAACTAGAATTAGATTAATTAATTAGATTGTATAAAAATACGCAACTATTTTTATACTTTTTAGTACACATTATATCTATTATTTTGGAATAGTGTTTTTGAAGTCGGTTGTATTTTTGTTAATTTTTTTTATATAATATATTAATATATGTAGATATACAAAATTTTTCAATGCAACAATGAACGTCAATGCTATACAATTTGATTAGACAGTTAGAAATTCTGCCACAGAACGCACCCTTACTGTAAGTCGTTAATTGATCATCATATTCGACTACGACAATTACTTGACAATAACTATGTTATGGTAGATGACTTACAGCCGTTCCCAATATTCAGTTTATCTCTTACTTGAGATAAAAATCGTTACTATCTTGACTTTTCTGTCCCAATAAACTAATCGACGGTAACTCACCTTATCCGTGCACGCTGTCTATCAATGGGACGATGTATAGCTTACCAGCGATATAAAGTTTATATGGAATTTGCAAATCACGCGTCCCAATATAAGGCGATAATGACTTATCGGGCATATTGGCACAGCTTCAGATTATTGACAGGTAATTACTGACAGAAGAAGGTAGTAATTTATCTCTATCTGTAGATAGTAAATTGGTAACGGCCATTAAATATCCGGATAGCATTAAATAGAGTATCGTTAATTTTCTCCTAAGAATTGAAGAGTTCCGTTACTTTGTCATGGATTCCACAATGAGAACCAAACTCTCACCAAACTATCTTTGAAGTATATCCTTTCCAATAAAAAAAGAATCATCGTAATCGGTTGGAGCGATATTGAGTTATTAGTAAATTTATTTTTGCACTTTGCTATACGTATGTATAGTAAATTTAAGACTTTTATGGTTTTCTCATGGATGCCATTGTCAGATCTAGACCAAATCACAATGGGACCACATGGGAAGCACCAGCTTTCAAATAAAAAAAAGAATTATCAAAATCGGTTCACCCAGTCGAGCGTTTTGAGGTAACAATCATAAAAAAGAACACACCGATGAATTGAGAACCTTCTCCTTTTTTGAAGTCGGTTAAATATTAAACATTAGCTTCCAGTAAATCAATTAGAATCATGTAGCTCGTTCTTTATAATATAATTGACGGTACGTCAATATTCCAACTAACACAGTTAATTAAGTGTGAGAGGCGAAGCGTTAGTTTAGTGTAATGAAGCGGTGAAACGTTAACTGACTAATGTCTCTAAAGGTCCGCAGTAACTGCTCTCCTCAGATATCCCGCTATTACAAGCCTCTTAGGATTCCAGACCCGAAGTAAAACCAACGGTAATAATGTAAACCTCTAGGATGTGGGCATTTCAAGCCGTAAACAGTTATAATAATACCCAAATACCGTTATGCAACGAAAGAAAAACTATTTATTTAGAAAAAAATAAAAAAATATTTTTTTATAATTCCCCTAATTTTTGATATATTATTTTCTAATTTATGCGTACTTCTTTTAAGATTTCACCCTGCGATTTGTTTATAGTCAATGAGAATGCAACTTTAAATTCTAATTGCAGGCGCTTAAAATTAATAACTCCGCAGTTGTCCAATCGCCCGCCACTGGACCGCACCATAATATCGCGAACTCAGTTGTTTATCGTCATCGTCGTTACTATTATAATAAATATTTTGCAAAAAATGTAGCATAAAAAACAAAGTTTATCTACTTTAAATACCAGATGCAATAATAGTATATATTTTGATATTAGGATCAATATGTTACTACCAAAAAATGAAGAAATGAATTATCATATTTTAATATTTTTATGATTCACTGTTTGGTGATATTGGCTTACACGTAAATAGATATTTTATATGCTGTCATGTGCTCTTTGTAGGACTAATTAATATAAAGATTTCCATTATTATTGTATACGTGTAATTCCAACAGTTTTTGTGGCACACGTTAGAATAGCTCGCAGATGGCAGGGTTTCATCCTACTTACTAGACACTTTCGTAACGTTTACACAATTTCGTGAAGTTTTATCAAAACCCATTCAGTAGTTTTTGCGTGAAAGGGTTACAAACTTACATATATACATTATTAACATTTAGCAAATTTAGCATTTATAATACTGTATATCTCTTAATAACTTATAGCCTATGTGTAAATTATATTATTGTAAGGCTTCATCAAAATCCATTTAGTAGATTTTGCGCGAAAAAGTAAAAAACAAACATCCAAACATTCTTACAAACTTTCGCATATATCATATTAGTGGCATGTATATTTGTAACTCATACGGTTTTTGTTGAGCACGCATGAATAGCTTGCAGATTTCAGATTTTTTCCTACCTCCTCGATACTTTGGATACTTTATATTTTGGATAATTCACGCTATATCTTTATAAATTATAGCCTATATGTTATTCCGATGCGTAAGCTATAGCTTAGCTTCTTCTTCAATCTTCTTCTTGCTTGAAGAAGTAACAAACATACACTGTGTGTGTAAACACTCAAAAACTTTCGCATTTATAATATTAGTAGAATATGTTGCACATGAGAACGTATTTACACCTGGGTGTTTGGCGAAACTCCCGAGCCGGTAGTCATAATCATAAAGTGAACGAATACAACGGAAGTTTGTCAGGAATATATAGAATATTTATTGCACCAGGCGGAGCCAAGCTGCGTTCCACTCTCTACTAATACAGTTTTTGGCATCGACATCGAAAAATAACAGCTATACTTGAGCATTATCCAAATTTTTTAATTTAACACTTCGAGCTATAAATATCAATAATTTGCCAAACTGTGGCAAATTATTAGAATACGGACTAATTTTTTCCAAACTTTTCATGCAGGTTGGAACCGGATCACTAAATTTATATGAAAACAAATATCGTGCTAAAAATTAAAGTGTCTTAATGTTGAAGTATATAATATGTCGCAGGCAGTTTGTATGATCCGCTGTTAATAAACGGGGTCGTCCGTTTATAAAATGCTACAACACTACAATACTATAAAATGCTGCGGCAAATCGTAGTTTTCAAAAAATGCTAAAGTGTCCATGAATTCTGGTGTTCGGAGGACACATGCGGAATACGATTCGTAAAGAGTAATGGCGATGTGGACTATCTTATTATAAAAAAAGGATAGCCCTCAGAGTCCAACAGTCCGTGTAAAGACTTAACAAGTATATTATGACATAGTAGTATTAAATACTCATAGATACTGACAAAATAATCATTGTTTTTTTAGCCAGTCAAGAAGAATGTTTTTTGTGGGTCAGAATATCAAGTTTGACAATTGCAAGTAAATATTTTTTTGTTTTTTTTATTAAGTCTTCTAGGTGTGATGAAAATTTCAAAAAACTTATTTTTCTTATTATTTGTACTTGTTTTTAAAGGCTTATTTTTATAATTTAAAGCAATATAATAGTAGTTTTGTTATATTAAAAATTACAAAATGCAGTTAAAACTTAGTAGTAAAATAAAAAAATTAGTCATGAAAATAAAATATTTAATCCTTTTTTTTAATATAATTATGTCTTCAATGTATGATAAATATGTTAGACTAAATTACTGATTTTTCTAATCATATTATGTGTACATAGGTATATGTCTGTTAATTTTGTAATGTTCTTTGAAGTCTTAAATTTTTAACTTTACCAAATGTATGATGTAAATGACTTCAAAAAATTTATCAAATTTATCGGTTGGACATATTTTAAGAATGTTTAAGATATTCTTTAATTTTTTTAGTAAAAGTTGGATAGCTGCTATGAAAATGTCTAAGTGACTATAATTATTATTATAAGTGTTGCATGCTCTTAAAATAAAACAATTGCTAGTATAATTAGTTCTACGAACAGGGATAAAGAATGTATCTATAGAACGTGTATAATGTTTTGGACAGTTAAGTTTAATGTTACTTAAAATACGATTGGAATCAATTAAGTCATGTAATATTTTGAAAAGGAAAACTTGATCTCTGTATTCTCTACGCTGTTGAGGAGTATTACAATTTTGAAACTTATAATTTAATCTTTTAATATATTTATTTTGTACACTTTCTATAGCATCTATATATTTTGTATAACGTGGGTTCCAAGCAGTCGAGGCATATTCTAAATATGGTCTGACATAAGCATTATATAAGCTTTTGCTGTCATATTGTCTATATGATTTTCAAATAAGAGAGCCGAATCTAGCGTTACCCCAAGGTCTTTTATTTCTGACACCCTTTTAAGGGGTTCATTGTTTATTTTATATTTTAATAAAATTGGCATTTTTTCCTCGAAATGTTATCATACAGCATTTGTCAACATTGAGGTATAAGTCATTAGCGGAACAATAGTTTCCTATCTCAATTAAATCGCTTTGTATCATCATTAATAAATATGTTAAATAACAATGGGCCAAGGTGAGAACCCTGAGGAACGCCAGATGTAACAGGGACAAAACTATAAATAAATCCTTTAACAGCTACCGCTTGCGTTCTGTTACGGAGATACGACTCCAGCCATCTTAGAAGGTCTCCTTGAATACCGATACGCTCAAGTTTAAATAATAATCGGACATAAATTTTATCGAACGCCTTTGAATAGTCGGTATAAATTGTGTCTGCCTGGAATCCATTACTTAAGGCATCCAATACTTCATCTAGAAATTCGCAAAGGTTAGTTTCCGTCGAGCGTTTATTTACAAATCCATGTTGCTGTGGAATAATTAGTGGTCGTAATAAAGGAAATAAAGTGTCATAGATTCTTTTTTCAAATAATTTTGGGATGACTGATATTTTTGAAATCCCACGATAGTTTTTAATATTATGACTGTCACCACTTTTAAAAATGGGGACAATTAAAGACATTTTCCATATTGATGGTAAAATTGGGTGTAAATGATAGGGACCACTTCCTTTGGATGGGTCAAGTTTTAACAAGTACTTTTTTACCTTTTCACGTGTAATGTCTATTGTTCTCACAAAATTTTGAGTTTAGCTTAATGGTAAGTTATGATGGCTCAATCTAGTATTAGAATCGGCTGTAAAAACGGAGCTAAAGAATGTGTTAAACATATTAGCTATCATTTGACCGTCTGATCCAGTATCATCATCATAGTACATACAGTCTGGAATACAATTACTACTTCGCTTAGATTTTTCAAATGCCCAGAATTTTTTATAATTGTTATGAATATTATTTTCGGCCTTATCAATAAATAAATCATAGCATTCTGCTTCTAAACGTTTTGTTTCACGGCGTAATTCCGAGAACCTATCATAGTCACTAGATCTATATATTTACTATTATAATTATATTAATAATTATGTGTTTAAAACAAAGCAAAACTTGTATTTCTTGTCGGAAGTATTTATAGACAAACATGCATACTGCTTAGGACCTTTGTCGTCTCTCCCTCTAATATACTACACAGCTGAACGGCCCCGGTAATGAGGCCCTTACATAAAATACGAGTACTGACTGGCCTTGCGGCCGCTTAGATGTTAGCCCTCTGCTACTTTTTTAAGTAATTTCACACGTTTAGTCAATTTGTACTAAAACATTTAGATTTTTTTTGGTTATCTATACATTTCTTCCATCTCTCGCGAAGGTAATTTATATCTTTGCAGTAGAACTCTGGATGTAAAAGCTCTATAAATCCATTTTTATTGCTTGTTGAGAATAATAATTGAAGTCATGGATGCTGTATTTTATTTTTTAAAGTCTCAAGTAGCCAGTACGCCAAAGCAGCAACTTTATGCTGAAGCTCAAGTAAGTACAAAATGAATAAGTAGAACATCTTCACGGTAAATAGGCGACGTAAGTGGTAAGAAGCGGTGAGGTCGTCACTCAAAGGACGTTTGCCACATGAGTTCTGGGTAGAATAGTAAGTAGTAGTAATCAAAGTAATTTAACAATTATCAGCCGGAACACGTTGACTGTGGGATAAAGTCCTCCTCCAAAGATCTCCCCGACGGTCGGTCGTGCGCTGCCCTCATCCAACGTATTCCAGCGATCTTAATCATATTATCGCGCGTCGGTCCATAATGTGGGGGCCTACCAACACTAGGTCTTGCAGTACCTCGTCGCCATTCGAGGACTTTTCTGCGCCACCAGCCATCTGTCCGTCGAACTATGCCCACTGCCACTTCAGTTTCGCAAGCATTTGGGCTATGTCGGTGACTTTGTTTCCCCTACGTATCTCCTCATTTCTAATTCAATCTCGCAGAGAAACTTCGAGCATAACCCTCTGAGCGAATTCAATAATTTTTATTTTTATTTTCATTTCATTTTTGGTTTCCCACTAAACTTTCGTGAATTAAGCTAACAGAGATGATGTTCTTCTTTCTAGGCTATTTTACAATACTCAACTTATTATTATCACACTTCCACTTAATGATATTTTTTTAAATAATATAAATATACCTAACTACCATCCTCATAGAACGTAATATCATTATTCTAAAATGGTTTATAATTATTACCAATACTATACGGACACAGGTTAAATGGCAGGTAATATTCAAAATATTTAAATTAAAAATTTGCAGCCATATAACAAATATTGAAAGAAAGAAAATTAAAGAAAATAGTATTTTCAAGAAAATTTAATATTTGCATTCTATTTTCTGAACATCTTAATATATATAAATCTCGTGTCACAATGTTTGTCCTCAATGGACTCCTAAACTAATGAACGAATTTCAATGGGGATTACTTCATGGAGTGCAGTTTAGTCCAACTTAAGAGATAGGATAGTTTTTATTTCGATTTGGGACCCATAATTATTTTTATTTCCAATATTTGTTTTGTTTGGACATATTTTCTGTGAGAGTATTTTTGACGCGCGGTTTGACAGTTCTGCTGTGAAACAATTTCATTATAACAACAAGGAGCATATTATTATGTTACAATGAAAAATTATTGACAAATTCATCAAAAACGGTATTTTATTTATTATGTACAAAACAACGTCTGTCTGGTCAGCTAGTATTATAAAAAAATCTATTAGGTGAAATGAAATCCTTCGTCTAAGGATAAATCAATAAGACCTCAGCAATCGTAGTTCCACATAGCTTTGGAAAACCAGCACACCCTTATCATTTACCAAATCAACAGAAATATATGCGTGAGAACTGACTGATTGATGGGGCGGCCTAGATTGAATTACATTTCGTATAACCTGACGAGGGTCAAAGATGTGGGTCTTGATGTAACGGGAATAATATTTAACTTTATCTGTAGACTAAAGATGTTCTTGCAAACTTTTAACGACCCAACGTTTCCTATCTTACAAATCAATTAGGATAAATAAAGCCAAATACACTTAATTACCAGTGGGAGGCTCCTTTGCACAGGAAGCCGGCTAGATTATGGGTACCACAACGGCGCCTATTTCTGCCGTGAAGCAGTAATGTGGACATATTGCTGTGTTTCGGTCTGACCGGCGCCGAAGCTAGTGAAATTACTGGGCAAATGAGACTTAACATCTTATGTCTCAAGGTGACGAGCGCAATTGTAGTGCTGCTCAGAATTTTTGGGTTTTTCAAGAATCCTGAGCGGCACTGCATAGTACTGATTGGGGCGTATCAATTACCATCAGCTGAGCGTCCTGCTCGTCTGGTCCCTAATTTTCATAAAAAAATATTTTGATAATCTTTCGATTATTTTAAAATGATATTTCTAGTATTTTTTTAGATATCAGAAAATTGATATCTGTGAACTTGTGACAATTTTTGAGAATAATTACGAATGGCTTATATAAGTTCCTTTAGCCCCAACATGGGGCAGAGGTCATCCACAGTTCATTCTTCATCGTGATCAGTCCTGAGAATCTCGCTTGATTTCACTCGAGAAATTTCCAATAGCTTTCACTTCGACCATGACAGTTCACCGCCAGGTTTGCTATGGACGGCTATGTTTGCATTTTCATGGGGGGTTTCAGTCTAGAACTTGCCTTGGTACGTACTTGTAATCCGTTCAGAGAGTATGGCCTATCCAACTCCATTTGCAGCGTTTTCGATCAGGTCATCGTGACAGCGTTTCCAAAGGTGGTCGTATTAAGCTTATTGAAAACATACATGCGTAGTAATTATTGTATTACCCATTACATGGATAAGTCACGTCATAATTATATTAATAAGTATATCATATTACCTTTCGTGTAAGGGGCAGTTCTTAGATTAAGGATTGGTCTCCGCTGCGCTCAAACTAGATACCGCAGGTGAAGTCGTAAAGTCCACCGACTAATAACTACGCCCAAATGGCTGTACTCGAACAATGTCACACATTTTTAGAGACACGTTGACGTGCCACATGTTCTGTTAAACTTTGCTAATAATTGAAACGAAAATAAGAAAGACACTGGGATTACATATCATCAGTAAGTAATTTGTGTTTTATTAATTTCAATTTAATTTAACACGAAGCGTATGTTACAAAATTTATACTTAAACCTTCATCGAGACTCACTCTATCCATTGTTGAAATCTGCATGAAAATCGGTGCAGGTTTTGGAGTTTATCACGAACAGACAGACAGACAGACAGAAGCAGCGGAAGTGAAGTGATGAAGTGATATAGTATCATGCCGAATGGCTTAATTCTTTGTATCTTTTTTATTACAAAAAAGATTTTAAATCACTAAAACAAGTACCATCCATTCAAAAATGTATGCCTGGCACTGGAGTAGAGTGGGCGCAAAAAACTTGCGGGCTTTTCTTATTTTTCATAAAATTTCGAAACAATAATATAATTTCATGTAATAAAATCTTTTATTAAATAGCCTGAGGGCAGTTGCTCAGTTTCCAATAATTCATTTATGTTACAGTTTTTTTTACTACAATTTTTCTTTTTTTTATGGAAAAGGAGGACAAACGAGCGTACGGGTCACCTGGTGTTAAGTGATCACCGCCGCCCACATTCTCTTGCAACACCAGAGAAATCACAGAGCGTCGCCGGCCTTTAAGGAAGGTGTACGCGCTTTTTTTGAATGTCGTATCGTCCCGGAAACACCGCACAAGGAAGCTCATTCCACAGCTTTGTAGTACGTGGAAGAAATCTCCTTGAAAACCGCACTGTAGAGGACGGCGACCCATCCAGATGGTGGGGATGATAGTTGTACTTGTGTATACCAGAAGATCGTCTGCCGACCGACCATAGCAAAAGCCGTACTACATAAACATTAACTAATAGAACGAGACAATTTTACAATCACACCCACAATTTCGCTCGGCCACATAATATGGAGAATTGCTTCCTTCTGTGGTAGATTACATCTCAGTATCAGCTCGGATCTATGAACTTCGTTGAGCAGTGTGTTCAAAACGATAAGATATCTAAAAAACTAAATGCAAAGGAAAAGGTTAAACGAGAAGCTCGAAACTGGCCAATAGAATACTGAATGTGATTTTCCCTATCTAAGATATAAATGAACTTGTGTAAAATTATTATACTGAGAAATGATTAAAAATCCATGCACTATATTATTATATAGCAACGAATTTCTAAAGTTTCTAGTCCTAAGTTTGAAAGTTCTATCCAATGCAATATAATAGCGCTGTGAAGTTTCAAAAGATGAAGGATGGGAAAATAGTTTTCAGTACACTGCAAACTGAACTATAGATTCTCCCTTGCTACGTGCAAGTGAACAATATTTTATCTTATTTGTAACATTATTGTGCCTAATGTATTCAATCTAAATATTATTTAATTTTTGTGTACATACAACTTTCGTTATTCGAATTATAAAGATTGAAGGTAAATAACTATGCATTATAATGCTTATGATGGAATTTTGGGAATCTCGCAAAATAATTATCAGCAATTATTCTATAGCTATTTAAAATAAATATTTCCAGTAATCCATATAAATTCAAAAAAATATCGGGTTTGTTCCGCATAATTATGTGTGGATTTGTTTTGGAAAGGTTTTGAAATCGTTTAAACAAGTGATTTTTTAATTGATAACGCATTGGTTTCGTGAATATTTTGTAAATGAAAATGAAAATTTTTTATTTTAGTAAAAAAATGGTACAAACATAATCTATAAATGAGTTATTATTCAAACATAATAGTGGAAGTGACCTCCTATTAAGTGTACCTGTGCCAGAAGGCCACGCTACGCCACGTAAAGAAGTTATATTGTGGAAATACGAGCGATCCTCACAAAGGCGGAGAACCGCCCACAAGTTGAAAACGCATACCGATGAAATCTAATATTTTCATTAGTATAGTTGCACATTGTTGATGAAGAGTTTCCGAAGTAAGATATAATATTATACTACAATACATCATATAAACGAACTGTTTCACGTCCGTCATTCAGATTAATACTAAATCATTACATAATTGCTGGTGATCTGTCACCTTTGAGGCGATATATAGCCTCAATTTGAATTGATATCATACTAGGTATACATTACATTAGATTTCTGCTTAAAAGTTACATTTTATTTTTATTTTATTCAACCCGATGTTTCAAGACCTTTCCAGATCTCGTTTTCAGGGGGATGAGTCAAGATAGTATTTATCATAGGTCATTGTGAAGTTTACAGCCATTTGTCTCTGATGTGGTATCATCTGTCTACAGCAAATACCATCTCAAAGTGTTTTATTTAAATGATATTATATAATATATATTCATATTCCTTATTTAGATTCTTATTGTCCAATTAGCACGGCAGTGCCACTTACACTAATAAGACAAACCACTAAAAGGAAAAATTACAAATTAAAAAGGAATAATAGAGAATAATTGAAATAATTATACAATTTCAATGCTCTCCGCGTACCTTAGTATTTCAAAAACTAGGGAAGTCCACACATTATTGAATGGGTCCCATTGAGCATACTTGTCCAAGAACGCGTTGAAAGATGGCAATGAACGCGGTGGCCATGACTCGGGCAACGATGCGATGAAACAGGACCACGAAAAGTTTATTTTTTCGTGGGCAATGATTATTGAATTTAGGACTACGATTTATACGACACAATTGCTCCTGAAGTTCTGGAGCATCAACGTCTCCTCGCAAAATTCGACACGGACTATTTAGCTGGTCGCAAGTCCGCCTGAACTCCAAGGAATTGAAACCTAAACAACCTATGAAAAATTTGGTGGATACATGAGAGGATAATATCCATAGCTTCAGTGCCTGTCTCCAAAATTTGGTCGAGTAATAATTTTAAATAAATCTTTCCAGGCAATTTCAGGCAAATAATTGCTTATAAGAGCACAAAGTGATAAATAAATACATACATGTATGCGGTCATTAAAACAGCGTATAAAATAGTAGAAATGAGTAACATTTAAAATAATCACAGTTATGTTAATATAACATTCATTGTGAGTTCCGTGTACAATACTCGTATGCCTCGAGGTATTGAGGCGAGTTACATCTCACTCATACGATATTTTTATTTAACATACGTTTCCTGCAAAACGATAGCAGCTGTTTTATTTATTTATTTCACTCTATATAATGCTCGTATGTAATAATGTAATAGCTCGCAATATTAATACTGTGTTTGGAAGAGAATCGGCTAATAAACGCACAGTGCGTTTTTAGTTTAATCACTTTCATAGAGAAAATTTCGAATAGATCATCTTTTGAAACAGTCCGAGGAAGACCAGCTACTACGGTTAATAATGGTGAATTTAAAGCGATGACAGAAGCTGATTTATAACAATCTACAAAAAAACAGCATGGTTTTAGGTAAGCATACCCATAACATCTCTTGTTAGTAAAGAGTTTCGACCTCAGAGTGAGGCATGATGAGAATACTCGATGAATTGTATTTTAAGTATGTCCAGTTTGGTGTATACTACTCCTTGCACATCTTGTAAATCTTCTAGTGATATTAAAAAGAACAGCCAGCGGTGATATAAAGAAGAATAATATGTATTAAATACTAAATATTAACGTTTATTTGTACATACAAGTTTAGTTTTCGTTTAATTTATTCTCTTAGGTAGATTGTGTCCGACTAAATAAACATTTTTTCAGTTTGTCAAACAGGACCTTGTTTCTAATTTTCTAAATTTATAATGTTCCAATATAGTACTAATATGACAAAGTGGTTCAGTGTTCTTCTCTTAACAAGGAAGAGTAGAAAAGGTAACGATTTTTTTAATATAAAAAATCCTACTATTAATTCAAAGTGAAATAAATTAAAAAATAAAACATGCTTTATGTATGTTAAATAAGAAGCCCACTCGGATGAAATTGCAGACTGAAATTAGTCTTAATCATAGTACTACGGCAACAATTTCACAACATCGGCATAACCAAATTGACGTTAATATAATTTTAATTATATTTTCTCACTGCATTGAGTAAATCGCGTCTGAACAAAGCAATTATCTAGCGTTGTGGCATTGATCGTAAGTGATGGAATTAATTGGTTTTCGCCACGATGAACAGTTCCCAGAATGAATGAAAATTCGATTGCTATGAAATAACAATGAGCTAAACGAAACAATTATTATGATGACAACATTATCTATGAATAGACAAAAATCTGAGTACCTAATGTATATGTTATGGATAGATTCTGGTATCAGCTGTACTCGATATATGTAAGCTTTTAATGGTATTAATGCCACATAAAAAAATATAAAAAATTGTGAATAATTTGTGACTTCATGCGATCAAAAAGAGACAGTGATGTCTGGAAGATAGTGGAAAGCAGGTCTAGATTTGTTGTTCGCGTTCCAAGAATCCTCGTCTAATAAGTTTCATCACGAACGTAAGAGTCATTTCCAAGATTTATTTAATTTAAATAACTTCCCAAAAGTTTCTATTTTCTTAAGGGGAAGAAAAAAAAATTTTGTGAACCCAAATAAATATGAAAGTTTTTATTTAACATTTTGATATGAGTACAGAGCTCTAGGCTCGTAGTTTCTTACAAAGATGGAATCTATTTGGAGAACTCTTAAATGGTTACGAGAAATTTGTGAGGAACCCCAATTATTTGTAATAGGGTAAACCTTAATCTTTGATTAAAGCGAATGTTATACATTTTGATAAAACAATTTTAAAGGATTACAGCGCATGTAATTGTAACTGCGTTTTTACATTAGATTTTTGTCACATTTTTTATTTTTATTTTAGATAACCCGATGTTTCAAGACCTTCAAAAAAAAGTCGCCTTCAAAACAAGATCTGGAAAGGTCTTGAAACATCTGGATCACTAAAATTTAAAAAAAGTAAATTATAAACACAGTTACAATTAAACGCGTTTGAATTCTTTAAAAGTGTTTTAAATGGTTTACCCTAGTTAAATTTGGTATATTATTGAAACCTTAAAGACACTTTCTCGAGAAAGATTGTTTGCGCAACGAATTGATCATGTAAGGGTTTACTTTGCTTAAGACACGGAGTAATACAAACGGAAGCCATTAAAGAGTAGTTTACATAAATATGAATTGTTATTGCTATCCCATTTGAAAGGAAAATATCCGAATTGAGCAATTACAATGAGAGTTTAACTTTGGTGTCGTTGCCAAAAGCCGTATTGATAAAGATTGGAACACACCTTGGCTCCGGTTGGGCTATAAATGTACTAAAGTGTCGTGACAAACTTCTGGTGTCTTTGTTAATGAATTTGATTTCCTACTCGGGATTTACATAATCCGTGCGGGTACATTTCAAGTGAAACTTATTGGATAACATTAAACTTTATTCTTACTTGATCGCGATAACTATACGTATACTAAACGCCTTTTTGTATGAATACATCCTGGGATCAAAACGCTTGCATAAAGCCCAGGTTTTCTCACAATGTTTTCTTCTATCACAAAAGCTTTTAATAAATTGAAATGAATGCAGGAAATCTAAAATACATTTTTAGGTGGTGGGCTGCGATTGATCCGGCGTCTCCCAGATGAGAGGCAACGACTTTAGCCTTTGCTTCTCCAATGCTTCACTTGCTCGGGATGATTATTATACTACACATACATACATATATACAATCACGCCTGTCCCTCAGAGGAAAAAATAGAGTGTAGTGATTTTGCATTAGTCACAGTTCAGACATAGTTTCCTGGCTTCTGTATGCTCTCTTATTTTTGGTACCTTTCCCTTACGGTTCATTAATTCATCCTCGACCTTTTTTTTTACGACACTAAGGGACGACACGAGCAGGACGTTCAGGTGATGGTAATTGATACGCCCTGCCCATTACAATGTAATATCGCTCAAAATTCTTAAAATTCTGAAAAATTCTGATCGGCACTTCAATTGCGCTCGTCTCCTTGAGACATAAGACGTTTGCCCAGAACATTCACTAGCTACGACGCCCGTCTGACCGAAACACAATAATGCTTAATAATATAATAAACATTACTGCTTCACGGCAGAAATAGGCGCCCTTGTGGTACCCATAATCTAGACGACATCCTGTGCAAAGGAGCCTCCCACTGGTTGACGTGATTGTAGACTTTATGCCTAGGTCGATTCTTTACAATATTCCGATCCGCATCAACTCTATAAATGTTAGCACTCAATCTACTTTCACTCAACCTCGCCACACCATTCCAATATTCTCTTTCGAAAACTCTTCGTCACTACCTCTTCTTTTACTCCACATCGCTCTCTTAATCTGTCTTTCAAAGAAACTACATATACCACGCAAAACACTCATTTCTATCGCAATTATTCTGCTTTAATTTTTCTACTGCTACACCCAAAATAGCTTTCATTTGCTTAAGAATCAACACTCATAAACAAAAGAAAAACAAAAATATATCCCAAATTTAATTTAATTTATAAAGTAAACATGAACATACAATCTTACGAAGTCTACCAATTGCTGCAGTTGCTGAAATGTTGCTAAAATGGCCAAGAAAATACTCAACAAGGAATTATAATACTTCCCCGGGGAACTCTTACAACATAAACATTCTGTAACTTTGTAAATGACTACATAAAGGGCGAGGATTGATATTATTAAGAGTTTTGTTTTGAGGAATCTTGATAATAACTGATGTAAAGTCAAATTAATATTTTACTGTGTGATCATACTGCTAACATTGATATAGTGTTTGCTCTGCAAATGAGAGCTGTTCGTGCTATATATCAGCTTAGTTATAGAGAGTCTCTCAAAAAAATTTTTAAAAACAAATATTATGACTGTTCATTGTCAGTACATTTATTAAAATTTTATATACGCTCACAAAAATCGTCACCTTTTTGCTCTTAATGGTGATTTTCATTATTATAACACGAGAAATAAGGGATTGCTTGTAATTAATTGTAATAGGCTTCATAAGATACATAATAGCTTTAAGGGTAAATGTATATACATTGATTCTCACATTATCCACAGCTGAATATCTAAGAGGTCGGAGAGCCTGGGACTAGATTATGATTATTTCAATGATAGTTTTTTGCACCGCTTCTTCTCTCTCAGAGCGCTATTTGTTGACCTAAGAGTTGAACAAAACTTACAAGATTTTATAACGATACGACACTCGAACGGTTAGCTCAGTTGGTTAGAGCACCGGCACGGAACACCGGAGGTCGTGGGTACGAGTACCGCATCGTTCATAAAATTTTGTTGGTTTTCAAATTTTATTTGTGTATTAATCCTAGAAGTAAGGGTTATCACTTTAAAAAAACATAACAAATTGTTTAGATTTAATAACTGATGTAAAGTCTAATTAATATTTTACTGTGGGATCATGCTGCTAACATTGATATAGTGTTTGCTCTGCAAAAGAGAGCTGTTCGTGCTATATATCAGCTTAGTTATAGAGAGTCTCTCAAAAAAATTTAAAAAAATAAATATTATGACTGTTCATTGTCAGTACATTTATTAAAATTTTATATACGTTCACAAAAGTCGTCACCTTTTTGCTCTTAATGGTGATTTTCATTATTATAACACTAGCAATAAGGGTTTGCTTGTAACTAATTCTAATAGGCTTAATAAGACACATAATAGCTTTAAGGGTAAATGTACACAGTTTTATAATTAAATCCCACCCATTGTTCAGGTATTATCTATAAATCAATTAATATGTTTTGTTAAAAAATGTCTATGTCGTAAATCCTACTACTCCACAGCTAGATATCTAAGTGATCGGACAGCCTGGGACTAGATTGTGATTATTTCTATGAGAGTTTCTTGCACCGCTTCTTCTCTCTCAGAGCGCCATTTGTTTCTGAAGCGGTAGTAGTATCTAGTATATTAAAAATGACATCGAAAAGAATTCTAAAGGAATCAATTTTTAGAAAATAAATGCCTTTTATGCCTTTTAATGTTTTAATTTCACAACGCTATTGATGAAATCTCCATTCCATTATAAAAAATACAATTAATGTTTCGATGTTTAGTTTCAAGACCATTAACTTACTGAATAATTTTTTTTATACGTATTTAAGTTTCTTTCATCTCCATCTCGACCGGTCCTGAGCATATCTCATCATCATCTAATTTTACTCCAGATATTTCCGATGTCTTTCGCTTCGTCAATGACAGTCCGCCACCAGGTTTGCTTTTGACGACCACGTTTGCGTTTTCCTTGAGGGTTCCAGTCTAGGGCTTGCATGGGAATATGGTTGGGATACCTCCGGAGTGTGTCAATCCAGCTCCATTTCTGGCGTTCTATGTGTTGGTCGATTGGGACTTCATGACAGCGTTGCCAAAGATGATCGTTGTATTTTTGTCGGGCCAGTGAATACCGAGGATATTTCGAAGGTACCTGTTAACGAAAACCTGAAGTTGATGAGAGATGGGCTTGGTGACCTTCCACGTCTCACTATACTTCTTCCATGTCTCACGATACGGTCATACATCAATACGGTCTTCACGTTGGACCGGAATATTTTGCTTAACTCTCCTTGTCAGTTTCCGTGATAACCATTCGGATCAAAGCCGTGTAAAGGTTGCTCGTGCTTTGGCGATCCGTGAAGTGATATCCTCTTCAGTCCCTCCAGTCTCTGACACGCATCTCCCGAGATAAATATCTGGACGCGTTCCACTACCTCTGCGCCTATGAACAACGGGCCTGAGATCGTTGCCCCGCACCTCATTTCTTGAGTCTTTCTTGTATTTACTTTAAGTCCCGCCTTAGCTGCTTCCTCGCACAGGTCGCTCAATTTGGACTGCATATCTGCGCGTGTGTGGCTTATGGGGCATATATCATCGGCATAATCTAAATCCTCTAGAGTATTTGTTATGCCCTATTCTATACCACGGCGCTTGTTGTGCGTTTGAATTATTGAAGAAAATAATAGTTTTACTTTTGGTCTCAAAATGAATATTTTATGATTCAAAATTCAAAAAATTAATTCAAATTCAAAATTTCTTTATTTGTACACAGTCATTAACAATCACATATGAAACTCTCCTGATTAAACGTAGATTTAGATAATATGTGTTAGGAGAGAATGTTAATAGTGTTGAGAAAGTTATACAAAACAATATTAAAAACTAAAAATAAGGAAGCTATTGACTCAAGTGAATTGGATTATAAACAAACAAAACCAGTTATCTAGTCGGCCTGACGGCCCGGGCGATCGCATGCGAAATAAGTCATTAATTTCAATGTGGATCAGGTTATATTAGCATCATGCTAGCCGCAGGTACGCAGCCGGGCGACCACATCAACATGGGAGTTAGGATCATGTACAAACATTTTTTTTAATGATATAAATAAAGATTATAGTGAAAATGTACAGTATATCAAACATTGTAGTTATTTATCTTTACTGATTTTGAAACATATTATGATACACACACACACATATATATATGCACGTAAACATAGGAACTTACATAAATATAACATCTTAACAATATTTAAGTATATACATTAAACCTATATAAAAATATATATACGGTACTATAAGTAGATAAATAAATTCATACATAGGAGCAAATGATAAAAAAAATATTAAAAAAGAAAATAAAAGTACCTTACCGATTGTTACATAAATCAACCAGCCATAATAAATCCATCACTATTAATAGCATGGGTTTAAAGCGTTAAAGTCTAAATCTAAAGCGATTGTAGAATTTCGAAATGAAATAATATTGTATTTATATAGATTCAGTGATCTGAATGTAATGGATGCAAATTGCAAACTGGCTCGGTCAAAGGTTATCGCTATCCAAAGTTATCAAGAACATCTTTGTTTGGCAGATCAGTTAATACAACATTCGCATGTAAGACACTCATCAGTTACATACATATATACGAAAGCTAATTCAATTTAGGTCTCCAATATCTGTAAGTTCTCACGTACATATTTTTGACAAATGATTTGGGTGTGCCTTCCACGCCTTTGCAGATTTATTTTGGCAGGCGTGTGTAACTCTGCGCGTAAGTTACGAAAATAAACCTTCGGGCACAAAGGATAAATCCTGGCTAGTAAAGCTGGAATATAATTCAGATATAAAAAAGAAATAGAAGTCTTTTGTTTTCAGTTTGTCCGAGCATGTTGACAAAAATTTGATGGCGGGCGGTAATTAATTATCTGTGCTCGAAACATATGAGTAAGGAGGAAGTTAATCAAAATTTACAGATTACTTTAGGTGTAAATACTCCACTGTATTCTATATTTGCATGTTGGTACGCTGAATTCAAACGAGAAAGAACATCTACTAAAGATGACCCTCGCGCCAGTCACCCAACAATGGTAGTAACTGAATAAGAATAGGAAAATTTTTCTTTCTGTCCATAAAGCAGTTTACACGAACGCTTGAATAATGAAAACAGTTACGCTAGATTAAAAGAATGAACAAATGAGACCGAAAATTGCTCGGGCTTACTACATTGCCATAGGGTAGTGTTAAAACAAAATACTTATTTCTAACTCATTATATAACCATTTTTTTATGATAATAATGGACGAGACGAGCAGTACGTTCAGATGATGGTAATTGATCAACCTGCACATTACTATGCAGTGCAGCTCAGATTTCCTGAGAAACCCAAAAATTCGGAGTGGCACTACAATTGCGCTTGTCTCCTTGAGACATAATAGATGTTAATTCTCGTTTTCGCAGTATTTTAAACCAAACTTAAAGACTACAGTCTATTAACAAGATTACAGTCTATTAATTCCAAATGTTCTAATAGTAGTATAACTTCAACAAAACCGGCTATTTAAGGTAACGAGGGAAACACAAGTCCTTATTTTGAAAATTTTCAAAGTTACAAAGAGGAAGAAAGAAAATCCAAATCATGTTGCCTTTTATACGTACGAGTATGTTAGACGCTCGGGAGTAACTCTGTGTGTTATGTAACGTTAAAACTGTTTCAAAGGTTTTCAAGTTTCCTTATAAAACTAACAATATTTGCATCGGTAACAAGTTGTTTGAAAGAACCGGAGCTCACATTCACAGCGTCATTGTCTCGCTCCACTGAACTTAGTAGCTTCAGCACCCACATTGTATTTATTTACACCTCATACAATTGTTTATCTCACTGCATCGACAGATAATTTACACAATATATTCGCTCGTTTTTTTTTAACGACTTCCAATATAACTCTTAAACCAAGATAACAAAAAAACATCAAGCTATCTAAAACATAATGATAACTATATTCAATACTTAGATTATTAATAATTATAATATAATGACTGAGTAACAGGCTGAGTGGGAGGGTCCTTTGCACAGGATACTGGCTAGATTATGGGTACCACAACGGCGCCTATTTCTCCCGTGAAGCAGTAATGCGTAAACATTACTCTGTTTCTCTAGTGAAATTACTGGGGAAATGAGACTTAACAGCTTATGTCTCAAGGTGATGAGCGCAATTGTAGTGCCGCTCAGAATTTTTGGGCTTTTCAAGAATCCTAAGCACTGCATTGTAATGGGCAAGGCGTATCAATTACCATCAGCTGAACCTCCTGCTCGTCTTGTCACGTATTTTGATAAAAAAAATCCGTTAAATAATGAATAACATGACAAATGACATTTCATCAGTACTGTAATATTTACCTGAAATCCAATAATTTTGACATATTGTCGTTTATATTATCATTATCGACAAGACGGTAAATATCAAGCTATCATTTCCATATCATATTTCAGTAAAAAACTCAATTTGCTTTTTGCGTTCCTGCAAATTGAAACGATTTATATCACATAAATGTGAGTGGTATTTCTGCTGCATATATGAGAAATGTCGTGTTAGTGAAAACCGTTATAAAAAAATTCAACCGTGATTCTGTTTTTTTTGCAAGTTATTGTTATGGTATATATTTTCTTTCAGATTAAGTGTAATACTTTTTGACAAACAATGAAAAACCTATTTAAAATCCAATAGAATTTCAATGTTATTAGCATATCTATCTATCTATATAATATATAAAAATGAATTGCTGTTCCTTAGTCTCGCTAAAACTCGAGAACGGCTGGACCGATAAGGCTAATTTTGGTCTTGAATTATTTATGGAAGTCCAGGGAAGGTTTAAAAGGTGGATAAATATAAAAATTCTCGGAATAAAATAAAAAAAATAATGTTGATTTTCCTTTGATGTGTAGTCGTTCAGAAATTAATTAAAATAATAGTTTAAAATTACTACTACTAACTAGAATTTTTATATCTTTCTAACTTTCTCAGGAGGTAAAAAATAAACTTAATTTTAGGTAACTATAGTAGGTAGATTAACAATTGTTAACTATCTATTAGATTATTTTTATGTAGATTGATAAGTCTTAGGTTTTATCACAAATTAAATTTCTGAACGCAAACAATATTATTTGACAACAAACTATTTACAAATAAATGAATAACCACTTTTATTTCAGATAACTAGGATCCATTGTTAGTAAATTTATAATCTAAATGTGTTAGTAATCATAATAATAAAAGTAAGTCGTACATATAACGAAGGGACATAGTTATTTTTATTAAACAGCCAACATACGGGCAGTCCCCGCTGTCGGCAATCGCCTTCAGATAATTGTTACTGCTGCCTAGAATTCGGCGGAGTAGAGAAGCCGGTTTTTTTACGTAGGACAGTGGTAAAGTTATCGACCTCAGCGTGTGAAAACATAGCTGACGCGCTACAAAAACGTGGCAGCTTCAACAGTGCTCTGAAGGCGTTGTTCACAATTCGTCGGTATTTTTTTATGTTTGTTACCTCAGAACTTTCGGCTGGGTGAACCGATTTTGATAATACGTTTTTTATTGGAAAGCTGGTGCTTCCCGTGTGGTCCCATAATAACAATAATAATTGTAACTAGAATTAGATTATAAGATTATCTATTGTTTGGGAATTTTTTTTTGAGTCTGTCGTTTTTTGTTAATTTTTTTTTACTAACTTACTACATAGTTTAAATTTCTTTTTGCATTAGAAGAGTTAAGGATATAACTTTAAGAAGCTATTATGATATGCAAATACCTGTTAATATGATTATATATTGTACTCATTAGAGAAATTTCTAGAGTTGGATTCCAAACGGAGAAGGATTTGCATAACTATCATGTGAATGAGAATCGAACCAGGGCTTATATAGTGAAACAGTCATAACCCATAATATTCCGATGTATGTATCTGAGAATTGTGGTAGTGCTGTGAGATATTATCATCAAATGAAATTAATTTAATATTATATATTTACTTATCTACATCCATGCTTTGCATCCTCTACTAAAGATTCTAAAACAGTAAGCTTTATGCCAACATTTAACAACTAATATCCTAATAATCATCCAATCGAGTGTTGTAATGAAATTCAGTACAACATTATATCATCTGTTTTCATAATAACACTCCTTTGGGTGATATAATGGGTACTAGGACTGGCTTTTTTAATGTTAGCAGTAAGCTAGCTTTTTCAGAAACTTTTATGGAGGATTCATATTATGGGTGTAGATAAAGTCTTGTATACAACTGTTGATAATTAGGTATTAAAACACTCATGTGATACTACTATCACACGAGACGCAGCCCACATTCGTTATTAGTTTCTTCATTAATTTTGTTTTGGCTTGAATACGTCTTTTACTTACTTCAGTGGTATCCACCACGAAGTGAAGAAATAACATAGTATTAAAATCTGAAGGATCTTAGTGTTCAATATAAAAATGTCACGTATATAAAACACTTAAAGAAAATTTATAATAATCAATCAATTAATTTAATAATAAATCTTTATTTATTAATGATTTAATATTAAAATATAATTAAAATATATAAATAAGAAATTCATAATTCGTCTCGATGTAATTAATATAAATAACACCCATATTTAACATACATCTGAGACGAACTATTTGCATGATGACATGGTAAGTTTACTAGTTCTTGCAGACTCTTAGCTTCAAAAATGTATAATTATTACTTCATCAGCTTAACACTAACAAATTGTTTAAATTTGCAAGAGCGACATCTCAAGTCACTTTACTAATTTGCAATTATTGGAGTTGAGCAGGTTACCTGTAAAGTAGATCCTGTAGATAGAGCTACAACTTGGGTGTTATTTTTTTATGGAAAAGGAGGACAAACTAGCGTACTGGTCACCTGGTGTTAAGTGATCACCGCCACCCACATTCTCTTGCAACAGCAGAGGAATCACAGGAGCGTTGCCGGCCTTTAAGGAAAGTGTACGCGATTTTTTTTGAGGGAACCCATTTCGTATCGTCCCGTACAACACCGCACAAAGAAGTTAAACAAGACATACCAAAATTTCAGTTGAAGCGTCACTCGTACGGTTCGCTCAGTTGGTAAGAGCGCTCGGACTGAGCTCGAAAGGCGCGGGTTCAAGTCCCGCATCATCCATGAATTTTGGGATAAATTGTTAAAAATATGCATGTTATATTCGTATATTTTTTTACTATTTTGTAATGCACCTCGAATGTATAGTTTCTTGGTCATTTAATAAATGAATAAGAATTTTTTCCACATTGGAGTTAAGGTGTGATCTATCGACTATCGATAGCACCATCACTAGATGTTTTAGAATATCAGTTGCAAATATAGAGAGGTAAATGTGAGCCTTTGGTCTTGAAGATTTAAGGCTGGCAACGCTCCTGTGATTCCTCTGGTGTTGCAAGAGAATGTGGGCGGCAGTGATCACTAAACACCAGGTGACCCGGATACTCGTTTGTTCTCCTATTCCATAAAGTAAAAAATAAAATAAAAAAAGAAAAAAGTATTTTGAGTTGAGATCATTTATACGTCTAGACTATGTGTAAAATAAAATACAAACACAAATCAAATAATTTGGACATAATATTTTCAGTGAATCTCTAATTCTAATTAAATAAATTGAACTCCCTCCACTCTTACGAATTTCATTTGTATTGCATTGAGCATTTATGCCAAATGTATTCAAATACATCATTTCTCTAAGTGAAACTTATGAATAGTGGTCTCATTGTTTATTTATTTCCCAAGCTTCAGCTTGTTAACTTTATAAAACTTCTCCTGGGAAATACACATTTGTGCTTAGTCTCATTCTAAGTCAAGTGAAGCTAGTGGGTCTTACTTTAGTAATAGTGACTCCTGATTACAATGCTTAAGCTATCATATTCAAATTAATATAAGATAAACAATTTGTTATGTTTTAAGTGAAAACCCTCACTTCTGGGATTCATCACAAAAATAGAACTGAAAATAAAATTTTATGAACGATGCGGGACTCGAACCCGCGACCTATCACGTTCCGTGTGAGCGCTCTTTCCTCCTATCTTGTAGATGAAACTACAACCTGAGAGTTGAACAAAGCACACAAGATTTTATAAACAATACGTCTCTCGAACGGTTGGCGCAGTTAGAAAGAGCGCTCACACGGAACGTGAGAGGTCGCGGGTTCGAGTCCCGCATTGATCATCATATTTTGTTTTCAGTTCTATTTGTGTTAATATAAGATAAAGCGCTTATAATTATTAAAATTGAGTTTGAAAACGAGTTCCACATCAGAATATGTTTCGTGCCACCCCTTTTATTGCTGATGTTGTAAGAACTAGTAAAATATACAGCCATTTCGCACCTCGAATAAAAATAATATATCTGGAAGCTTGGTGAAACGCTATGGGCTCAAACCCAAATCCTACATTACATTTACACAATATACGATGGAATTTTCACAGGAAAGCTTAGAGTATCTATAGAACTATGACAGAAGACTTATATATTAATCATACTTTGTTAGCCAAAAGTTTCCATTACTAATATTCTAAATATAATTCATTAATATTATATAACAATCTACACGAGCTTGTTATAGACCCACTATAATGGGCTATAAAGTATGGAAATGTATTAAGTACCATTACTATATTTTAATTAAGGCGGGGCGCTCAATTCAACATTGATAACGCTACAAGTAGTAATGGTAGCCGTCTGTAACCGTGGCTACACCGTTTTATTCCTCATAATAACATATTAGGGGGAACCCTCAGGCGCGTCGTTACTACGTCGCATATTCGTTCCACGAGCAAATAAAACTCCGCTGCCAAACCACTGCACGACACACCCGTAAGTTTTTACATTCAAATTATTTAATGGACTTATTACAATACAAAACTGAGACATTAACTGACTTTGTCTTTATATTCTTTTCATATTTTATTTAAGTACAGATGTGTTACCGGATATCGTCGCGATCGTCATGGAAATTTTTAGGGGAGGCCTTTGTCCAGCAGTGGACGTCTTCCGGCTGATGATGATGATGTTACCGGACCTTATCTAATATTATATATTTGCGAGTATTAATTATTACATGTAGTTTTTAGGCCATTTTTCTCACTTCTGCTAGCGTGTAGCCAAAGAAAATAAATGACAAGTAAGATATTATATGAACTTGCATAAATATTAAAACTTAAGTTCAATCTTTTCTTTTATATTTTTTAATTATTGATAGATTACGTGATCTGATGCAGATAATTTCAAGCGCACCAAGGGTTTAAGGATCAATTTAAAATGGCAGAAAAGTCATGCTTAATCATTACTTTAATATAATTTTATTTTACAGACTGGTGAGACTTTTCTCACCCTTGCTCACTTAAGCTATTGAACCGCACACTGCGTCTATTTTTAGACAGACATCCAGACTTTTAGACAGAAATACTATTCGGGGTCTCTCCCTCGTAAAGTTTCCGGGTGTACGGACGTGGTAATGTGGATGAGTTACGAACCTTACGAGTGCCCACTGGCCGAGCTCCCCTTGTTTATTACAACTATGCAACTGTTTGAAGTTATTATACTTGTTAAGTCCCGACGCACACAGAAAATCATGCGTTCTAACTTCATAACCAGTTCCATTTACATTATGGAAATGCGACTGTTACTGTATTAATGAAGTAATGTAGAGTGCACGACATCCTTTGCACAATCAATCTGTATTTTTGATACTTTTGCCAGTACTTACTCGCCCGCCATATTATCTGAGTATTTTCAGTTTTTGAATTCATATGAGCGTTTTTTCGTTGCTAAATTGGGTCGGCAGCGCTCTTGTGATTCCTCTTGTACTACTAGAGTGTATGAGACGCGATTAATAACATACCATCAACTGACCCCTATGTATTCCTGTTAGTACTCCTCTTCCATATTTTTTTTTGATGTTGATGGATGAGATATTAAATACTAAAATATATTATCAAATGCAATATGAGTGTGTAAAAGATTTGTAATAAACAAGGATAATTTGACATTTCCATGTTATGAAATCTCCAAATCGCCAATCAAATCAAAATCTATGCTTCCTATGCAAAAAGTTGACTCCAAACTACATAGAAGAAATGTGGCCCATTTTATTCAAACTTTATACTAATAAATAATTATTTTTATAATCGCTCTAGTGATCAATGATCAAGATATATCACATGATTCTTAAGCTCTATAATTCTATACAAAAACTTCGAATTAGGACAGTATTTATTTATTTTAGATATAGACGACCCATATAGCCGAATAGTTAGTGACACTGACAACTAAGCTAGAGCTCCCAGGTTCGAATCCCGGTAGGTGCAATCATTTATAAGATGAATATGGATGTTTGTTTCCGAGTCATGGATGTTTATATGTAATTATGTATATTTAAGTAAGTATATTGTATTACATATATCGTTGTCTTGTACCCAAAGTACAGGCTATGCCTAGTTTGTGTAAAAGTGTGTCATTATTATTATTATTATTAGCCAGAGGCAGAGCTTAGCTTATGAAGACTAAAATAAAGGGGAAAAAATGTCAGTCGAAATAATTAACATAAAAAAATACGAGTTCAGCTTTTAGAAACATTAATCTAAACAGCTCAACACTCATACCTATAATGGAGTCTCGTTAAAAGTGATGAGGAAAGTCCGCGTTACATTATCCGATAAATGACGTGTTCCGAAGTAGAGCTACCCCGCTGTTGATGTTATCGTTATGAGTTATATGGCATCCGACGTGTTAGCTTGTGTTTTTAAAACTAACTTATAATTTAATGTGGTACCATATAACGAGGAAATATATTTCTTAACGAATTATATTAATATAAACTGTCCTATGCGGTTTCCCTACGACTTTCTGCGTGATTTTATTTGTTTTAAAATGACAATAGCCAGCGCAAATGGAATAAGTTTTTTTTTCGTCTTACTTGGCAAATATCATTATTTAAAAACAGTTACACACCAATAACATTAAAACTATTTTTCATGAGTCTGGCTGTCATAATATGCCAAAAAATATTCGAATCCGTCTATGGGGTTTTTCAATAATCCTGAGCGGCACTGCATTGTTATGGTCAGGGCGTATCAATTACCATCAGCTCGTCTCATCCCTTATTGTCATAATAAAATGTAGAGAGTAGCTCGTTCAAACCAATAAATACTCAAATTATTTTCGGTTTCATAATATGAGTATACCTTTCAAAATATGGGGCAAGAATATCCATGACTGTGGATATAATCTTATGTAACATTATATATTATGGTCTAGGCAATGACTCGTAGTTCTACAAAGCTTTACAAAACCTTAATTATTTGTCAAATCAACAGAAATATATGCGTGAGAACTAACAGATTGATGGTGTGTCCTTGATTGAATTACATTTCGTATAACCTGACGAGAGTCTAACATTACAAGCGGGTGTTGATCAAACAAGCATATGAAGAAGTTCTTTTATGACAATGAAGGACGAGACGAGCAGGACCCTCAGCTGATGGTTATTGATACACCCTGCCATTTACAATACAGTGCCGCTCAGGATTCGTGAAATAACCATTAATTCTAAGCACTACTAGAATTGCGTTTATCACCTTGAGACATAAGATGTTAAGTCTCATTTGGCCAGTAATTTCACTACGGCACCCTTCAGATATAAACAGAATAATGCTTACACATTACTGATTCACGGCAGAAAAAGGTTGTGGTACCCATAATCTAGCCGGCATCATGTGCAAAAGAACATCCCACAAGTTATCGTGTTCTTGACAGCTACGTGTAACGTAAACACTTAATGGACTCAATTTCACTGAAATGCATTCATTACGAAATTTTTAATTATTAATTACTTCAATTTTCTTCGACCACTTTAGAATGCTATTACAATATATTATTATATGTTTATTTAATCAAAACAAATCTTATAACTATATTTACAATACTACGACTACATAAAATTAAAACTATCATTACGTGGAAGCGTACCAAGAATACTGGCAGCATTACCCCGTTGGATAGCAAGGCTGATCCGTTGACCGAAATAGCTGCCAGCGCTTGGGTTTCCAGTAGCCTTATTGAGGCGCGAAGATAGTATTTTGAACATTCTCCGCGCCTCTGGGCCCCACGGGCCAAGTGTCTCGACACCAAACGGCACAAAGATGTATGACTCACTGAGACCAACATATTTGCGACGCTTGCTGTCTTCGGCAGTCGAAGCAGCAGCCCCAGCACCAACTGACGTAACATGGACATGAGAAGGAGCCAGAGTGTCGACGCAAGTAGCGTCCCACACCAGCGCCCTTCCCCGTGCCCAAGCCACCAACGTCATTCCATCAGGACGCTTGCCATCGCGGCGGGTAATACCATTTGGCTCTAAAACAGCTGGTATATTAAGAGCGGCAAATGCCCTGCGGATGACTTCATTAATGCTGGCGTGACGACTGATACGGCCTGCCGATTTTAGGCAGGATAACCCGTGGCGTCCAAGAGCATCTACCTGAACGCCACATCTACATTGATGTGGTTCATTCAGTTTTATACCTAGCCGGAGTGATACGCATATTGACAATGTCATATTGTCAAGTAGCGTTCCAATCGGCGCAGAAGGCAAGGCTTGGTTACAAGCCTGACTCATTTTGTGTCACGGCCAAAAGACGAGCACGCTCTGTTATGTCAGTAGATGAGATCAATAGATCATCAAAGGCTGACTTACAAAGAAGTGCGTCCCATGCTTTTTGACACTTTAAATCGTCTGGAAAATTTTGAATGTTTGCAATATTTAGCCAAGCATTGTTAGCTTCGTTCAAATACACAATCTCTGAGTTACCTGGTACATGATTTACAATTCTAGTAACCAAAGGCTGCGCACTATGAACTGAAGATAGAAATGCTGGTAAGGCAACGCCCGAAACTTTGCGAGTACCCAAACCACCAAACCGTATCGGTAAAGAGGCTTGAGACCATGCACGATCTGTAAACGCGCAATTCAAAACGGTTTCTAAAATATTTTTAAGTGAAATATCAATCACATCAAGCAAATTTGGAAATTTCCATAACGGGCTAGACCTTAAGAGGTACGTAAATTTTGGAACAAATAAACAAGACCGAATAATAGTTAAGGCCATATGAGAATTAATTTTTAATAATCTGTCCGAAACATTATTAAATTTTTTAATGTGATCGTTTAAGATCGTTGGAATTGAAACAGGAAATAATGGAGCTCCAAGAAGGTCAAGTGAATTCTTATCCAAAACTTTAATATTGGGAGCCAGAACATTAAATTTATTGGTAATATCAACCCGGTCTGAAATTTGGAAATTTTCGCCGATAAAAAGCTCGCATTTTGAAAAATTTAACTCAAGGCCGATTGAGCTAAAACTTTCTATTACAACTTTCAAATCATCTAAAACAGAGTCCACTTCACCACCCAAAGTACCATCATCCAAGTACCAAACATTAAATTTTGATTTTAGTTTTGTTATGGCGGAATGAATGGCAAGGCTAAATATTGCTGGACCAAGAGGGTCGCCTTGCTGACAGCCAACAGAAGACCAAATATTATGATTTTTGAATAATAATTTGGATGGTTTACTATAACATTGCCAAATATAATGATATATTGAAGGAATTGAATTTTTAACTTCTCTCAGCAGAGCTCCCCTATCAACAGAGTTAAAAGCATTTTTCACATCTAATTTTAAAAAGACATCACCAGAGTTCCTCTCCAAAAAAGTTCGCGCAGCGTGGACTGCAGCTTCGCAACCACTTTTGCAGCCGAAACCCAACTGAGTTGGAATGAATTTAGTTGATAGGAAAGGAGAAATATGTTTACAACAAATTTTAGAAACAAGGCGTCGAAATGTGCAGCCCACGGCTATAGGACGAATACCACCATCTTTTTTCTTAAGAGCACATATATTCGCACCATATAAAATTTCGGTAATTTCGGTATTAACTTTTCCAGAAAGCATGAGATTTACTAAGAGAACAATGTCCTCAAGCAACGCTCTACCCGCATCCCCTGTGGAAGGACATACCAGATCTTTCAGATGCTGGGGTGTCAGTCCATCGGGGCCGCCGGCAGAACCAGTCTTAAAGGACATTATTGCTTTTAGTACATCACCATCATTAGCCCGTAGATGATTATCGGAAAAAGATGGTTCCGGAATAACACAATTAGCATCTGGTGATGGGTGTTTACTTTGTAAAGCCAAAAGTGTTTCATTTGAGTCGGGTGCCAGGAAATCATTTGAAAAAAGTATAGATGCAGCACCTTTCACGTCACCGTCATTAACTTTCTGTTCTACTTTTCGAAAAATGTTGAATTTGGAATTTTGGTTATTATATAATCATGAAATTATAGGACCGTAGCTGTGAGCCGTGTGCTCCTGTGTGATTATATTTTACAGAAGTTTTCTTGCAGTTAATTTTTATAGCGTTCTTATTATCAACATTAAATAAACGGATTGGTGTTTTAAATATTTCGTAAAGGTTATAATTAATAGTAATACAATTATTTCAGTTTTTACTTATATAATGAATACGTCTAGATAGATAGATCTCTTCCTGCTAGACAACCGATAAAATCAGGCCTGGAATAATACTTTAGTGTGCGTGACAAGCTACGTCTAACACTCACGATTTTCATGACACTTTGTGTCAGTGTACGTTCATTTCTCAAAATAGAGGTTTTTGCCATATTTTTTCAATTTCTCTTTTATAGTGTAGGGAATGAACTACTCCGTTACATAACTAATCGCCCCTTACACCATATTTACAAATAAACATGGTTGTACACTAAACTAGAATCACAATGTTTTATGTCCTGTTGAAGTCCGTCTAATCAGTCGTGATGTTAACAATTTACGAGCACACGTCTCTAGTAACAACGAGGCTGTAAACAATTTTCCCAAGACGTACTAAAGGACTTGTTCTATTGGTCTCATAATTAGGAAGAGTAAAATGAGTTTGTATTGTTATTGTTTTGTAAAAGAAGTACATTACTCTCTGTAAAAAGAGCTTGTCGAAACTATCCACACTGTTCCGAATTACTTCCAAGTACCTTCCTCTTTGATTTAGTGCTAGCATCTTAGATAATTTATACGTCTGGATAGTTTATATATAGTATAATGGAAATATTTATCTTAATTAGTCCTACAAGAAGCCCGGTACAGCATATGTCTCTCTTTTATGTGTAAGCAATTATCGCCAAAAAAGCTCACACCTTTACCTGCAAGAGATCGCTGAATAGCGATAAAGGCGACTAATTGTGCTACCATAACTATTGTGTACAAATAGTAACTTTCTTTTATATATTTAGTGCTATAAATAATTTTCATTCATTTATACCTTAATTTTCTTATTATATTTACCTTTACGCTAAGCATTATAGGTGCATTGAATAAAGATTTATTTTAATAAATATTTTTTATATTAAAATAGTTTTCGTACAGCAGGCGATGTTTTTCTTATATTTTCTGATAAACACGACTTTTTTTACAATCGACGGATACAATCTTTACAGCCTTATAACCTAAGACTTGGGGGACCAAAAAAAGAAACTCTTGAAATAAGCAATTTAACTTAAAACATAAGTGACTGGGTACATTATTGGTCGCTATTTATCGTGTATTAAGTTGTATTGTTGACAAGATTTTTATTCAGTAAAAGGGTTTCAACACTCAATCTTCGGACGTCGATCAATAACCACACCCTTCTTTCGACGACTTAACACTGTTTTTAGTATTATAAGAGATGTTTGCTTTGTTTTCATTTGCGTCTACTTTACAAGCAATAATAAGACATAATAAGGAAAAAGGGTATAAATGATTAATAAAATATATTTAGTAAGTGTTTTTATTCAAATACTCTTTTTTCTAAAAAAAAAACATTCTTAGCAGAATTAATTTTGAAGTAAAACATTTTTAGAATCGTTGTGATTTGAAATTGGATGAAACAAAAACTTGAGACGATAGAGGCACAAACAGGTAAATGTAAAGGATTGAGCCGGCGAGAGAATGAGTGGGAGAAAATGCAAGCATTATACAGTGTTTTGTTACCAGGCGATCATAGTTGAAGAAAAGATTGTCTTATGTATGACTCGATGCACGAGGTACACCTTAAAATATTCTGACGTCATGCGCATGACGTATTACTTCGTAGACACCAGGAGAACATAAATATGGTACGGTGATAGTAATGTCTTTCATAGCGGTTAAAATCATGTGTCATCCTAGCAACATGTACCAGGACCTCATATGCAGTTTAGAGGTGCACAATGCATATCTTAAAAAATATTATGCAAGTGCTGATCCGTTGTTGTTGTTTGTTGGTGTTCGTGGTTCTTTTAGCTGTGTTTCGTACCCCATCCACTCGTGATTACCAAGTCAAACTCAAATAGTTTGCTTGGGCTCAAGGGTTGTACGTGTGTTAATACGTGTCTCCACGCGCATGCGTAGTACAAAGCTTGAGAAAAGGCATCACAACAACCGTGGTGTTTTGTATACGTTTGTAGAGATTTTTCATCATATTTATTGTAGAATTATTCATCATTTTTGAAGGTTTCACTTCTATAACCTGTGAATTGCACACATGTTTTGTTTTCTTTTCTTAATTATGTAAACATACAGATACTCTATATTTACACATAGTCAAAAGTATGTATGAGCTTATAAAATAAAAAGCAATTGTTATTAACAAATTAAGACGAAAAAATCTATTAAGTAGGAACTTATGTATTAGAACTATTCACCATTTTATTAATAAAATATATCGTCGTGAATAAATATTTATCCAACCTCTGTGGATTTGTTAGCAAAACATTAAAACGACAAAGCTCTACTTAAACATTAGAAGAAATAAATAGGCCTTCATTATTAAGTAAAAGACTGCTCATATATGTACACACCGGACAATTAGTTTAGTGGGAGAAATAGTTAATGAAGCGGTGAAACGTTAACTGACGAATGCCCCTAAAGGTGTGGCAATTACTGTTCTCCAGAGGGAATATTTTTGTCTTAAATATTTAAATGTAATCTGGTTTTGTGTGACTTACCAATCAAGCGCCTTTGTGTTTTTGGAGAAGTGCCCACTTGTTGTATTAAAACATAAACATGTCATTTATTCCACCTTCGCACGGCTTGCTTTAATTACGATATCCCCATCATCTGGATGTGTGGCGTTCCTCCCCAGTATGTATTTCATTCAACTTTATTCCATGTACAACCAAGCTGTGCAATGAGCTTCCTTGTGCGGTGTTTCCAGGACGATACAACATGCGTAACTTCAAAAGAAGCGCGTTCACTTTTTTAAAGAGTCGGCAACCCTCTTGTAATTATGTAATATAGATATCGGTCAGGTGACCCGTACGCTCGATTGTCCCCACTTCCGTAAAGAAATTAATACTATGATCTGGTACATCCATGTAGACTTAAGTCTCGATCGCCTAATAATTAATTCGTTAACTCTCACCACGCCACGGTGCCCGCAGTTTGATCTTCACCGTTTATTTTCTCTTTTGTTATGGCAAACGATAGTGCAGACACTTCCTGAAAAAAAATAGAGAGATACCCATAGACAACAGACGCATTGTAATCTGAGTGGCTAATCTAAGGCCAATTGACTATCGTCCATAAACCAAAATTGTCACCGAGCACCGAACAGTTTGCAAACAATATGCATATCATTTTTTGATACTTCATCAGTGGACAACGACCTAATCGTATCGCATCAAGTTCTCGGTGTAACGCACATTTCTCTTCTACAAACGCCGAGAGGACAGTAGCACCCACTTTAGCACCAGAAGTCCTAGAGGATTAGCGGCGGTATCTCGTCCTCATCCTCAGTGGTCCTCGTCTCGAACTTAAGGTTTGTCTGTCTATCGCTTTGCCATAACATATTTTTATTATTATATGTTTTCCTAAGCACGCGCAAATACACCCACCACGTAGCAATGTGTTTTCGGTTTTTTAATGCATAACATTATGTATGTATATTCGATGCCTTAAAACGTTGGCAGCTCCTCTGGTGTTACAAGAGATACCCCTTTATCTGGTGCTTGTTATAAATTATATTTAAAAATAAACAAATTTTAATAAAAATATAGGACCTGAAACTGCCTTAAAATATTTTAATAAACTATCATAAGAAATAATAAACTAATGGGGTTTATACAAACATGTAGACGAATTAAACCAATACTCACGAGTTTGTAAATAATTCACTCATGTATGTCATTTAACGTTCTGCAATAAATCACGGGATGGGGAGAGGTGAGGCAACCGCCCATGGACATACGCAACAACAGGTGTGTCAAGAAATGCGTTGCCGGCCTTTAAGGTGGGAGTATGCTTTTTTCTTGAAGGTCCCTAAGTCGTATCTGTTCGGGAAGACCGCTGCCGGTAGTTGATTCCACAAAGTGGCTGTGCGAGGCAAGAAATTTCGAAGAAAACGCGCGGTTGTGGAATGCCAGACGTCTACGTGATGCGGATGGTACTTTGCACGTAATGTCCGATGGTGGAATTCGGCCGCTGGAATCAACCCGAACAGCTCCTCTGAGCACTCCCCGTGATAAATGCGGTAGAAGATTCAGAGAGAACCCACATCTCTACGCAATGCTAGAGAATCAAGCCGATCGGAGATGACTTGATCGTCGATGATTCGAGCCGCTCTTCGTTGTATGCGGTCAAATGGAAGAAGCTGGTACTGGGGAGCACCCGCCCAGAGGTGAGAACAGTACTCCATGTGAGGCCGAATTTGCGCCTTATAAAGTTGCAGGCGGTGGCTTTTAGTGAAGTACTGTCTCGCCTTACTAAGTACACCAAGCTTTTTAGAGGCCAGTTTGGCCTTCTCTTCCAAGTGACCACGGAACTGAACGTCGCTCGATATATCGACGCCAAGTATGCCAATACAGGCTGTGGCAGTTAGAGGAGTGATCTCGAATCGAGGGGATACGACAAAGGGAGACTTTTTAGTGGTGAACGCACAAACTTGTGTCTTCTTGGGGTTGAATTGGACTAAATTTTGTCGGCCCCATTCCGAGACTTTGCAAAGCATAGTTTCGATTTCAGACACAAGTTTGATCCGGTTCGCGTCGACGCTATCCCGGGACATGTTGGCATGGCCGGTGTAGGAAGCATACCCCGTGCTGTCGTCTGCATAGCAATAAATATTGCTGATTTGCAGCATATCATTGATATGCAGAAGAAACAGCGTAGGGGATAGCACACAGCCTTGCGGGACACCAGAGCTTATGGGTTTTAAGTCGGAGCATGCACCGTTGATATCAACCTTGATGCTCCGATCAGCCAAAAAGCTAGTGACCCATTTGCACAACTTCTCGGGAAGCCCATAAGATGGCAGTTTCGCTTTAAGCGCTTTATGCCACACCCGATCAAAGGCTTTCGCTATGTCCAAACTCACCGCCAACGCCTCTCCCTTCGACTCAACCGCTTGCGCCCATTTATGGGTGAATGTCCAAGGTGAGAAGCGCCTTAAACACGGCACCATGCCGGATTTTTACCTCCGGCATATATGAATCGCACCGCGAAATATGCGGTGGTGGTGCACCTTGGTCATCCAGAGTCGAGTTGGACGCGAAGAGGGAGCCCAGGAGATCAGCTTTCTCTTTCGCGTCATGGGCCAGCGAGTCATCATCCCTGTGCAGTGGCGGAATGGCTGGCTGGCAGAAGTTTCCTTGGACAGCCTTGGCGAACGACCAGAACGCACGGGTTCCCGAGGGAAGACGTGCAAGTCTCTCGCCAATTCTGCCAATGTGCTTCGACTTCGCGTCAGCAATAACTCTTTTGAAGGACCTGGAGGCATGATTGAAGTGTTTTTTAAGTTCGCTGGAATTCACATCCTTAGATACCACCGCATTGACCCAAGCCTGATAGCACTCCTGCTTTCGGCGAGAGGCCATTTTGCAGGAGCGGTCAAACCATGGTTGGGACCTGCCACCGATAGGCACAGAGGAGGATGGAATGAAGAGTTCCATACCTTGCAGTACCACATCAGCAACAGCGTCAGCAGCGGCATCTGGATCTCCCAGCGAAAAACAGATCTGCCTCCACGGGTAGGATGCAAAAAAGCACCGCATCTCGTCCCACTCTGCTGACCTATAGTGCCACACGCGGCGACAGCCTAAGAAGCGGGGCCGTGTTGGGCGCGTGATCGGCACGGTGCTCCGGATCAGGCAGTGGTCCGACGATCCCAGAGAATTAGAGACGAAACAAATATATTATTTAATTGACCGCACGTTCATATCAAATATATCATATTCATTAACAAAGTTATACAAATTACAGTTTAATAGTTGAGCTTAAATGAGAAGTGGCGAAGAAATTATTCCTTCTCTAATACATTTTTACAAATTATTAAAAAAATCTAATCAAAGTGATCCACCTAAAATATTCAAACGTTTTATAACAACTTACATAAAAGAATAAATAAAAAAATTAAGAGAAAAAAAATCTTCAATTGTTATTGAGTACATTAACACAATGGCTTGACATAAATAAAACAAAAGTAAATCCGTATATTTCTATTTCAATAAATATTATAATCCTAAATATAACAAAAGTTAAAGAAGTAGCACACACACAAGTTTCTAGGAGTAATAATAAATGAGCTAGCAAGAGATAGCAAGTATATAAAATGTCTACCGTCCGTTCCCAATATAATTTCTACAGATAGAGATAAATTACTAACTTCAACTGTCAGTAATTAGCTGTCAATAATCTGAAGCTGTCCCAATATACCTGATAAGTCAGTCTTATCGCCTTATATTGGGACGCGTAAATTTGCAATTTCCATACTAACTTCAATCGTCATCGTGGTAAGCTATACGTCGCCCCATTGACAGACAGCGTGTACGGATATGGTGAGTTACCGTCGATAAATTTATTGGGACAGAAAAGTCAACGATAGTTACGATTTTTATCTCAAGTAGGCCACAACCGGAGATAGACTGAATATTGGGAACGGCCGTTAGAGAATAAATAAGTTCGTATTAAAAAGCTTAAACAAGTCAAAAACTTAACAAGCTTAAAAACTGCTATCGTGACTTATCCGGCGTATGTAGAATCGCTATTGCGCTACGGGCTTATATTATGGGGAAACAGCACAGATATTTAAACAGAGCGTTATCAACTGTACAGTAGATCCTGTAGATGAAGCCACAACCAGAGAGTTGAACAAAGCAAACAGGATTTTATAACGATACGTTACTCGAAAGGTTGGCTCAGTTGGTTAGAGCCGGAACGCCGGAGGTCGTGGGTTCGAGTCCCGCATAGTTCAGAAATTTTGTTTTTCAAATTTTATTTGTGTAATAAACGTAAAGCCATGCTTAAATCAGCTAATAATTTAAATCCGCGGATCCGACGTGATTTACAAAGGCTCTCTCTATACTTGATGTTTCCATACTTACTGCATCTAATAAATTTTGTGTAATTGTTCGTATTTATAAGAAGTGAACGAGTAGTATTAAAAATTTTAATTCTACATTATTTAAGAATAAACCATATAATTGGCTAAATACTTATTAATAAATATATATTATTATATTATATCATTTCAAGTACCTCAACGTAATACTCGAAATAAAACAATTTTTTTCTATTTACCGGTTACGAGAATTAATATTGGACGGAATGCACCTTGCTATAGGGTTTGTTCCACATACAACTGCATAATTTTAAATGATGCTGATTTAGATCTCTTCAACGACAATTTAGCGGATCTCAAACGAAAATTACTTGCAATTGCTTAATATTGCATAAGATTTTCTTGTACATATTCATAAATTGTTAATTTCAATCATATTTTGTAAAAAGTTTAATTTAATTTACCAGTATTTTGTTTCAATTTTTATGTCCTGTTTTTGCCTATTGTAAATATCTATTATGAATGAAATGCCTTTAAGTAATAGATTTACTAAACTATATAGAATATTAATAATGTTTAAGCAAATGTCATGTTTATCAATTGTTGGTGTTCCAATAAATAAATAATAAATAAACTGCTTAATAACTCTTAAAGAATTTATGGACAAGAAATGTTCGTTGTGCAGGTAAGTATTCACCATTACTTTATGGTTGTGTTAAGTTAAATATTTGCATGCTAGGTATAATGCTAGCATATGATGTAAGCTTATTATTGTATTATAACTCCATTGCCACCATAAGCACCGTATTGCCATGGGTATGACGCATGAACCAGTCATTGCTTCCTTAAAGCATATAATAGAAAAGCGAACCCCTCTCCCTACGATACCGCCACAAGCAATGACATTCATTAATCGGAGTTGATAAAGCCTTTCTTCAACTAAAAGTTACAAATCATTTAGACACATTTAAAGATGATCTTTCACAATAAAAAAAATAATACATGTATTTTATTACAGCTTGTTTGGTTATTTTAGAGAGTTCGTTCAAACAGTTTGAAAACAAATTACTTTGTAACATCTTCGTAAGCAATAAACTACAAACTAACTTGAAGCACGAGAAACAGGAGCAAAACAAAGTATTCAGGTAGACACATAAAGAAGAGACGGTTAAGCATTTATTATATAATATAATATACTCCCGACCGCACTTATAACGAATTACGTAACGATTACGTAACTACTGAACATCTTATATATAAAATTCTCGTGTCACAATGTTCGTTCCCGTACTCCTCCGAAACGGCTTGACCGATTCTCATGAAATTTTGTGAGCATATTGAGTAGGTCTGAGAATCGGCCAACATCTATTTTTCATACCCCTAAATGTTAAGGGTGGTCCACACGAATTTTTTATTTTAAATTTGTTGGATTATGAGTCAGCCTTAAAAAATACGTACAACTTCAAATTTTCACCCATCTACGATCAACAGTAACTTTTTTATCGCGATTTTAATATCGGCAATACAACGTTTGCTGGGTCAGCTAGTAGGTAATATATATATTTCTTGACTTTTTATTTTATGTGCTGTTCTATAAATCAACAATATTTATAATGAAAGGTTTATTTAATCAATACTTTATTAACAATTTGTTGGTTGATTGATGAAAAAAAAAAAAAAAACAAAATTTTGTGAACGATGCGGGACTTGAACCCGCGACCTCTTGCGTTCTGGATGACTGAATATTGGGAACGGCCGTATAAGTTTATTGGGACAGATAGGTCAACGATAGTAACGAATTTTATCTTAAGTATCAGATAAACTGAATATTGGGAACGGCCGTTAGTGGTGCGATCATCGTATCGAATCTCGCTACGCGTTAGCCAACTCTCATGAAACACCAGATGAATCGCAGGAGCATTGCCAGCCCTTAAGTTCTTCATGTTCTTCTTTTAAATATATTTTAAATCTGTATTTGTTTTGAAAACTTTTTATCTTATAAGTTTGCGTTGCCATTAAAGTTGTAACTACTGTTAAGTAAGGCTAAAGAACTTATTTACTAGTTTCTTTACGTTCAGTATAAAGCCATAAAAACTATTCCGAAGACAATAAACGATGTTGTTTTTGACTATTTTTTTTTTTGCCGCCATTGGAAATAATTTAACGTATAAAGATAAATTCGAGGTAACCCGTGCTTATAAATAACATATTTAGTGCGATTAACGAATTGTACCAAACTTTACGGTGATACGTAAAACAAAACACTCGCATAGTTGCTGATCGATTTAAGGCCGCTTTCAATGTACAATCTATAATGTAATATTATTTACAGATTTTTTTGTTATTTGTCAATCGATCTTGGATCTGCACTGTAATATGACAATCTTCATATTTTATAAATCAGTAAAAACAGAAAACACATACTCATTTACGGCCGTTTTCAATAACGTAATTCTAGTTACAGATATATTTGCTGTCACCGTTTAATGACAAGATCTTCTCTTCCATAGTTATGTCGAATATAGTTATCGTCCAATGCTAAATGTCGACAGGTTATTGAAATGTAAGTAAGCCTAAAAGGATAGATTTGTCTTCCTCTAGTAAGGTAAACTAAGTATAGATAGGTTATGTAAAACGGTCGTATATTTTTAACAATAATATTATCTACCAAACACTGAGGGATTTTTAAATTTATAGTATTTCTTCTTTATGTAAGCTAAACTAAGGATGGATAGGTTATTGAAAACGGCCGTGAAATGGATTAAAATATCAACTGTGAATCGCCAAATTTATGATTGTAAATTCTATGGAAATCAACTTGATTTGTAAGACTTATAATCGTCTCTTTATAAAGAAAATCTTTATAAGAACTTGTTTAACTAACAAAACACATTTTAAATTCCAAAACTTTATACATTTATATATACGCCAATCACAGTCTAGTTAAACTTGAGCGATTTGAATTAATAATTTCTCGGGGTAACATTAAGTGGAATATTCTAATCAATTTGCAATATAGAAAGAATTACAAATTTAAAGAAAAAGCCTTTATACAAACATAACATTTAAAGTTAAATAATAAATGTAACATATTAAGCATGTTGCTCAAAGCAGTGTAAATCTTAAAGCCTTGTTAAGTTTGTGCGGCGTCGCGGAAACTCCTGCGAGACGATACTAACAGGTTCATGTATGTGTTATGTTAGTCACAATAATAATTAGAGTCGCTGTAATTGTTAACACAAGAGTGTTTATAGTACTGAGGGTTACAGATCTAACTCGATACTTTACGTGTAGAACGTAATGCAATTAAAGACAACCAAGACATATCAAAAAGGATTGTGTGGTTTTATGTAACCTCGGTAAAAGTGAAACGTTTTTTCTCATTATAGACATTTAACTAAAAATTTTTGGAATAATATTCCATTAAGGTATAAAAATCGCTTTATCAATCTTAATTTTATACTTTGAAAATTGGAATGATAAAAGTAGACTTAGTCTCCAACTAATATTTTTATTGAACTCTGTGTCTTAGCCCTGGTTAAAAATATTGAATAAAAGTTTCAATTTAATAAATAACAACATTAAACACTGACAAAAACAAACAAAATAGCGTGGAGCACTGGCACAAATGAGTAATAGTCTATACATTAAACGGTCAGCTGGTGTCGCCCGACCGTCACGCGACATGCAACACACAGACGAAAAAGTTAGAGACGATGTACTAAAAGTTTCACTTTAAAAAGTAGTTTAAATTTAACGTTAATTTTTATGGAAAATAAGTGAAGAGATGTATTTACCAAGAGAAATAGATATGCCCGTCCCATAACAATATGTTGCCACTCTGAATTCTTGAACAAAGCTAAAACGCCTAGTTTTTGCTTTGTTCAAGAATTCATTCAACTTTGCAACATATTATGTAGTATTATAGTATGGAACAAGCAATTTGTTTTTTTTTTTTTTAATGAAAATAAGGGACGAGTCGAGCAGGACGTTCAGCTGATGGTAATTGATAGCCCTCCAATTACAATGCAGTACCATTCAGGATTCTTGAAAATCTCAAAAACTCTGAGTAGCACTACAATTGCGCTAGTCACCTTGAAACATAAAATGTTAAGTCTCATTTGCACAGTATTTTCACTAGCTATGGCGCCCTTCAGACCTAAACACAGTAATTTTTACACATTACTGCTTCACGGCAGAAATAGGCGCCGTTGTGGTACCCATTATCTAGACGGCTTCCTGTGCAAAGGAGCCGCCAGCGTGAAGCAATGTAGGGTTAAATTATAAATGGTTAGCTATGGGCTTGTTCCTTTTTAGTTTTGAAAAATTGGTACGTAAAAGGAATATTAAAAGATTAAAGGTGACTGTACGAACAACGAACCTCACTAATACCAAATAACTAACTAATCATGATGACAAATTTTAGATTTCTCATCTAATATGTCTTTGCACTTCTATTAGTTTAAAAAAAAACTTTAATTCAGGAAATAAAATCAGTAATCTCGCCTCAGCAATAGCGCGTAATATAATGAGATATTTTCTATGATTAAAGCAAGTGTTACACTTTTAAAAGATTAAAACGCGTGTACTTGTAACTGTATTTTTTCAGTATCCCAGAAAACGAGATCTGGAAAGGTCTTGAAACGTCGGGTTAACTAATATAAAAATGTAACTTTTACAAAAAAATCTAACGTAAAAACACGGTTAAAATTTCACGCGTTTTATTTAAATAATTGAGGAGTTAACGTATTTTTTTATTCATATCTTATTAATCCCAATATTTAAAATTATTTCTCAAATATGTTGTCTTAAAACTATTTGTTTTTTACTTCAACTGTATACTGTCATCACAAACATTACTAACATGGGCACAAAAATAAAATTATACCTTTAAAAATATTGACGTAAATGAAGCAACATAATTTATTATGCAACCAAAGTGACACGGCCGTTCTCAATGAACTATCTACAGATAGAGATATATAATAAAATATATATTAAGTTACCAGACTATTTAAAAGATATGACATAATATTATAATCAACTTAAAACTAAATTAACAATATGGCTAATAAATAATTGTTTACATTCAATAACTGACCACATAAATTTAAGGAAAGTGTACAAAATAAAATTTTATACTAGATATATATTTGCATGCCTTGTAGTTAGAATAAGACAATTTAAGATTAATTTAATTTGCCGATTGTAAGAGTGACCTTATTTAAATGCAAATAAAGATTATTATTATTAATAATAGTAATGAATTATAAAGTTAAAATATTTTAATTATAATATATAATTAACCAACGTACAATTTAGAACGAAGTAAGCTAATTTGTGTACATGCCATGTTATCGTACACGAGATGATTGTAGTGAAACGCTATCTGTTGTGGACGGTCCAGTAAATACTACTGCTAGCAACAAATAAAAGCAACTGTTATGTAACTGACTCCGACATTCACTTTGATAATAACTACTGACTTGTAACAATACACACCCTTAACGGCCGTTCCCAATATTCAGTCTATCTCTTACTTGAGATAAAAATCGTAACTATCGTTGACTTTTCTGTCCCAATAAACTTATCGACGGTAAGTCGCCCTATCCGCACATCGCATCTTCAGAAAGAGATAAAATACTGCCTTCTACTGTCAGTAATTAGGTGTCAATAATCTGAAGCTGCCCCAATGTGTCCGATAAGTCATTCTTATCGCCTTATATTGGGACGCGTGAATTGCATTTTCTAAGGTGATTACATTGATAAGGTGAGTTACCGGATAAGTTCATTGGGAAAAGTCAACAATAGTTACGATTTTTATCTCAAGTAAGCGATAGAATATAATGAACTTATCCGGTAACTCACCTTATCAATGTTTTAACCTTAACCTTAGAAATTGCAATTCACGCGTCCCAATATAAGGCGATAAGAATGACTTATCGGATATATCAGCTTCAGATTATTGACAGCTAATTACTGACAGTAGAAGGTAGTAATTTATCTCTATCTGTAGATAGTTTATTGGGAACGGCCGTAAGACAGGAGTAAATCACTTACTGAACCCCGTTTCAATTTAGTGAAGTTAAAAAAAAACATCAAAGGATAATCCGATTCGATCACGAAGTAACAATTCCGTAACAATTTACTTTATTATTAATTTATAACAAGACTAGTTGACCCGATAAACGTTGTTCTGTACATAATAAATAATATAATGTTTTTTTATGAATCTATCAATAATAATATTTCATAACATCAAAAATTATTTTGTAAAATATGTTATGATGAAATTATGTTTCACAGCAGAACTGTCAAACCGTGCGTCAATAAATTCTCTCATAGAAAATATGTTCATACAAAACAAATATAAGAAATACATAGGTAACACCAATGGGTAACACTGAAAATGTTTAGAAAATGAAAAACGGCTTAATGTAGAAAGTTGCCAATGCTTTTATTGTTTTTCGAAGTAATCTCCATTCCTCTCTACTGATCGTCGCATTCGATGGAAGCACTGAGAAAAGCAGTGGGCCCATTCTTCCGTAGGTCTCTTCTATGGCATTTTCGTACGCTTTCACCGCATCTTCAGGGCTCGTAAAGCGAATACCTCTAATTTTATCTTTAGTTCTTGGGAATAAATAGAAGTCGCAGGGCGCCTGGTCAGGACTGTATGGTGGATGACTCATTATCTCGACACCTGCCATAGTCAAATATTTAACAGTCCGTTTTGCGGAGTGTCGGAGTGCGGAGTTTTGTGGAGTCGAATTTTTTCCAACAGCAAGACAACAGGCAAACAGCGATTGACATACCAGTCTAGAGTAACTGTCCTTCCATCTTCTAGCACAACTGTCACGAAATGACCTTTTTAATACAGTTGCTCAAAAAGTGGCGGATTGCAGGGACGTATAGCGTTGTTGGCTATTACACACTAGAGCTTTTTCTTTACCTTTTCCGCACTCGTGCGTTCTCCTCACGCGGATCGTCATTGAGATTGATATGTCCACGCTTAAACTCGTTAAATCAATTGTAAATAGTGGCACGAGATGGGGCTTAATTAAGAAACGCTAATCGCACCCTATCATAGCTTTGTTGTTGAGTAAGCCCACAACGAAAGTCATAATTAATCATTGACCGAAAATTTTCTCGCGTTAGCTTCATTTTCACGTGTAACAAGAGTTTTTAGATTTGTCGCCAATTCACAAAAACAAATGACAAATGAATGCAATATACTACATTAGGTTACCAAAGAGTTCTAAAATAGAAATTCAAAAAAAGTTTTCATTTGCAATGTTTCTAACTGGCCTGTTCTAAACATTTTCAGTGTTATCCACGTAAAAATCATTATGCGTCCGATATTGAAATTAAAAGTATCCTATCTCCCTCTCTCACTCTCTCTCTCTCTCTCTCTCTGTTGTTGAACTATACTGCACTCCATGAAGTAATCCCCATTAGATTCCGTTCATTAGTTTACGAGTTCACTGGAAACAAATATCAGGACACTGGATTTATATATAAAATGATATATTAATAAGTTACTTTCATGGCTTTTGAAGTGGAAACTTCTTTGGAGAGGCTGAGCACTTTATTATAAATGTATTAAATGAGACACGGCTGGTACGCTTGGTTATGTGACGCTCGTGCGAATAATGTCGGCTTGAGCAGAGGATTAGTCGAGTTAAGACAACTTAGTCGAATCAAATCTTACCAGAGGTATTTTATTAAACTTATAGCTTTTACTTTTACCAGCAGCATATGTGGTTAAAAAAACATGGTGCAACCTGTTTAGTTTTTAAATAAAATTATCATTTTAACTGTTGCATCACAATAGATTATTGATAATGTTTTTTATGTTCATAAGCATGTTAAGGAATTTGTTTATTGGGCAATGTATATGCTTTTACAACATGATCCCAGAAAATGTAGTGTAGTAAATGTAACTAATAACATAAATTATTTTCTCAACAATACCACAGACTGGGAATGGAAAAAAAACCCACTGAGTTACTTTGTGCCCGTTCTTCTCAGGTCTTAGGCAAACTAGTTTGAATGACTGGTATTTTTGTTCGTTCAATAAAATCGAAAAATCTATTTTGAATAAAAATATTTAAATTTGAATTTATGAAATAATAACAGTTAATATTTCCATTTCGTAACCGCGCCTTAAATGCCCTACGCCGCGCGTATTCAAGTCTGTCGGTAATTTAAAATCGCGTGCGATGGAACTGTCAAGTCCTTTCTCACGAGATCAGAGAGCTCGTAAGAAGTTGTATCTTCATTGTTAGGAGTTAGAAGCCTTGTCTATTATTTCCGCCGAACACTTTTGTTTTTTTTTCTATTTATGCGTGAAAATGCGGGTCACAGAATACATCTATTTACTAAGTTTCAACAGTATAGTTCTTATTGTTTTGGAAAAAAGTGGCTGTGACATACACGGACAGACAGACAATGAATAACATGAAGAATATATAAGGGTTCCGTTTTTTGCCGACAAACATAGTTGCATTGCTGACCTGTCTAATGAAGATTTCTCGAAATAATTGCTCACTTTTATAAGTACCATGTTCATGTCGACCTATCCAATAAATTAATTTTGTATTGGAGGAAGTTACAAAGTCGTCTCAACCAGCGAGCTCATCATAATGTTCCTGACTATCAATATAGCCAGAAATATCAAAATTGGTTCACACAATGGCAAAGCAAAAAAATGTATAATGTTTCATAAACCCTGAAAGATACTTACAACCTTAGATCATTTATACGTCTAAATAGACCATGACAGCGTCATACAGTAGACAGACATTGAAAGTGTCGAAAAAAAATGGATTTAGAACTAACCTGCATTTTGAGCAATTCACGCACACTAACACAAAGTGCCATACAAATCGCGAGTGTAAGACGTGGCTTATCTCGCCCACGAAACTAATATTCCTGGCTTGTTTATATCGGTTGTCTAGTCAAGAGACTATCTAATCGTATAAATTATCTAAGTTTACAACATATTGTATCAGGTTTCCTTAATAGAAGATCTATTATTAACATCACATAAAACTGGGGATTGTCATGTTTTAAAATATCGTTTCTTATAACTATACGCATAATTAGACTTAAAATCTTATGTCTCAAAGAGACGAGCGCAATTGTAGTGCCGCTCAGAATTTTTGGGTTTTCAAGAATCCTGAACGGCACTGCATTGTAATGGGCAGGACGTACAAATTACCATCAGCTGAACGTCCTGCTCGTCTCACCCCTTATTGTCATAAAAACTATGTATGTTTATAAATATGTGTGTTTTAATTTAGGTAATTTAAGTTAGTTCTGGTATCAAATTAAGGATTATTATGTTTGCGTGTAGGTTGTTGAGTAGAAAAAGGCTTAGCTTAGGCCAATGAGTGTACAAAATAAGCACCTAAGTAAGTAGTGATTGCGTCGCGTCAAGACATCAACACGTCTCAATTTTCGAAGCATTAAGAACACACGAACGTTATATTAAAGTCACGGGTGATTCACATTCGTTTCACAGGTTGACAGTTCATACGCAGCTGAATTAACTGTATTACATTCTCGAGTGCAATATCCGCTGACTAACGAGATTTTAGTTCAACAAACTTTTTTGGTCTACACTCGCGAATTGAAGTTCACGGTAATTGGCGTTTCGAAATCTATCGAAATTCACTACCAGTAATTGGTTTGGTAATAGTCGGGAGGTAAATCTTGTTTTCACGTCACTTGACGCCAATAGAGAAGTAGGTACATAGGGAATTTAAGTTAGTGACACATATAACCAATTCATTTAATGACAATAAGGGACGAGACGAACAGGACGTTCAGCTGATGGTTATTGATAGATACGTCCTGCCAATAACAATGTAGTGCCGCTCAGGATTCTTGAAAACTCAAAAATTCTGAGCAGCACTACTATTGCGCTGGTCATCTTGAGACATAAGATATTAAGTCTCATTTGCTCAGAAATTTCACTAGCTACGGCGCCCTTCAGACCGAAACACAGTAATGTTTACACATTACTGCTTCACGGCAGAAATAGGCGCCTTTGTGGTACCCATAACGTAGCCGGCATCCTGTGCAAAGCCTTCCACTGGTAGACTGAACTTCCCTGAGCAGTGATTGCAGGACAGTATGACATAGATGTCTTCAAAAACAGTAATGCTTCTGTGATTCCTCTGGTGTAGCAGGAAAATGTATGCAGTCGTACAGATAAACTTTATACTTGATTGCTCCCTTCCATTAAAACCCATATTTTTTTTCAACTTGGCGACTGAAATCATGTCAAATGGCATTTTAGAATCTGTCTGATGACAGTCAACGAATCAAGTGTTAGGTAAGAAACTGTAACCTCCAACACCAAATAGAGCGAAGCTGTTAAAAATGAAAGAAAGAAATAAAGGAAAGAAATCGTCAATTATATTTTTATGATACCACCTATTCAAAAAGCAACTTATGTTGAGAAGAATCTACAAGAAACTCAAGAATTGGTACTATTTAAAATCCAATTGATAAGATTTAACAATTAGGTTGGACCGGAATATTCCGGTATTAACGATCCTCTTTGGCAACGCTGTCATGAAGTCGACCAACAAATAAAACGCCGCAAATGAAGCTGGATAGGCCACACACTCCAGAGGGTTCCCAACCATATACCAGGGCAAGCTCTAAACTGGAACTCTCAAAGAAAACGCAAACGTGGCCGTCCAAAGCAAACCTGGCGGCAGACTGTCATTGACGAAGCGAAAGACATTGGAAATATCTCTTGGAGATACTCAGGACCGATCGTTATGGAACGTTAACGTTAACGTCAACGTTACGTTACAGGAACTTAAGTCATATAAGTCAAACAATGAGGTAGTATTGTTATCAAATAATTCATAAAAACAAAAACAATTACAGTTTAAACAATTATAGTTACAATTAAGGTTAAAACAATTAAAAATAAATAACATTTAATAAGTATACTGAAAAAAACAACATGCATTTATTAAATCCTAAGAAAACAGTTTGTGAGGATTTAAACAAACTCAAGACTCAGATTATTTCTGTTTCATTAACGAATGTAAATTGAAATGTATAAGTACCAAGCATGTTATGTGAAATAAGTAAATACATGCAAATTAATATTCACGGAATATGTGCTACTTGATAAAACGTACATTCAAACTTCCTTTAATTTCAGGGTTTGTCGGAACTAAGTATATTATACACAAATGCTTGTGGCAGCATCGTGGAGCGGGTTTTTACCTTCCATAAAATACATCATGCTCGTGAATTGATGCTGCTTTTTGTGACTTATAGATTAAACACTCACAATTTTTGATACTTATAACTACTTCTATTATAAAATTTTATTCTGAATAATTTTAAACGTGAATTGTGTTCACATAGGTAATACCTATTTAAATTTAGAATTAATTCAAAAGAACGATGAAGTTTTGACATTTCAAGTAGGTACTTTTTCACCTCACTTGCTGAGCAATGTCCACGATATGTCAAAGTATTGACCGTCTTAATTCCCATTCCAAATGCAGAGGTAGACAATAATGAAATGAATCCCCAGGAAGGGGATTATAAAAAAACCCACTTCAAAAACTGAAAAGTATAAAATAACTTACTAAAGATATAATTTATTACACCTCTTAAGCAAACCTTTATACCTTTAATATTGATAAAATACTACATATTGATAGGGTTTTAGTCGGTGCCTGTCCGCTTGGGTTGTTTTGTACTAGACTAAGCTATCCCAATCAAAGTTACGCGTGGCGAGTATAAGTACTTTTTTTTATTATATTTGGCCTGGCACCGATTTCAAACCTATTATCAGTTCCTATTTTGTGAATTTTAAATGTTTGCATTAGAGGTATATTAAACTAAATCTTTACTAAATTATTTAAAACATTTCAGATTTTGAAGTGATTTTTTAAACGTAGTTTTTTTTTTCTTTTTAGTGTATTAATAGGCTGTAAGCTAAACTTCAGTAGGATTTTTTTACATTACATCAGGTAAAATATAAAAATTTGCTGTTTTTTATTGTCATATATTAAATAATATTTTTTTTTTTAAACTATCATCAATCTTAAGAAGAATCACGTAAATCGGTTCATAAATCTCAGCATAATCGGAGTACATACATACAAAAATACCAATGTAATCTAGAACCTTTTCCTTCTTGAATTCGGTTAAAATGATTTGAAATTGATACGTAGAGTTTTGTATGAATACTCTTAGCTTGCGGTTTTTTTATAAAAATAAGGGACAAGACGAGCAGGACGTTCAGCTGATGGTAATTGATACGCCCTGTTGATACGCCTGAACGGCACTGGATTGTAATGGGATTCTTGAAAGACCCAAAAATTATGAGCGGCACTACATAATTGCGCTCGTCACCTTTGGACATAAGATGTTAAGTCTCATTTGCCCAGTAAGTTCACTAGCTACGGCGCCGAACAGATCGAAACACAGTAATGTTTACACATTACTGCTTCACGGCAGAAATAGCCGCTGTTGTGGTACCCATTATCTAGCCGGCTCCCTGTGCAAAGGAGCCTCCCACTGGTAAAAAAACTGGTGCGGTTATGTGAAGAGATTTTATTCAACTTTTTTTATCTTCTTAGCGACAAATATCAAACTGGAAACTTTAACAGTTTCAGATAATTTCTAGATATTGTCCGGTATCACGATATTTAAGTATTAATTAATAACTAAACAAATACTTGTACTTGTAACACCTCCCTTGTATTGTCTTGCAGAAACTGTGAAAAGTATCTTATTCGCCTCTGGAATAAAGCCTGTCTTAGTCTTGCTTGGGCACCTTGAATCCTTCGTTTATTTATTTATTTAGGTTCACCAACAGATTATACACTATTACTAGCTTATAAAAATAACAAAATAAGTATAAATTATGGTGTAAATCCAATTACAGGCAAACCAGCATGCATTTTTGAGTTGCACAAGTGCGGGGTTGCAAGTTTACAATGAAAGAATATTGTATTGTACTATTATAGTACTATAATGTAGAAGTAACAAGTGAGAAAAAAAAAATACTAAAAATTAAATTTTGGATATAAATCAAAACAAAGCATACGTTATGTGGTTTCTGCACTCATAAATTGCTGCAATAATTTTTTGTAATGCGGAGGGGAGGAGGAGTGGATGTCAACACGAGTAGTTTTGAAAAGATTATTGTGCTCCCGGCAGATCCTTTCTAAAACACTATTAGCACCGAGTTCAGTTCTATATAAATTTCCAATAAAAGGTTTGAAATTTGTGAAACGTGCACTTTCGCGTGGCACTGAAAATTTAATTTTGGCTAGGATATTGGGACAGTCTAATTTGTGATTTAAAATTTTGTATAGAAACATTTGATCATTCACCCAGCGACGATTTTCTAGTGACGTTATATTAAAGAAATGCAATCTATCATTATAAGAGGTTAACTCGAACTGTTTTTTTTTCATGTACTGACAATAAAAAAAGAAAGCGTTTCTGGATTCTTTCGATTCTTTTGATAGGATCCTTATAGAATGGATTCCAAACGGTGGAGCCGTATTCTAATAAACTACGAATTAGAGCAAAATAAACCATTTTAAGAGCTAAACATGATTTAAACGTTTTGCAATTACGCCAAACAAAGCCTAATAATTTGTAACATTTATTGATTGTTACATCTATGTGTGTATTGAAGAATAATTTCTTGTCTAAAATAATTCCAAGGTCTCTGATTTCATCCACTTCATCTAACAAAAGATTATTTAAAGATTATAATATATTTCAATCAGTTTATAATATAATATATTATAGGTATATACAGACCATACCTATATTTATTCAAACAAAACAAATCTTTTTTTAACTATATTTACAATACTATGACTACATAAAATTAAAACTATCATTACGTGGAAGCGTACCAAGAATACTGGCAGCATTTCCGCGCTGGATAGCTAGGCTGATCCGTTGACCGAAATAGCTCCCAGCGCTTGGATTCCAGTAGCCTTATTGAGGAGCGAAGATAGTATTTTGAACATTCTCCGCGCCTCTGGGCCCCATGGGCCAAGTGTATCGACACCAAACGGCACAAAGATGTATGACTCACTGAAACCAACATATTTGCGACGCTTGCTGTCTTCGGCAATCGAAGCAGCAGCCCCAACACTAACTGACGTAGCTTGGACATGAGAAGGAGCCAGAGTGTCGACGCAAGTCGCGTCCCACATGTTTTTCTGTCTGTATTATAGGTATATTATATTATAAAAATAATATAATATACCTAAATATATATACATAAATATAATTCAATATGATGTAAGACAATCCTTTGTTCCTCAGGCAGATAATTTACTATTTTTGCTCGTATTCTCAGGCCCATTTGATATTAACGCTATAATATTTTTATGTCATATTATTGAAGTAAAGCTTTTATACTCACGTTCGGGCGCGGGCTCTCTATTTGTTCTAAGCATCAGATTTTTATAGTTACACAAAAGCGTCAGATTTAGAACCGTTACACGAAACATATTATGTATTCAGAGTGACAGCTGCCACGCAATAACCAAAACTTTTTAAAGTGAAACCTTTTTTTGCCAGTTGAGCACTTTTCTTGGGATGGGTATAAAATGTTAAACTCGTGTCAGGACACGTGGCCTGTTCGAAAATTTGTAAGACAGCCCTTGATTTATACTTCTAACATATTATAGTTCGGCAATTTGAACTTGATGATCATACAGTCGTTGGACCAGTGGTTGAATCATTGTGATTGCGAAGCCGAATCACTGCGAGGTTGAGGGATCGAATCTCAGCCGTGAAATATTTTTACAGTTTAATTATTTGGTTTTTAAGCTTTGTCATTAGCGAAGACTTTCCCTGACGCGCTAGTTATACTTGTATTTCTTTGATACTTTTTATTTTCGTATTTTTTTGTTTATTTTATTAATTTGTTTCTTTCTTCAGCTACCATAAACCTATTGTATTTAATGTAGTAAATTTTTTTTATCACCCACCATGACATATTTATGATTGTTTTTTATTGTTATAACTGCGTATGAAAACATGATACTACAAATAAAACATGATATAAAAAAAATATTTCAAGCGTCATAGCCTACCTATAATAGTATCGTAACACAATACTAAACTTCCTTCCTAATAAAATATTATGATAATATGACCTCGTTGAAATCACACTGCGCCCGTCACCCAAGAATACACAATACAAGAATAACAGAAAAATCAGACACATATTATAGATACATAAAGGCAATATAACGGTAGATGAGACTTTCTTACTTCGAATTGTTTACATTAATGTTGTAATTAGGTAGGTACTTCAAAATATTCATCGTTCAGTATCTACGCGTTAGCACACAAAAACTGTACCCTACACGTACTAATAAGATATTTACTCTTACCTACACAGATCACTCGATGAATATGCAATATCTAGTTCAGAAGATCAGTAAACATGTGCTCAGACTATTAATTTGCTTTCGATTTAAATGTTTACGCCGCAGCTTGCGAAAATTGGCGGGAACGCAAATTTTGCAATTTCACTGAAACTACATAATTACGTCTATTAATTCGGGAGAAACCAGAGATATACGGCCTTACAAATAAATATGATTTAAAAGTTTACTTGAGAATAAAACATCGCCACATGAGTATATAAAACGTCACAGAGACTAAAGCTGACATTTAGAAAACGTACTTTATTTACGTAAAACTTAGCTGAGTGTGATAAAACGCGAAGTTGACTTTTGCATTGGACTGTCTTAGCTTAAGTTCAGCATAATTTCAGCTGTAAAATCACCGAGATGGTTATACCTTATAAATGACATTATGTCATTATGTTGAGGCAGTAAATCCTTTGTTGGGGGATGTATATGCTTCTACAATATGATCCCAGAAAATGTATAAAACAAAAAGTTAAGTTTGTGTGGGAAAGGTTACTATAGCATAAACGATTTTCTTAATGACACCACGGACTCGGAATAAAGCGAACACCCTCAGGCTCTTTAATCATAAATCTTTATTGTATGATATCACACTGTAATCCATATTTTTATATAAAAGTTTCTTGCGCCCATACTTGTCAGGTCTGAGCCAGTCTCTTTTGAATGGGTGGTAGTTTTTGACGTTCAATAAGTGATTTTGAATCCTATTTTGAATAAAAATATTTGAATTTGAATTTGAATTGGTGCAACACATCTGTTGACTTATTGTTATACCAATAGTTTGTTACATTATTTTATCTGGCCCTAGTCTTGTTGCTTGAGTTATATAATGCCCTGATTTCACCGACGGAAGTGAGTTGTTGAGTTTGAGTTTGACGCTGAGTTTGTTGCGCCAATTCTTTTCATTCGGTAGTTTTTGACTTTCAATAAGTAATGTTACATCCAATTTTGAATAAAAATATTTAAATTGGGGTTGATAACCACTTGGACGTTATCTGAATGGCGCGGGTTTTGAATACCACATCGTTCATAAATTTTGGTTACAAATTAAATTTGTATAACGTAGTGTTATTCTTAATATAGAACTAAATATTGCTAAATTTCACACAAACTGTAACTATTAAATGTAAATAAAACAGCTTGTATCTCCTTATTTTGGACAAAGTTTTTCAAAGTGGAAGAAAGACCGAACAGAGTTGCTTTCATGTAGGTACGTTATACGCTCGAGCAAAACATTGTACGTATGTTATACAATAAAAGTTGTTACAAAGGATTTCAAATTTCATTATAAATTTAAATTTAATTGTTTTTGCTGCAGGAATAGGGACTATTTTCTCAAACCTGAAACTCACATTCGCAGCTTGTCATTTTTATGCTCAACAAACTTTAAAGGCTTTAGCATCCACATTTGTGCCTCTATACCACACGCTCCATAAGTTCACTGCAACGATACGTCCTTACAAAAGTTATGCTTTCCCTTAAACTCTGCTAACAATAACAATGATATTGAGCTTCGTGGAACAAATGGTTGATATTGAAATATTTCTAGTTTTATCTATTTGATCATTGTGAATTTGAATGTACTTTGTAAATTGTAGAGAATCTATTCGTTTAAATGTCAAAATGTTCGCATTGATAGATCCACAACCTTTGTAGTTGCTGTAATAAACATTGATGAAGTGGGGTATTTATCTAATTTTACCACCCCACGGTCAGTCACAATCACAGCCAGAGCTCCCATCAGACTCCAACGCAAAAACACAACATATAGTAATTATACTCACATAGCCATCGCTCAATACTTAGGTAGTAAAAGAAGTGTTATAGAAGGACGATCATATGATAAATGGGTTTCTTACACTTAGAAACTCATCACCTCTGCGTCATTATCAATTAATAAACTGGTTTTTGGATAAAATAAGCCAAGTCAAATCTTGATATCGTGGGAGGTGCTAGTAGTTTAAACAGTGACATTCAGAAATAAAACAACAAGTGACAAATATGTTCTACTTAGACAACTTCTTACGTAGTACAGTAAAAAACAAAGTGTTTACGGTTGATTACACCAAACATAGCGGAGGTACAAACCAACCTACTTATAAATGACCATAGATTGGAACTTGTGGCCACTACAGTATTATTGGGTATCACGTTAGATAAAAAGCTTCAAAGCTCCACATATTGCCCAATTGCGGCATTTGTTTCAGAAGCGGTAGTAGCATCTACTATATAATAAATAACATCAAAAAGAATTTTAAACGAATCAATTTTGAGAAAATAAATGCCTTTTAAATAAGAATTGGTAATTAATAAAGATCATTGTATATCACTTACTTAGCATATATATTTAATAATTTAATCAAGTAAGCAGTCATTTTTCTTCACTCGCTAATCACTCATTGAATATGTAACATGTACTTGAGGAACTCAGTAACTATGTGATCTGAATATTAATTTGGTTTATTGATTTAAATGAAAGCGCTACTGTTTGAAGCCGAAAATAATCAAATATTAATTTTGTAACTACTGCATTTATTTAAAAAATTATAATGAATTTGGTTGGTTTATTGATTTGATTGAATATTTTGATTTTTAATACATTTCTTTCTATATCCGATTAGTAAACCCAGTTGTATTATGTAGTTGTACACACGTAAAGAATATACAATTAATATTTAACTTGCTCAGAGCTTTAACACTTAAATCGTGATATTTTTTATCAATATTTAAAGACAATCAAGCAAACATAGGGATCAACTGATGGTAGGTGGTCACCGCAGCCCAAATCCTCTTATAACATTAAAGGAGTTGCTGACGATAAAGCATCAAATAAACATTCATATGAATTCAAAAACCAAGAACGCTTTGGTACATGGCGGGCGAGAATCGAACCGGAGACACCGTAATGATAGTCCACGGCTCTAAGTATTGTGCCACCAACACTCATTCTATGGAGTTACATGTTTCATTAAGAAAATTTAACGTATTTTAAACAACGTGATTATTGTAATTTATACGTGGGTAACACTGAAAATGTTTTGAAATGGCCAGTTAGAAACATTGCTAATGAAAACTTTTTTTGAATTTCAATTTTAGAACTCTTTGGTAACCTAATGTAGTATATTGCATTCAATTGTCATTTTTTTGTGAATTAGCGGGAAATCTTAAACTCTTGTTACACGTGAAAATGAACCTAATGCTAGAAAATTTTCGGTCAATGATTTATTATGACTTTCCTTGTGAGCTTACTCAACAACAAAGCTATGATAGACTGCGATTAGCATTTCTTAATGAAGCCCCATCTCGTGCCACTATTTACAATTGGTTTAACGAGTTTAAGCGTGGACGTAGCAATCTCAATGATGATCCACGTGAGGGACGTCCTTCATTAGTGTTGTGCGACGCATGATAGAGAAAGATAAGAGAGTGACCCATCACCAGATACAGGCAAGCATATGCATTGGTATGAGTCAAGTTCCAAAAATATTACACGAACATTTAGGCCTGAGGAAGCTTTGTACCAGACAGATTTCACGTACTACAAAGCTGTGGAATGAACTTCCATGTTTGGTGTTTCCGGGACAATACGACATGGGTACCTTCAAAAAACGCGCTTACCTTCCTTAAAGGGCGGCAACGCTCCTGTGATTCCTCTGGTATTCCAAGAGAATACGGGCGGCGGTGATCACTTAATACCAGTTGACCCATACGCTCGTTTGTCCTTCTTTTCAATAAAAAAGGTATTTTTATAGGCCTTTACAATTTAATCTGCAACAGTTTAACATGGGAAGGTATAATCTTCTCAGGCTCACTAAATAAGTCTTGGCTCAAGCCGAGAAAAGCTCAACAAGAATGAAAGTTGAACAACATTATGTAAATTATAATTCTCTTTGTTCTGTCCCAATGTTACTTACATTTTATTATTTTCAGCGGCATAATGGCTTAGTCGTGTTTAATACGATTTTATTTTTCAAAACACATAATATGGATTTACGCAAATCATATCTTAAAAGCAGAGTATTGTAACCGTTTATTTCAATTTATATAATTTTGTGAATTTATTATTTGTGTTTTATACCTTTCAGTTCGGTCGCTCGACAAGATCTGCTCAAAATCCGCGGAGTTGATGTCTAATGTCGATACCCAAACGGAAATGGCCGGAAATTATAATAATAATAATAAAGCCATTTAATTCCGAACTAAAAAACATTTAACATTTGAATTACCAATAATCTTAAGCTAAAAAGTATAAACTATAAAATATCTCTCAGTTCGGCGTGCCGATTGGCAAAGGCCTCCTCCAACGATTTCCACTCTTTTCTGTTTTGGGCTACTCTTCTCCAGTTAGGTCCTGCTGTCAATTTTATTTCATATTCCCACCTTGTGTGCTGTCATCCTCGTTTTCTTTTGCCATCTCTTGGGTACCATTCGGAAAGTCTTTTGCTCCATTTCCCCACTTTATCTCGCATCATGTCCCCTGCCCATCTCCACTTTTGTTGGTCGATTCGTTTGAGTACGTCGGTAAGTTTCGTAATTTTCCTTAGGTCAGTGTTTCTTATCTTATCCTGCAGTTTATATCCGGCCATACTCCTCTCCATTGATCTTTGTGTAACGGCAAGTTTCTCTCTCAATGTTTTGGTTAGGGTCCAAGTTTCGCAGCCATATGTTAGGCAAGGTAATATGCAGGTATTGAAACTTCTCGTTTTTATATACATACTTAAGTCTTTTGACTTCATAATTTCTTTTAACGACCAGTATTTTTTCCAACTTGTTGCAATCCTGATTTATTTCTTTCGTCATTTGAGCTTCCATAGAGATAACTTGGCCTAGGTATATGTAATCTTCTACATATTCTAGAAATTCGTCTTTGATTTTTATTTTGACTTTTGTTGAATAAGTCATTATTTTAGTCTTACTGGTATTCATTTTTAGTCCAACCTTCATGCTCTCTTCTTCCAAATCGTTTAACATGTACTCAAGGTTTTTAGGGCAGTATTCAAGTAATACAAGGTCATCAGCAAATCTTAGATGGTTCAATTTTGATCCATTTATATTGATGCCAAATTTGTCCCAGTTTAAATTGCGTAAGATATTTTCCAGAACTGCTGAAAACAATTTTGGGGATAAAGGGTCGCCCTGTCTCACACCTCTTTGTATGCAGAATTCTTTTCCTAATGTTTCCAACTGAATTTTGGCCGTACTGTTTATATAAATAGATCTGATGATATTGGTATAGACCCTTGGTATTCCTTGTTGATCTAGGCTTTGCCATATATTTTCGTGATACAGGGTGTCGAAGGCGTTGGCATAGTCTATAAAAGCTACATAGAAAAATACAACGAATACATCTTGTTGTATTCGTTGTATTTTTCTAATACCTGTTTGATCGTGTGGATATCGTCAATAGTTGAATACCCTTGCCTAAAACCTGCGTGTTCGACTGGTTGCTGTTCGTCTAGTAATTTGCTAATTCTGTTTAGTATAACCTTCGCAAAAACTTTGTATATGTTTGATATTAGGCTGATTGGTCTGTAGTTTTCTATGTTTTCCTTATCTCCTTTTTTGAATAATAGGATAATGTGAGATTTTACCCATTGCTTTGGAATCATGCCGCTTATTAAGATTTCATTAAATATTTTTGTTAGGATTGGAGTTAGTTCTTCTATTGTTCCTCTGATGAGTTCATTTGTGATTCTGCCTGGTCCTGGGGACTTCTCCATCTTTTGACTCTTAATTGCTTTTCCGACTTCACAAGATAATATAACCGCTATAGTTTCTGATTCTGTTTCGTCTGTTTGTTGGTTAAGTGGTCTATTATGGTAACTTGGGTCTTGATGGGCATACAGTTGACGGTAGAAGCTTGTTGCTATATCGCTGATGTTCTCTCTTATCGTGGTACTCTTTGATCTTTTCTTGAGTTTAGGTATCCATTCCTTGCCTGTTTCTCGTAATTCTTTCAGGGCTTTCTTTACACATCCTTTTCTTAGAATGTGGCGTTCGAAAGTTTCCAATTTCTTCAGTTTACGATCTTTGCGTATGCTTGCTGTTATTTTTTTACTTAATTTGTTTATGTTTTATGTTTTCTTTTTTTGAGTGGTTAGTTATAAGCTCCTTTCTTTGTGCTATAAGTTGCAAGGTATGCTCGCTTAGTTGGTACTTGTTATGTTTTTCGCTGGTAATATTTGTTGTATAGAAACTTTGTAATTCTTTTTCTAGTAGTCTATATTTCTGTGCTGTTTCAATTTTATCGCTTAAAATCTGTTTATTTGTTTCTTTGAAATGGTTTCCCTTTTCGAGGTTTGGCTGTCTTAGCTGGTTATTTATGTTGATTTTGATATGGTTACGAGATGGCTTTTTACGGGATATTCTGAGGGAGCAGCCGGAAATTACTGGATATCAAATCTTTTCTTTCATTTGTTACTCATGCAAGTCAAATGAGCTACTCTAATATTAAGTCAATGAAATAAATGGTGTTATAATAACTATCATTAGATATTAATGTTTTTTATGAAAATAAGGGACAAGACGAGCAGGACGTACATGTGGTAATTGATACGCCTTGTCCATTACAATGCAGTGCCGCTCAAGATTCTCGAAAAACACAATAATTCTGAGGGGCAATACAATTGCGCTCGTCACCTTCCATAAGAGGTTAAGTCTCATTGGTTATACACATTACTGCTTCACCGCAGAAACACGCGCCATTAGTACCCACAATCTATCCGGCATCCTGTGCAAAGGAGCCTCCCACTGGTTTATCAATACAAGTATTATTTGAATATCAGAGCGTATCAATTACCATCAGCTGAACGTCCTGCTCGTCTTGTCACTTATTTTCATAAATAAAATGTAATAGGTTTGTGTTTGTGTTAGATAACTTACAGTTATGTTCGATACTGTAATGCTTGTAATAGTGTTTCATAGTTATGTTATAAATTAGAATAATAAGTAAGACCAGGTTATCAACTGGCAGATGAAGCCACAAATAGAGAGTTGAACAAGACAAAATATCAAGATTTTTGAACGTTACGCCACTCGAACGGTTGGCTCAGTGGAAGAGTGCTCGTTCATAAATTTTGTTTTCAAATTTAATTCGTATAATAATTTAGTTTAGAGAGAGACATAGCTTTTATTACAGCAGTGAAACGTTGACTGAGGAATGTCCTGCTACCAGCGAGAGAGAGAGAGAGAGTGAGAGAATCAGCTTATCTTATCAAATGTTTGAGACTGTTTTGTTTAAATATAATATGTTAACTATACCGAGACTTATACGCAAAAACTTTTGAAAAGTGAAAACTTCTTAAGACCCGCAGAGCACTTTGCTATAATAGGTATTGAAAAGAACTGAGCCGTCTTATTCGATTATGTAACGCTCTGTTGGGTCATCTCGAGCAGACTTAACTGCTCGAGATGACTTAGAGAGATCGCAAGATGAACATAGTTGTATTATTAACCGTACCTTCATGAAGTTTTCTTTTTTTTTATGAAAATAAGTGACGAGACGAGCAGGATGTTCAACTGATGGTAGATGATGATTGGAGCCCTGTCCTCCACAATAATGACAATGCAGGGATACAGAATTCTTGAAAAACCCTATATTTCTGAGCAGCACTACAACTTCGCTCGTCACCTTGAGGCATAAGTCTCATTTGCCCATTAATTAGTAGCTAGTGAGCTACTCCTTCAGACCGAATCGCAATAATTTTTACACATTACTGCTTCACCGAAGAAATAGGCGCCGTTGTGGTACCCATAATATAGCCGGCATCCTGTGCAAAAGAGCCTCTCACTGGAAAACTTGTGGCGAGAGGTCTTAAGCACACACTTTTTTTATAATGGTATCTCTGTCATAAAAGTTCTAGTGGATCTAACGGTATAGTCTTCTTCCGTGGTAGTAGTGCCACCACACTTATTTCTTTCTGTCTCCAAAAAAATGTGTAATTATTGTGTGGGTATCAGGCTGGTGTGATCAATGGCATACTAGACTAATTGTTAGTTGTCATCACTTCTCCCCTTTATTAGAATTATTCTCTGTTAGAAGCCCAATGAGGTAGCCCTCGTCCTGTAATCGTTTAACACCTCTTACACTCACACCACAATTCACACACGTGAAATAACAGTACACAAAAATAGTCACACACTTATACACATACATTCACACATAATTACAAACACAAATACATATATCACCGCACTTGCCGTCAAGTGCCGAAAACTAACCGATATATTAGATCGTTAGTGATTTTCCCTCCATCCAGCCTACTGAGCAGACGGTCAGAGGTTCGAGCCACCTTGCGGGACGCCCCGCACCTGTGGGCTACATTATCGGCCGCCAAGGCCCCCCACCCGGCTTCGCTGTAAAAGCCTTTAAGGCTATCAGCACGGTGGAGGTTTTAGTCGGTAGGGTTGCTTACAAATGAAAATGCTGTGTGTGTTGGTTTGGTTTTTAGATGAAGGTTTATTTTTCGACTGTATTAATAAAAATATTGAAAAAAAAAAACAGTAAAATAGACCTTTGCGCGTTATGTTTACAAATTTACTACTAAATTACGAAGTATATGGAATCAATATTATGTTTGGTAGGTTTAAACTTAGCAACATAATATTTTTACTTGATCGTTGGTGGTGGTATGTACCCTAATACGATGCTTTTTAAATTAGCAACTGGTATTCTGATTCCTCTGGAGTTGGATTGTATAGCCTGCGGTGATCAAATACCATCAGATGACCCGTGGGTATGTACATTGTACATATTACGTATGTGTGCTATAGCTCTTTCTAATAAAATCAAATCTAAATCACTTTAGTTTTATTTACTTTTTAAATTTATCACCACTTTGGAAAGGCGGAGCTTGAATGAGAAGAAGTGGCAACAAACTCATTGCAACTCTTTTAAATAAACATATACAGCTTCATCGTTTTACAAATAATAATTGCATCAAAAATTGCATATAAATAAAATTCGTCAAATATATGACCTAATACGATTAAGTTAAAAAAAAGTATTTTATGTAAATTAATACGAAAAACAATTATTGAGTACAGTAGATGTATCAATCCACACACACCGTAGATAAATAAAGGTATTTTGCGAGCATTTTATTAGCGATTATAAAAAATATAATAACTTTAACTTCAAAAACATAAAGCGATTTTCTGGTAATACGATCATCCTGCCACCATAGGTAGCGTGCGTTTTCCGTGTTCTTTAAAAAAAGAAGAAATTACCATAAATTAAATAAAATATTATGTTAATTGATGCGTAAATTACTTTTTGACAGTGTTTCGTACTTAGTTTGTTTTCTTTTTTGATAAAGTTTTATGCAAGGAAAATCTCACATGAGAATGTATCACCTGAATGCCTGCCGCAAGTCCCGAGGCGGAAATTTTATTCATAAAATGAACAAAAGCAACGAACGTTCGCCAGGAAAGTTTTGTTTATTTATAGTACCACATTGTTTTATTAGTACCACATTGAACTGTGTATCAATACAGTTTTTTGGCAACGATATCACAGTTTAACTCTATTGTAATAGTGGAATTGAGCATGTAACAATTTTAATTTTGAGAATAAATTTTCTTGAAAAAATTGCTTGATAATTTAAGCGTTGAAATAATTGAATACGAATATTTGTTTAATTTTAACCAATAATATGATCGATGCTTCATATTACACCTACTACTACAGCTGAATATCTAAGTGATCCGACAGTCTGGGTCTAGATTATGATTATTTTATAGCAATAGCAATGACAGTACAATATTTTATATTTCATTAAAAAGAGCACAAAGGAAAAGAATTCTGATAGAGTTTCTTGCGCCTCTTCTTCTCTCTCAGAGTGCCAATTGTAAGCCGTTTGTAAAGGTATTAATTTTGAGAAAAAAAGGACTTTTATGCCTTTTTAAAGAAGAAATGTGTATGATCTGAATGTCATGTAAGTATAGTAAAGTTGAAAAAAATGTTCAGGAAGGATGTGTCTTCTAATTTAAGTAAAGGCAAATTAAACTCTACTCTAACCTTAGCGATGGCCTCAAACTCCTGTAGGATTTGTTCAGTAGCTTTGAATTAATGAATAAGAAGACTTTACTGCACTAAAATGTATAAATTTTTACATAAAAGTTATAGTAGTATAGTTAGTTGACCTTATCGCTATATAGCAATCCCTTCCAGGTAATCAAAAGCTGTAGAAGAAAATAAATATACGCACTTATAAATGTATACAAACAACTAACAATTATCGCACAAAAGAGGAGAGAAAAAAATAGGATTTCATTAATAGTTTGATGAAAAATTTATACTTTACTTTTCACAAGACGACTTGGTCTATTTTTTAAATGCATCTGAGCATCTGAGCTTTTCTTATTTATATCGCTAGAGCATTCCACAATCTGATAGCGTCAAACACAAAAAATGCCTTCTGAAGGTGGTAGTGTGATGAGGAACAGATAAAATTCGGTTAGCTTCAGACGGCAGCTAAACTTCCTTGTTGCTATATTGGCACAGCAGACACGCTCCCTGGTTATTTCCGTTGATATTGCATTAGGTGTAGTGATCACTAACAATCTTGTTTCTCCTAATAATTTATCTTATTGTAGATATATGATATATTATATTGATGGGACTGACTATTTTAGATCTATACTTCATAAAAATATAAAAAATATACCAAATAATAAAAACGAATTAGAAGCCTCAGTTTTCCTTTAAGTCGGTTAGAAATGTTAATAAGATAAAACTAAACCAGCTATAAAAATAATAATATACATATGCACATTTAAAGTAATATGATAAAGAAAAAGGATTTGATTTATT
>CATIXQ010000005.1:14508512-14608299 GCA_949711755.1 Leptidea juvernica | reverse complement strand
AAAAAAAATAAAATTTTAAATTTGAGTCTCGTGCTAGATTTTGGCGAGACAACACGGTCTGAGGATGCCTCGTGTAGAGGCGAAACACGTGTCGAACTGTTTTAAAAACAAATATTAGCGGAATTAACACTAAAGAAAACTTAAATCATTTGTATTAAATCAATTTATTTTTAAGAAACATAGTACTTAAGCTATTAACTTAGTATTATTAGATTAAGGATTGGTCTCCGCTGTGCTCCAACTAGATACCGCACTACCTAAGAATAATAGCTTTTTATTACGGCAACTATTAGATGCTTTTGTGCGTGGCATCTTGACACTCAATGGCATCTTTCAAATTTTGTAACATATGCTTCGTGTTATTTTACATTGAAATTAATAAAATACAAATAACTTAATGACGATATGTGATCCCAGTGTCTCTCTTATGTCTTGTAGTATTATTTTTACTGCTTTACTAACGTAACCCGCCAAAGTTTTTGAGATCAAGTGGCACGTTAACGTCACACATTGTTCAAGACTGGCTCGAATATGCCCACTTGGGCGTACTATTAGTTGCCGCAATTTATGACTAAAACTGCGGTATATAATAGGAGCGCAGCGGAGACCAAACCTGAAACTGAGAGAGTATCATTAATTATCCAATGTTTCTTCAATTGACATGCAAAATATGTTAATTTTTCATTTTAGAATTCATACATACGTTTATTTGGTGCTTTACTATTAGAGAGAGTACTATGGGCTACGATGATCACATACCATTAAATCACATACATACATACATACCGTATGTATCATACATACAGGATACAAAGCGTTTGTTCTCCTCTCTCATAAAAAAATCTATTCAGATCTATAAAAACATTCACCTAAGAAGCCATTTATATGATGCTGTTGCAAACAAAATGTTTTAAATTTAAAAATTAAACAACTAATAGTCTCGTCATTATAAATCATTCAAAATATACCATTTTAAATGTTTGATTTACATCACACATACTCAAAGTTATCAAATTACTCATCATCATCATCTTCAGCCGGAAGACGTCCACTTCTCGACAAAGGCCTCCCCCAACAATCTACATGACGATCGATCCTGCGCTGCCCTCATCCAATTATTCACTTCCTTAAACAGCTAATATTTAAAAAAAAATTGTAATAAACATTAAGGCGTCTAATCGTCAAGAAGCGAAATACAAAACATACATATTTCATTTAGTAGATACAACAATTTAACAATAAAATTAATTGATTATCATAGTCGAGCGTATATTGTGGTCTTCGTATTAATTGTAGAGCTGTCTCTAATCATATCTTTATCTTGGCTCACATTAACCTCATCTTCATTAATTCTGCTGTCGAGCGGAAGATAGATATGTCTATAAATTATCATGCAGTGCTGTTCGGGGATTGAAACCCTAATTCAGCCGTAGTTTGATAACTTCACGCGTAGTTGCCGCTTGTAACAAGGAGCTGTGAAACATAAAATAAAATGCCACCGGTAAAAGGTTATCGCAATTGAACATAATATTATTGTGGCTTAATATTGCAAATAGACCTTTCTTACCAGCACGTAAATTTCTTCGTGTTCAGGTAATTTGTACCTCGGCCTTGAAGTAAATTAGCAAACATGACTTATTCATTTCTGAACAAAGTTTTTCTAGCTATTAATGTTATACGAAACGGTCATTACTTGGAATTTTAAAAATAAACAGTCATAATAAATTAACAACGAAATATTTATCACTAGCTGATGCCCGCGACTTCGTCTGCGTAGATAATGAGTTTTTAAATAATATAAGCAAGTTTGGAATTGAAGATTATCTCATGTCCTATTGTTTGTTCCCAACATATTATATGAATCTTATTTCGAGGAAGATTGCAATGGCAAACTAAACCTAATTTTAGAATAGTTATAGCTCATCGACGTAAATTTGAGTTTTTCACAAATCAAACAAAAACACTACAAAAAAAATTCTACCTTTCTTTTTTCGTCTTATCGTGGTAATAAGACATTAGCCTTACATTAAGGATTGGTATCCGCTGTGCTCCAACTAGATACCGCAGGCGTAGTCGCAAAGTGCAGCAACTAGTATTACGCCCAAGAGGGCGTACTCGAGCCAGTATCGAACAGTGGGTAACGTTGATGTGTCACATGTTCTGTTATACTTTGCTTATAATTGAAACTAGCATGCCGGGTTGCATAGTAAAACTTGAAAGACACTTGGAAAATCATCAGTAAGTATTTTGTATTTTATTAATTTTAATGTAAAATAACACTAAGCGTATGTTACGAAATTTGAAAGATGCCATTGAGTGTCAAGATGCCCCGCATACAAGCATCTAGTAGTTGCCGTCATAAAAAAGCTAATGTTCTTAGTTAGTGCGGTATCTAAATGGAGCGAAGCGGAGACCAATCCTTAATCTAAGACCACAACATAAGAATTAAAACTATTCTTTCAAAAAAACGTATGTAGTGGTAAGAAATCTTGATTACTATACTATAATTGTTTATGAAATATTGACAGTGACACTTTCTTATGAAGCGATCTAATATGATCTATGCTTCATTTATGTTCACCTGGTATCTACGCATTTTCGTCAGATACGCTTTTTACTCACAGTAACTCTCTTTTGCCGCGACACGCCAAAGGAATTTTTGAATTTTTTCCTTAGTTATTTATTTTAATAGTCGTACAACCGAATGTGTTTGAAATATACAGATAGGGATGTAAGAAGATGGTTGAAATGAAATAAATAAATATGAAACGAATACTATTATTAATCACCTCTTACAGTTGCTTCAGTCCAACGATCTAATCAAACCATTACACAGTTTGACGTTTGCTGAAATAGCTTATTCGGAGGCTGTATAAATCAGTGACGTCACGGGCATAACGAACGTTTGACAGAGTGAATGCACAGCGCTATTCCCAACACAGGATTTAAGAGCATATAGATATGTAGAACATATTGTTGTGATAAATAGATTTACATTATCATCTTCGATCCATCATTCATATAAGATTTTATCAAGCAATAGAAGCATTATATTATAATTGGTTTATTTACATTATTTGGAACTAAAATAATACCGGAAAAAGGGAGTAAGCTTTGTATATCGCGTTTCGGATTTCAACTGCAACTTATTTGCGATGTGGAATTGTATTAACAGAAATCAATAAAGACTAGAAATAATTAATTTTTAAGAAAATAAATAACATTTACAGATTTCAATGAATATATTCGCTTTTTAATCGATTTTAGTTATACTTTACCAATGGGAAGAGGATAAGGAGGTCGTGTGCCGGGTTGTCTCCTTCCCTCAAATATGTGCGAAGGGAACGATGGCTGGTCCTTGCTTCAACTCGTGGACGGGTGCTGCTTGTGGTGCCAGATCAACCTGTTATAGTTAATAAATCATGGTATTTTTGGATGCAAGTACTAATAATTGTGACAGTAATCACGACCATCATGTTCTTGAAGCATCCTTACACAAACAATGAGTTCAAGCTCTAAAGGTTGATGCATCCAACATACGATAATTTATATTTATACTGTTAATTATGTATTACTTTTTATGAAATCATTAATATTATTTAATTGGATGCAGCACCTTACAAACTAATTTGTTATGTATATTATAGCCATTGTAAAATACTCTATTTGATTGAAGAGAGTTTCCGTTGAGTTTCTTGTATGTTATTCTCACGAGCCTATTTGACTTTGAAAGACGAGGATGCGGATCACCTGAAGGTTCGCACATGTTTTTAATGGATCCTTTAGAATAATAAGCTCGAAGCAGCGTGTAAAAGCATACTTTTTAACCGACTTCCAAAAGGAGGAGGTTATCAATTCGATCGGTAATTTTTTTTTATGTATGTACACCGATTACTCTGAGATTTATAATTTTTCAGTGCAGAATAGATGCCAAAAATTTTACATAGTTTGGCTCATTAGTTTTCATTTTATGAATATTTTTTATGAAAATTTTTGTGTACCTTGATGATATTATTGTTTTTGTGTACGGCTTTTTTAGGAGTTTTCATTCAAGTTGATTATACATTATAATTATTAAGTGACACTTAAAGGTAAAAAATAAACTTCGTTTAAAAAACCGACTTCAAAAACAGAAAAGTATCAAATAACTTAAAATTTTATTTAATACACCTTTACCTTTAATATTAATAAAATACTATTATTTGTATGTGCTACATATTGATAGCTTTGAAGTCGGTGCCAAGCCAAATGTGACTTTGAGTAGGATAGCTTCGTCTAGAACAAAACAACCCAAGCGGACAGACACGCGTGGCCAGACAACCTTAATAATTACAGTAAGTAAGCTTTTTATAATATTAAGTTTTATTTTGTTTAGGGCTTGTGTGTAAAGGTGTATTAAATTTAATTTTTAGTTATTTGATACTTTTCAGTTTTTGAAGTCTCTAGACGTTGAGAAGGTGCGTAGGTATGCGTATTGGGGACTCCACACAACTGATGCATATTCTAGTTTGCTGCGAACCAGTGAGTTGAAAAGGATTTTATCTACACCGTTAGCCTACAAACAGTTAGCCTATTGCCAACATTAAAACACCCAATGTTCTAATAAACATTACATCATCCAAACGAGTGTTGTAATGAAATTCAGTACAACACTATATCATCCGGTTAAATAATAACACTCCTTCGAATGATATTATGGTTACTAGGACTGGCTCTTTTAATGTTAGCAGTAAGCTAACTGTTTCAGAATATTTTATAGAGGATTTATATGATGGGTGAAGTTAAAGTTTTGTATGCAGCTGTTGATGATTAGGTATTAAAACACTCATGTGATACTATTATCATTCATTATATCTTCGCCTCGTGTGATTAACCCACATTCGTGTTATAATACCCCTTATTACACAACAGTTGCATAAATAGCTTATTTTGGTTTGAGAAGAAAGAAATCCTTTGGTGTTTCTTTAAAGGAAACCTAACATCCAGTAAATGTGTTAATAAATGAGTTTGCAATTAGCCTCGCAGTAGTCATACTGGTTGGAAAGTACATTAACGCGTACACAAGCCATTACAAGCCTTTTGGCGGCAATTCTTTAGCTCTTTCCTTTGCTTTATACAACTCGCTGAAGAAATACAACAGACTTATCGTTTGAACGTGTTAATTGGCATCTTACCGAGTTCATAGCGTTGGGCTGATTACAGGATCTATGTCTTATGAAACCAACGAATGTAAAAAGAAATAAAGTGGGCTGTGTTTGCGTATATTCATGTTTATTAAAAATCAAATGTTCTTTTATAATATTTGTGTATTATTTAAATGAATTGTTTATTGTTTCGTCATACTTATGTTGAAGGGGTTGGTAATCTAAACGCACTTAAAATAGAAATATCTATATTTTACAGTTTACACTAATAATAATTATTATAATAAATGACTCAATACAATTGGGCAGCGTTACCCATTACAATTCACGATAAATAATGTTCTCTCGAAAAAAAAATCAAATTCCAAATTTCTATATTTGATATTAAGATATATATACAAAATTACTTATAATATACTTATTAAAGCAATTTACAATTAAGCCTTATATATGTAGGTATCAGAAAACTTATTTCTACAATCCTATCTACGTGTTGAGGGATAAAACTTCATTATGCTTAAAAAAATAATACATGAAGTTTGTGGGGGAAATTCCAGGCAACTGGGAAACCTGGTTATTTGCTATCACTTAACCTAACTTAAGACTAATGACTAAGGCTTAAAACTAACTTAAAACTAAGGTAAATAAATACATAGATATGTATACATAGATATATAATATATAAATATAGGATGGGTGTGGGGTGGGGGGGGGATCTCGGAAAAGGAAAGCAGGGAAATGTTCTCTCGAACTGAGCGCTCTGGCTTATATAGGACACGACCGTCACAGTGATTTGCTACCAACTGTTGGCAGTACTGTAGTGCCAACTAACTTACACGAATCAAGTTAACCAAATATCCATACGCTATTATAATTATTTCTAAAATTATAGTTATAATTATTTAAAACATTACTAACAAAGTAAGTCATTATATAAATGTTATAATTAATTGGGATGTCTAATCTAATCAATCATATATCGTGAACTTAAAATGTAAAATAATGTCAAATGTCTTATGACAGTTCATGACGTTGGTGGCGCTTGTAAGCACATCAAGCTGACACTTATGTACTTTTAAAAAGTTAATTTAATATTGTATTATAGCTTTTCATTAAAAACACAGAGTTGCCTAGAAGGGATCACTCGTAATAATAATTTCCCTTCTCGATAATTCATTATATTACATAACTTTCTAATATAAATGTGGTTAGTAAGAAATTATAAAAAGACTAATGATTTTATCATAATTTCTGTATGAAAGATTCTCTAGTAATGTATTAAGTTAAAATAATTATGGCAAATCTAGGAGTAGAGATGAAATCAAGAAGAGAAGATATCGAAATCAGGCGCGCCCGAGCGAGATTGACACAAACTTTCTCAGTTGCTCGTAACAATGAATGAGGTTATTTTAGAAGAAACTAAAGCAAGCATTTTTGATTTTTGATTTATGATATACTTCTTGTAAAAGAGCTGTGTGTACGATTAAAGAAATTTAGACCTTATTTTGATTATATTGAAACATTTGTACAGAATTACAGTTGACTAATTTAAGAATGAAATATAATTGTTATGATATTTATATGCACAGTTTCTATTTTCATATAATTAAATTATAAAAAAAAGTTTTTTTAAAATATTGCTGAAGCTGTTTTTAATTTATTAAATCCAAGTTTACGTTGGAACTACAAGTAATAGAACCTGCTTAGGCAATTTAATATTGATTAAAATAATGTTTACAATAGTAGGATAGTTAATGTTTGTTTTCTAGTTAGCGGTAATAGGCCGGTACCTCCTGTCACCTAATGTCTGCTAAAAAAAGTTCGCCGAGCTTCGTCCCTGACTTTCATTGCCGTTATAAATACTGTTTCGTACAAAACAGAACAATATGATTTAGTTTTAGGTTGTTTCGTGTTTTTTGAGGTTATGAGAATATACACCCGTATTACTTACTATCTACCTAGACTTCAGGAATTGCGTTGCACAGTTAAAACATAAAGTCTAAACAATTAGTCATTTTATTATTTAAAAAAAAAACAAACAAATTGTTTAAATTTGAAAAAGTGACATCTTAAAGTCAATTTAATAATATGCAAATATTGGGGTTGAGCAGGTTATCAACTGTAATGTTGATGAAGCCACAATCTGAGAGTTCAACAAGACACAAGATTTATCAACAATACGTCACTCGAACGGAGGGATCAGTGGAAAAATCGCTCGCACGGAACGCGAGAGATTAAGAGTTCGAGTTTCGTGTCGTTCATAAATTTAGATTTAAAATTTGATTTGTGTAATTAATCAAAGAAGTGACTTCACTTTAAAAACCATTAATCACTTTAATAAAATAACAAATTAATAAGTATATTATTGTAGATGTAAATGGAGCAACTATATCTGAATTTATCAAATTAATTTATCAATATCCGTTTCCGTTTATTTAATAAAACAAATACGATATTTGAAAATAATTAGCGTAACTAGACTCACAGTTACTTATTAAAAGGCCGTCAAAAATGTCCGACAGGAGTAACGTATTAACTTTCAGTAATTATAAGGACAACATTAAAACCTTCATTCAAATTAACACCTTATTTCGTGGCAATATTGTGCAAAGTCCATTGTTTACGCTCATAAAAAGATCATTGATGATAATTATTTAGCAAAATGAATAAAATCTACAAGTTAGTTACATAATTTTGTTAATTTCAAAGGGACAATTTCTTGAAATATGATACTCCATCCGTTTTAAATTTGGATATGCTATTATTAGGACAATTTTTCACTGAACACTTTGACATTGCGTGGCATTGTATTCAAAGCACGGTCAAAGCACAACTGAACGAAAACTGCCTAACAGACGCATACGAGAGCTCCAGACAATTTGTGAGCGTAATCGAGTGTAGTAGTTTATTTTACGTCAATGTTGAAAATTGATGATCGCAGCATTTTTGATAAAGGTCACCCGGTGACTGCTATTACTGGTACTTATTTTGATACCATACAAACATACATTCCATACGATCCATACATTTCAGCCGAAAGACATCTACTGCTGGACAAAGATCGCCATGACGATCGGTCCTGCGCTCCCCTTATTTAACCTACTCCTGCGATCTTGACCAGATCATCGGTGACGGGGCCTACCAACACTACGTCTTTCAGTACGTGGTCGCCATTCGAGGACTATACTGCCCCACCGGCCATCTGTCCGTTGAGCTATGTGCCCACTGCCACTTCAGTTTCGCTACTATTTGGGCTATATCGGGAGACTTTGGTTCTACCTCGGATCTCCTCATTTCTGATTCGATCTCGCAGGGAAACTCCGAGCATTGCCTTCGCCATTTCATCCACCATACGATAACTTATTAAAACTGAGAAAAAATAATCTTATCTAGTTGTTATTGTATACCTGCAAAATGTTGAAACAAATATTTGACCTGGTTTTTCTGTAGTATTATTTTTCAGTGTAAAATGTAGGTAATTTTGCCCCAACTCTGTGCGTGTATTGACACTACTAAGACGCACGTGCCGGTGACTGTTAAGAATAACTTTACCGGGTAGTGCATGTAGCGGGATCTCGGCGAAAGATAACAAAATGATGCGGAGTCCTGTAGAACTTTAGTATTCTAATAGAAATCAAATCATTGGCCAGAGGATTATAATTTTTGTGTTTACGTTCTTAAAGTATGTTTTTTAATCGCCGATTCTAAAAAAATATAGGATTTTTCAAAGCTTCCCTATTTCTTCAGTTAACAAAGGATCTTCTCGGATTTTAAATCTAGATCTAGAAACAAATGTCTTTCTCTTGAATATAATTTATGTACATGCGATAATGCACGCAAAAAGCTCACCACTCTTACCAGTGGGAGGCTCCTTTGCACAGGATGTGGGCTAGATTATGGGTACCACAATGGCGCCTATTTCTGGTGTAAGCCAGTAATGTGTAAACATTACTGTTTTTCTGTCTGAAGGGCGCCGTAGCTAGGGAAATTACTGGGCAAATGAGACTTAACATCTCATGACTCAAGCTGAGCGCAGTTGTAGTGCCGCTCAAAATTTTTATGATTTTCAAGAATCCTGAGCGGTACTACATTGGAGCGGGCAGGGCGTATCAATTACCATCAATGAACGTCCTGCTCGTCCCGTCCTTCATTGTTATAAAAAAATTATTGACTCATACCCAATATAATATATATATATAATATATCATATCATTAATATACCTACTGTAGAAATTATTGTACCAGGGTGACAGCTAGGCTGCAGTTAAACTGATAAAAGCATCCAAGTCTTTCTTACTGAAAAACATCCAGTGATATATTTCCAGTTTTAATTTAATATACTAACTAATTGAAGCGTGTTTAATAAGTACTTCAGAACTATATTTCAATTTTGTCAGTACTACAGAGACACTGTCGACATTATCGATAAAACTTACAGCTCAAAATCATTTGACATTCAATACTACTTGTATCTTGATTTTGCTTAGAAATAATGTTTAAATACAAGGCGCACTTTGGTGGTTTCTTGTTTGTTAAGAATGAATAAGATTAGTCAAGACATTTGCAAAGTCTGTTATGAGGCTTATTTGCAATTGGATCTAAATATCTGAAGGCAGGGCAGTGACCCCGCCAAATGGAGCAAAAACAAACGGCACGGCTGCACCAACCTTTTTTCGAAGCAGTTCAGGCCATTTTTGACACCCTATAATTGATTGTGGATAAAATTAGAAGCTTGAATTTCAGTAGACAAGCAAACATTTATTTATGAAAATAATGGACGAGACGAGCCGAATGTTCAGCTGATGGTAATTACAACGCAGTGCCGCTCAGGATACTTGAAAGACCCAAAAATTCTGAGCGGCACTACAACTGCGCTCGTCACTTTGAGACAATAGATGTTTAGTCTCATTCGCCCAGTAATTTCACTAGCTACGATGCCATTCAGACCGAAACACAATAATGCTTACACCATCTAAATTAATCATAAATTAATCTAGCCGGCATCCTGTGCAAAGGATCCTCCCACTGGTAAAGACAGACGGTATTAAGTGTTTAATGTGTAAGGAAAACTAAAATATTCTGCAATTTCAGTCCAGTCTTCTAGATACACGAAGTGCATAAATAAGTTTTAATCCCATAGGTATATGAGATTACAAAGATATTTATGCAGTTAGTGTTTGCGTTGCAAGATTACGTGACACTTTCGAGAGTAACATCTAACTAATATCGACTTTGGAAGTGTTAAGGCGCATAAATTCTCAATTTGTGAATACAATAGATAAGAAGCATTAACCGTTCATATTTGTGAAAAATTGTAACATCATGGCCTCCGACAAAAACTCATAGAGACATTGATGGGCTTTAAGAAAAACTGTAGCTAAACCTCAATAAGACTACCTACAAGAAGAAGAAAAGCTATTAAGACAGACAGTGGGCCTTAAGAAAATCCTGTTGTTGTTATTCAAGAAGTAGAACGTACCGCAAAGGAGTAAAGTTGGATTATCTACAAAAAGAAATGAGAATCCATCAAAACATAACTTTAAAAAAATAACCAAGACTGACCTATCCATTGCACTTAACAGTCTAATTTCATATATAATAATATGTTTTATTTGTGAGACACATTTTAGTTTTAATAATAAAGTAAAAGAAAACATACAGTGTGTTCTCGTGCGATGTACAATATTAGTCTCAATAAAATGCAATTATATAATTAGTTAAGAGTAGAAGACTCATAGCACAGGTTCTACCTAGTTTGAGCTGCTGTCAAATGAGCCAACTGTAGTTTTAACATTTTAAGAAAAAGTATTGCTGTACTATTGTAACTATACTACATATTGGGAGAAATATACGTATTTGGTTTTGATTTTTTGCAATCGCTATTTTCATGTTTACTTATTTACTGGAATTATGATGGTGGGTACTCACTATATATATTTTATTATTTTGATGCCAATATTTAGATCCAATTGTATGATTCGTGGAGGCGGCGGAACTACGGAGGCGACGGCGAGAAACTCTTGACACATTGACACTTGACACAATCTGTCAACGTGGCGCCTAATTCGTTTTGAAATATCGTCATCAAATTAATAAAATATATATCGTCAGTACTCGTCATAATAATTACTATGTTAAGGTTCCGCGATGATAAAAGTTTAAAAACATAATATCCGTGTTTCTATTGTTTAATCTTTCAATTCTTATGTTGGATATTTTAAAACTACACCATTTTTTCAGTTAACAATAATTAAGTTAAGATGTTTCAGCAATGCTTTTAATTGAAATTAGCCGTAGCTAGTGTAATTACTGGGCAAATGAGACTTAACATATTATGTCTCAAGGTGACGAGTGCAGTTGTAGTGCCACTCAGAAGCTGAACGTCCTGCTCGTCTCGTCCCTTATTTTCATAAAAAAAAATCTCGGATTTTACACCTAGACAAAACCACAAATGTTTTGAATATAATTTGCAAATTGCTCTTGAAGCTATGATGTACCAACAATAATTATTGTCCAAATATAAATATACTGGAGAAATTATTGTACCGGGTTCAAAGATCAGGTAGTTAATAGAAGGCTAAGTTAGAATATATCAACAGTTTGAGAAAATATAACAATTAATATCGACTGTTGTTCAGGTGAGGACTCATTAAATGAAATCATGCAGCAAAAGTTACTAGAAAGAGGTATACTTCAATTATTACTTATGGTACTTAAGGCTGTATTAAGGGTTGCAGGGTGTGTTTCGCGGAATACAATTCTACGGCGCCTGCAAGCCGGACGTTACTTACTAGGAATACTACTTAATAATAAGCTTGTTTTTAGAATTCACATGCGTTTTCCCATCGCACTGTGAATATTATGGTTTGACTTTTAAATTATTGATAGGATTGTTAATCGAACTTTGTAATAGAACACCTATGTTTTATTATATTTATAGTATTAGATTGAAATAGATAATTAAAATAGATAGTAGGAGAACAAAAGTCACTGACATAGCCCAAATCATTGCAAAACTGAAGTGGCAGTGGGCAGGGAACATAGCTCGAAGGTCAGATGACCGTTGGAGCAGTAAAGTCCTCGAATGGCGCCCATACCGGAAGACGTAGTATTGATAGGCCGACCAAGATGGACCGATGATCTGGTGAAGATCGCCGGAACACGTTGGATGAGGGTAGCGCAGACCAATCATCGTCATGGTGATCTTAGGGGCAGGTCTTTGTCCAGTGGACGTCTTCCGGCTGATGATGATATGATGATGATGAAATGGATTATGGCCACGACAGACTTGGGTAGCCTGCTCTGTTTGACCCGAGTCGGCATAAATTTGCCCTCCTCTGACTTTGCGAGTCAGCCAAAGTATTCACCTAATTGTGGACGTCCATATATTCTCCAGGACTGATTAGTCTGGTACCATCGCAAAGTTGTCTTTTAGGAATCGCTGCTGTTATTCAACTTTGGGGGAGATGGTGGGGGTAAGTCCTCTGGATAGTCCACTTACCGTGTTATTCCACGTTGGATTTAAATTGGAGAAAGGTATTTCCTTGGGCATGTCGGCCCGATTTGGTTGGGTCCCTTAGAACGAAATATTGCACTATCACTCATACATGTTAAGGGAATATACTCAAAATAGATTGAAACTGTATAGCTGAACCAGGTGATATAGAACGTGGAAAATCATCTACTTACTACACTATTATTTTGTAAATCTCAAGTCTACTCTTAATAATTTTTATTTTAAGCAAACCAGTTAAAAAGTCAAACAATCTAGAAATCTATAAGTATCTCAGCTATTGTAAGATTTCGAATAATAATAATGATCAAAAAAGAATACATTAAAAATGCAGAACTCTCAGCTTAAGGAGTCTCGACCCAACCAAATAATGACCTGTGATTCCTCTGGTGTTGCAAGAGTATGTGGGCGGTGGTGATCACTTAACACCGGGTGACCCATACGCTCGTTTGTCCTCCTTTTTACATAAAAAAAGCTTAAAAAATCAGAATTTGAATGTTGGTATTAAAATCAAAACATAATTGACAGTTGTGGTAACCATTATGGCCGTTCCCAATATACTATTAACAGGTAGAGATAAATTACTACCTTCTACTGTCAATAATCTGAAGCTGTCGATATAGCCGAAAAGTCATTCTTATCGCCTTATGTTGGGACGCATGAATTGCAATTTCCATACAAACTTCTATCGCTGGTAAGCTATACGTCGTCCCATTGACAGACAGCGTGTACGGATAAGGAGAGTTACCGTTGATAAGTTTATTGGGACAGAAAAGTCAAGGATAATTATGATTTTTCTCTCAAGTAAGAGATTGATATGAATATTGGGTACATCCGTAAATGACCTTTATATTCGTACATTGAACTCATTAAAGTTCAAGATGTCCATACATAAAAAATCGTAAGTTGCTAAGTTAATCAGTTATTGTATTAGAGATAGTATTTGTTACCCCACGTGTGACTGCCCAGCTACGTATCAATTACAACCACAGTTCACTCTCTGAAGCCCTCCAACGACTGTCTTCATAATACATACTTCTTACATATTACCGAGGGGACACCTTATTATTTTTACCGTAATTCGTTTGACATTTATTGTGCCTACCCTAAGATTAATCTTATTCTGACATGAGACAGTAGAAAAGATCAATATGGGGTTCGTTAGTTTGGATGGGGCAGTCCCATTCAGTGATGTCAAATAAGGCGAAAATATATATATTTCAATTCAAATAAATTACAGTGTATTTCGGACATAATAAGGTAACTTTTCACCAAATTTGAAAAAACTTTTTTTTGCCAAAGATAATAAAAAATCAAAACCTTGATTTTTTTAATTTTTCACAATTTTGAAGGTTATGTGAAAACAAAAAATGTAGATCTTTTTATTACCTAACTTTGCCATTTGACTTTTTTCCATAAGACTTGCAGTATTGTCAGAAATCGAGATAAGCCGTTTTTAAACACCCCCTCTTCTCTACTTTCCGGCCTCGGATCGCCCGTAATATATTTTTCCTTTGATTTTTGTTATATTCTCTTCCGTTACCAATGGGTTCCAAAAATTATCGACCCTGGTCTTTATAGCCTAATATATATATATATATATATATATATATATATATATATAATTTTATACCTAATATATATATATATATTAGGTATAAAATTTTTCGTCTTTCACATACGCTGTCTTTCAATGTCTAGGCAAAGCATAAATTGCCCGTAGCATAATTTATGTTGTAATAATAAATAAATTGTTACTGTATCGGATTAAAAGTAATAATATAATATTAAATAATGTTCAAGTACCTAGACTAGTGATTAATAAACTTGACCGATTCGTTGACTGAGACAAATTTAAAACAGAATTAAAAAAAATACTTTTTACGACTTGACTGACGACCGATCAACTTATCATGCTTAACAATGATTTCTATCAAGTACTTTTACTTTTATTTGTACAATTATAAGTATTATCTGTAAAGCTAAGTTTCTAACTATTGTGTTAATTTAACTCTGTTAGTGTAAATTGTTCAAACCTCAGTGGTTTTTATTGCTTTGAAACCTCCACGTAAAATTTGTTTTTATTAATATAAAATAAAAAAAGTATTTTAAATAAGCAAAACAATATCATACAGAAAACGCAACGCATGACGTGAAAGATACATTTTTATGTATAGAATATCACAGCAAGTTCCTAACAAAAATATTATTGTAAGCAATGAATAGCGGCCTTCGTGAAAGAGAAGGCTTTACACAAAGGGGAGGTGGTTAACGCGCGCCGGTGCAGTTTCATAATTTCACTTGCACCCTTGTCCTTTATTCAGTGTGCGTAGAGCCTTCAATTGGAACGGTCGCTTTTCTTGTGCCGGATTCAATTTCTCAAACTTTTCTCGATAACGAAGTATTGTTAGCAATAGCGACTTAATCACTTTTTCGCGTGCGTCCACCGTGATCCACGGTGCTCTTATAATGTGTAGTGTTTTAAATATTTTCAAATGTTGCTCATTTGCAACTTTGTTTTAATAGAAGATGTTTTGTTGTTATCGTTGAGAATTGTGCATGAAACTTCCCGACTAGGACTGAAAGAGACTTACACTTGTAAACAAAAATGGATCGTTTTAATGGTTTAGGAAAATACGGAAAATTGTTACTAACTGTTTTTATTCTGGATTGGTTGATGAGTGATTATATACAGGCTACAAGTTGTAAGTATATATAAACAAATTACAACATAATATCAATTTCATATAATATAATATTGAGACTTAGTAAACTCTGATTAAAGTTAGTAAGTCTTTAAAGATACTCGAAATTTATTCATTGATTTGTCAACATCATGTTCGTGGTTTAGTGAATTATACATAAAGGTAATAATAATGTAAGTAACCCGAATCCTCATAAAATATATCGAAGAATCATCGTATACACAAATAAAATTTGAAAAACAAAATTTTATGAACGATGTGGGACTCGAACCCACAATCTCCGGCGTTCCGTGCCGGTGCTCTAACCAACTGAGCTAACCGTTCCCGGCTAGCTCAGTTTACTAGGCTTAGTTTTGCAGCATATGCGGTTAAGAAAATCATACGGTTAACTGACATAGATACGGCGAGATTAGTATACTTTAGTTATTTTCATAGTATTATGTCCTATGGTATATTGTTATGGGGCAGTGCGGCCGATATTAATACTATCTTTGTGCTGCAGAAGAGGGCTATTCGCGCGATTTATAACCTAGGTCCTAAAGAATCATTAAGATAAAAATTTAAAGAAATACATTTTGACTGTTGCTTCTCAATACATTTTTGATAATGTTTTGTATGTTCATAAGCACATTGAGGAATTTTCTAGAAACTGTGACATTCATAATGTTAACACGAGGAACAAACATAAACTTGTTATGCCTACTACTCGGTTGGGTCGAGTTGGTAAGTCTTTTGTTGGGCGATGTATATACTTCTACAATATGATCCCAGAAAATGTACAAAACAAATGTGTTACGAAATTTAAAAGAATTGTTAAAAAACGTTTGTGTGGGAAAGGTTATTATAGCATAAACGATTTTCTTAATGACACCACGGACTGGGATTAAAGCGAACACCCTCAGGCTCTTTAATTATAAATATTTATTGTACGATATTACATTGTTATCCATATTTTATATAAAAAAAAAGCCCGCTGTGTTTCTTGCGCCCATTCTTCTCAGGTCTGAGGCAGTCTCTTTTGAATGGGTGGTAGATTTTTTACGTTCAATAAGTGATTATAAATCCTATTTTGAATAAAAATACTTGAATTTGAGTGACGTATCGTTACAAAATCTTTTATGCTTTCTTCAACTCTCAGGTTGTGGCTTCATCTACAGGATCTATTTTACAGTTGATAACCTGCTCAATCCCAATATTTGCATATTAGGAAATTGACTTGAGATGTCACTCTTGTAAATCTGACTCACTTCTAAGATTAATACTCAAATAAAATTTGAAAAACAAATTTTAAGAACGTTGTGGGACTCGAACCCATGACCTCCGGCGTTCCATGCCGTTGCTCTAATAAACTGAGCTGACCGTTCGAGTGACGTATCGTTATAAAATCTTGTATGCTTTCTTCAACTCTCAACACAACAAATAAAATTTTGTATTTCCTTCTAGAAGTGAGGGTTATCACTTTAAAAACATAACAAACTATCCTATAGATAAACCTATTTCTCAAAAAGAAATTAATGAGTTTTCGACAGAAAAATAGATATACAAATGATTTAAGTTTTCTTTAGTGTTAATTCCGCCAATATTTGTTTATAAAACAATTCGACACGTGTTTCGCCTCTACACGAGGCATCTTCAGGACGTGTTGTCTCGCCAAAATCTAGCACGAGACTGAATGAAATGAGCCGGAAGCCGCTATTTTATACCCTCGTCCCATGAAATGACGCGCTGTGATTGGTCGGCTGTTGTGACGTATTACCCCCGGAAGAGACACGTAACAAAGGTGATGGGACTAAAATTGTTTGTTCATTCAACAATGTAAACATGTTATTTTTGTGTTTTATTATTTGTAATTGCTCTAACACATTTAAGCGAAATCCTTTTTCACATGTATGTAAAATATTAAAATTATTATTGTTTCCGAGTGAGTGACCTGTATCAATTAAATGTTTCGCGAAGTGTGATTTTTCGGGATGATTATTCCTAAATGCGGCAATATGTTCCTTTAATCTAATTTCGTAATTTCGACCTGTTTGAGAAAAATAGATGGTATATGTTAACATTCACTCGGAAAACCTCATGCTTTCAAGTCGTTTAAAAAGATTTGTTAAAGCTAATCTCTATGTAACAAAGGACAAAGTAAGGCCCTTATTACAGGAAAAAGTAAATATGAAATCATATTATATTAGTTCAACATAGCTCGATCTTATTGAATACTATGTTAATTTTAATTTAAAAAAAAATCCTCTCCGAAATAAATCATTTTTTTAAGCTTAAAGTTTGGTTTAATTTTTAAACGACTTCGAAAAGGAGGAGGTTCTCTATTCGGTTGGTATTTTTTTATGTATGTAAACCGATTACGGTGAGATTTATGATCTGATTTTCGTGATTCTTCTTTAGTTTGATGTGGATAAAAATTTTACTTAGCTTGGCCCAGTAGTGACGAATATTTTTGTTTACGTGGATGATGTTATTATATTTTGTATAAGGCTTTTTTAGGAGTTCCCGTTTAGTTTGATTATATATTATTATTATAAACCCGTTTGCCGTAAAGTGAGTCCTGTCATTCATAGCTAACAAACGTTCTTCACGATATTTCAGTGTCTCATAAGAACGTGAAATAGTTTCTATAGGTTCTATATTGTTTAAGGCACGCGGAACCTTTCGTACCCGTAGCTACTTAAAAAAATACTATTTAAAATATTATGACAATAAAAAGAAATGAAATCTTGTATTTCATCTGATTAATGACATTTAAAAGTAAAAAAAAACTACGTTTAAAAAAAACATATTATTTTATATTTTTGAGGTTTTGAAGTCGGTTTTTTTAAACGTAGTTGTTTTATTTTAATGAGTACTTTGCTCCAATTTCCATTTAACTATTATATAACTTTTCCGAAGCGATGGTACAGAGTATAAATTAACTATATTCAGTTTTCATATTGTTCTGTATCATAAAATGATTTTTGTCTTTACTTGACATGGAAATAATTAATTTCATTAGAAATTATAAGATTTCTATTGAAGTTAGAGAGTCTTTTCGTAGAAGATAACATAAAATTGTCTGTTGTTATTACACATCAAAGTTCTACGTACGCAACGGAAATAAGTCGAAAAGATTTTAGAGCGACGATTTTTTATGATTTTAAAAGTTCTCACTCTCCGCCAGACTGTGCCGCTCGTCTTCAAAATGCTTTTGGGAGAGAAGCAACTTGCTTGAGCATAGTGAGGCGATGATTGGCTGAATTTGAGAGAGGTTGGGTTTCTTTACATGACGAATTTCGTGAAGGGCGGCCTTCAACTGCCGTCAACGAAAATAATGTGGCTACTGTTAAGAGGCTTATTGAAGAAAACCCGCGCATTACCTATGAGACAATTACAACTGGGGATTGGTATGAACCAAATTCAGAAACTTCGATGGATCCCTCATTTACTGACAGCGGAGCAGAAGCGAGCTCGCGTGTAATGGTGCTCACAGATGCTAATGAAGTACGACCACGGACATTGTAATGCTGTTTATGATATTCTCCAAGGAGACGAAACGTGGATTTATTGTTTTGAACCCGATAAAAACAGCAATCTTGTTAATGGGTGTTTGAAAATGAGAACAGGCCAACAAAAGTGAGGGAGGCGAGAAACGTTGGTAAAAAAAGATTTTTTTACTCAGCTACGGGTCCCATCTGCATAATTCCATTTGAAGATCAAAAGAGTGACGAGTGGTATTCTACCATTTGTTTACCACAGTTAAATAAAGTTCGCGAAAGACGACCAAAAAGCCGCGTTCTCCTACATCATGACAACGCTTCTTCACACACGGCCAACAAAACTAAGTCATTTACATCTTCCGAAAATCAATGATTTGATGACAGGTTTCACTTTTACCAATTCCGAAAACGCAGTGATAGCGTTCAATCAGCACGTAGAAAAAATGCCTTCAGATAATCGTTCGATCACATGAATAATTGTTTAAATGTAAAGGAAAGTATTTTGAAAAGCAATAAACATAATATTTTGGTTATAACATGTTGTTTTTTATAGTTACGCAAAACTTTTAGTTTGACCTACGTATTTTAAAAAATATTTATTCATTAAGATTTACCAGTGGTAATTACAAAATAACAGTAATTAGTATGCTATTTTACAAAGTTCTTATTGCTAAATGCATTTGCATTTTTACATGTAAGGTTATTCACCTTGGGCATGCGAAAATATCTAAGAAATAAAACTACATTTCTATGATCTTAATAAATACACAAAATCTACTAACAATTCTCTATTTTTTTGTAGATTACTAGATTATGATCAGAGATCAATACTTATCAAATCAATAATATTAATTATTTATTAGTACCTAATATTTCATTTATATTTTTGCGAAACTTTGGCAACGAATCTCTGAATATATCTAAGTATGTATATATAATTTAACATAATCGCAACACATGAAATTGTTCCCCAGATTAGTTCTGCGTTCTGCTTTTCAAATAAGTTCACGAAGCTACGTGGGCATCTAGGCTCTCTACAATTAAACATAGATACAAGAAACGAGTTTTCATAAATGCTGTTATTACTTTTGATATTTATATAGATTATAGATTAGAATATAATAATTTATTGGGGTACAATATTAGCAACATAGTTGTTACAAAGTATACATTAGTACAAAGTAACTTTAATTTTACAAGTATTCTGGCCTCACACTAGGATTCCCTGTGTCGTGAGGTCCAGTCTCTTCCCCTATCTCATTACAAAATAAAAATAAAAGAAATTCGCGCGCGTGTGTCTGTATGGAAGTATGTGTATGTATGGATGTTTGTGTATGTATGGATCTGTATGTATGTGTTTGTGTGTGTGCTTAGTAAGAAAAGACATATATATGTTTATATTCAATTGATATGTGTAAGATTATAGTTTTGGCAAATATATATATCCTTCAAAGTATTTCGAGCGCTAACACAACACTTTTTTTTTTCAAAGTACTACACGTTTGATATATTAAAATATTTTTATAAACGTTAAAGTTTAATGCTTGCATAATAAATGTTGGTCAGAACATCAAATTATCACGTGATGACGACCGTTAGTATTAACTATTTCTAACGGTTAACGGAAAGAAATCGGATGACGGAAGCTGGATCTAGTGCGTAAACTACCATAGAATTAGTTCTACGACTGCTTCGGAACGTGTTTTCACGGGTACGGATGGGATTCGTATCGGACGTAGTGGGAAAGGGCTCTTAGCCATAATTCTGGATTCAAATTATGAATTGAAGAAAATTTGTTGTGTGTGGTTGAACGTTGTCAGGTTGTAAGTGATAATTTTTGAAATGCTTTTTAACGGAAGAGTAGTCTAACTAGTGTACGAGTCACCTAATGTGTTGTGATCACCGGCGCCCACATTCTCCTGCTACACCAGAGGAATCAAAGGAGCGTTACCGGCCTTTTAGAAAAGTATAGGTACACCCTTAGCGTATGTCGCCGTATTCAATTTCCCAAAACAACTACGCTGATGTCGACAATCAAACCAAAGCCATTTTTTGTGGAAGAGAACAACCACTGGGTCCCCGACAATTCAAGCTACTCTGTTTTGCACGCGATCAAATTGTTCAAATGCTGATACTAGGGTGTACCAGACCAGAGATAATAGCAATACTAAATATTATAATATTATTTACATGTAATAAATCAAATTAATACTTATTATAAATAAACAATACTGTTTTGATGAGTCCAACAAAAAACACGATACTTTCGCCATGTTACTAATAATTTGCAAATGACAGTTTTAATATTGCTAAAAGTCAATCGGCGTTTGGATTGACGTGCTACGAACAATTTTACGTAGCGGTTTAATACTGCATTATATTATAATATTTGTGGAAGTTGATAATGTGCTCTTAATATTTCTCCCTCGAGTTGCACCCTAGCAGTACATTTAAGTTATTTAACATCTTATTATTAATATTTATTATATTTACAAAAATCTCCTTAAATCACTTGAAACTCCGTTATTCAATTATGTAAGCCTTTTTAGGTCTCGTAAAAAATAATTTAGTTATTTTTTTTTTGTATTCCTGGAATTTGTTCTATTAGAATATTCCATTGTTACAACCCCAAAATCTAAAAGTATATATATAATTTCTATATATATATATATATATATATATATACATAGAAATAAATACAGAGTTTACAAGATAATTAAAGTTTTCCTAACTTATATTCAAAAACTAAAAATATTAGTATTTAAGTTGATACATTATTTCTTTTATTTTAATTCTGTAGTGACAAATGGAAGATAAAGACAAATGACCTTACAAATAAGCTGGGTATAAAGATATACCTGAGAATTACATTAAAGTTTTGAGTATAAACTTTTCTCCAGTCGCCGCGCCATCTATGTTTACTTATCTCTCTGGAGTCGCTGTTTATTTTATTTCACGTTTGCATTTCAAACTTGAAATTGCGACCTTTTACGTGAGATCTGTTCCTGAAACAACCCTCTCCAAAATATTATTATATTCAATGTTGGTGCTCAGCGAAAATAAATAGCTTAGCTTATTTTAAATAATCTTCGATGTTCCTTTCTACTGTATAATATTATGAATCATTTAAAGTTTATTTCCTTCCATTCAATTTCTTTGATTAAAACTAATCAATATAATTAAATTATCTTAATCTTAATACATAATAATCAATCTAGTGTTCTCATGTTTGTGCCCAGTGAACTCCTAAACTAATGAACGGATTTTAATGGGTATTATTTCATGGAGTGTAGTTCAATCCAACTTGAGAGATAGGATAGTTTTTATTTTGATTTGAGACCCACGATTTCTTTTATTTGACGCACAGTTTGACTGATCTGCTGTGAGAGAATTTCATTTTAATAACAGGGAGCATATTTAACGAAATAACTCTTGATGATATGAAATATTAGTGACAAATTCATTAAAAACAATATTTTACTTATTATGTACAGAACATTGTCTGTCGGGTCAGATAGTAGTATATTAAAAATGTAACTGATTGATTGTACATGAAAGTTACTTAGAGGTAACTTCAAAACAAGGTTTATTTTTTTTAATTTTTGCTGCTTCGTATTTCCACTTATTTTTGCTTATTTAAAAATTCCGTGGCCGAGTTGAATTTATATAAAGTTGCTTGTAATAAAAGGGTTATAATTAAATACCATTTGTCAAACTAAATTAATTTGCAATTCACGGAGAGCATATTGGGGGATTCTTGGATTCAATTGGAAAAGCATGAATGTTAAAGAAAATTTGTTTGAGATCTAGATTTTTTTTTATTAAGCTATTGCTTATTTGTAATTAAAACTTAATTGTTTTAATGATTATTTTTTATTTTTATATATAAAATTTATCTATTTATGGTATTATCTTTTCCAATAAAGACATCGAATCTTTGCGATGAATATTCTTAACTATACTATTCAGTACTAGTTAGACGAATTTAGATATTGATAACAGTAAAAATTCAAATTTCATATTCCAATATTCTTATTCAAAGTAGGATACAAAATCACTTACTGAAAGTCAAAAACTACCACCCATTCCAAAAGGTATGTCTCAGACCTGAGAAGAACGGCGCAACAAACTCAGCGGGCCTTTTTTATATAAAATATGGTTAAAGTGTAAAATCCTAGAACAAAATTTATTATTTAATAGCCTGTGGGCGGTCGCTCAATTCCCCATCAGTGGTATCATTAAGAAAGTAATTTATGCTATTGTAGCCTTTACCACACAAACGTTTTTTAACAATTATTTTGAAATTCGTAACAAATTTGTTTTGAAAATTATCTGGGAGCTTGTTGTAAAAGCATATACAACGCCCCACAAAAGACTTACTAACTCAACTTAGTCGAGGAGTAGGCATTATAAGCTTATGTTTGTTCCTTGTGGTTAACGTTATGGTTATGACAGTTTCTAGCAAATTCACTTATGTACCTACATAACATTATCAAGCATATATTCAGAGGCAACAGTATTTTAAAAATCATTTGACCGCGTGCAACGTAGAGCAGCTCTCATTGTCGGGGACCCAGTTATCTGTGAACGGCTGGATCACTTGGCATTGCGTCGAGATGTCGCTTCATTGTGTGTCTTCTACCGCATTTATCACGGGGAGTGCTCGGAAGACCTGTTTAACCTGATTCCTGCTGCCGAATTCCACCTTCGCACGACACGCCACAAGTTAGGATATCATCCCCACCATCTAGATGTGTGGCGGTTCTCCACAGTGCGGTTTTCAAAGAGCTTTCTTCCACGTACTACAAAGCTGTGAAATGAGCTTCCTTGTGCGGTGTTTCCGGGACGATACGTCATGGATACCTTCAAAAAAGCGCGTTCTCCTTCTTTAAAGGCCGGCAACGCTCCTGTGATGCCTCTGGTGTTACAAGAGATTGTGAGCTGCGGTGAACACTTAACACCAGGTGACCCGTACGCTCATTTGTCCTCCTATTCCATAAAAAAATTAATTAGAAAAAGGATATACTTTTATTCTCAAGAGTATTAACTGAAGGTTCCATGTTTGTTGTTGACATCGGACTGGTGTAAATATGAAAATCACGCCTATATTTGAAATAGGTAGCGAATACCTGTTAAAGTTGACATGAAGTCAATTAATACCGTCACTATAGTGTTCGTTGGTAGCTGTATGCTACTCGCTAGACGTTCGTAATTTGTCAACGACAGCGCCGGAACTTCAGCTGTTAGAACATTTTAACAATGTAAACCATAATATCACCGTTCAACCTGTCTAATTGATTTACCTTCATTAACATAATGGCATGTTAATGAGAGCGATTAGTAGTGCGATATAATGTGAAACTTAAATAGTTGTTGTGCTTGGGTTATTATGATTCTTGGATGAATGAATTATTTAACTGATTGATTGTCTTATTATAGGCTTTGTCTAAATAGGAGATATTTGCTGCTATCTTATGAATTCTAGTCTACCACTAGCTAGAAGTATAATATATTATAGTCACGGACTAGAAAAATAATAAGGACTCCGTGTCACCTTACATAGCAGTGTAGCACCAAAACAAGCCGATTAACGTGTAAATACATAGCCCCACGCACACATACTACTACAGGCCGATAGGCGGACATTATGAAAATTGTCATCGTCTGTGACAAATCAGTTTGCGTCTCAATAAAATATTTTAAAAATGCCGTTGTGTGTTGTGAAAAAGTGTAAAAACGATGCTTTATAAGTATATGTGGCCGTATATGAATTATTTGAGGGAGAAAAAATTATGTAACTGGTATCCCCCGTAACCGCACACACACTTGCTAATATCACGGCGCGGAGTCCTTCTTTTTTTACTCGTCCGTGTATATAGTATTTTTGTACATAATTTGATCATATCTTATCTACGATTAATAAATGATAAATTATAATATTTATATGATTAATTAATCAAAATTGTATCGGCACAAATATAGGCAATACAGTTATTTCTTTGAAAACAATCTTGAGGAAAAATAAAATTTTCTAATAATTACTAGCTACGTAATATTTATTAACATTAAAGCTAGTGTTACACCTCACCTTAGCCTTAAAACTGAAATCCCAAAAATCTTTCACAAATCTTATTATATTCAAAGTTACAGTATTTATTCTTGGTATTATACTTTAGCTTACCATTAAAACTGAATTTCTTAAAATTTATGAGAGCACTTACCAAGACCGCTTTACTAAGGATAAAAGATAATATCTTAACAGTTGCTCCTTTCTGACAGAAAATATAAACAAAAATACACAAAGGTATGTTTTTGAAAGACCTCCGTTATCGATGCTATCTATGTATGTAAGACCAACTTTATTATATAAAAATATTTAGTCGTAAATATTGAGATGAACCTCTTAGCACTGTCTTTGAACCTCATAGTACATTGGTATCATGTTTTGAAATCTAATACAAAATTCTCGTGTCGCGGTGTTTGTAGTTAAACTCCCCCGAAACGGCTTGACCGATTCTCATGAAGTGTGCATATTGGGTAGGTCTGAGAATCGAACAACATCTATTTTTCATCCCCCTATATGTTAAGGGTAGTCCACCCCAAATTTTATTTTTTGACATTTCTTTTTAAATTATTTAATTATGATTCAGCATTAAAAAATACATACAACTTCAAATTTTCACCCATCTATCAACGCTTAAATTTGTATCGCGATTTTAATATTATTCTAATTCATCCACAGACACAAAATAGAGTTGCAATATAGCAATCGAATATAATGATTATTTTAGTACGATAAATTTTATGTACGATATATTTGGTAGGTCTGAGAATCGGTCTTCATCTATTTTTATACCCTAAATTTTTTATATTATTTTATATGGTAATACAACGTTTCCTGTGTCAGCTAGTAAAATATAAAATCTACTTCCATTATGAAGCAATTTAATCAAGCAAATTTTGGATATACACTTTATTATTGGTAGGGAAACAAAACATTTTTGTATTTTGTATAGTTCTAATCATTTGGCAACTTATTATAAAATAATAATGAACGCGTTTTATGGACTACTAGCAATGCTTCGCGGTTTCCCTCGCTTAGATACCGATCTCGTGGTAGTGAAAAGTCTACAAGTTGAACTATAGATTTATTTTTGTTAGCATAAAAGTTTTATGTCACTTAGGTATTATTTTCTTTAGATTGAGTTTTTTCAATTCCTTTTATCTTTTGAACGGAATGTCCAATTTAAATAATTAATAAAGTATTTTACATGTATTGAAATAGCCTTTAATTATATATCATTTATTGGGTTCATGATGAATACAGAGGTATGAATAATATGGTTTGATTATTGTCAATTTTTAAAATATAAAAAAGTAGTTATAGTAGCATAACTTCAGTAGTTGGACTTAAGGTATCTTAAACTTTTTTGTAGATATTAATACGTTCTATAATATTGTAGAACATTTTTTTGTTATACCATCAATAGTTTCCGCAGCGCACGCAATGACAGATTTTTTATGACTAATTTTTTCACACCTAGGGTGATATTATTGAATTTTTAGTAGCGATCCCCATTTTTTTAATGTATTATAGCCTATGTCACTTAGTGAAAATGCAGCTTTCTTCTAGTGAAATAATTTTTGAAATTGGTAGTTTTTGTGTGAAAACATTACAAACATACAAAGAAGAGGAAACATACAAAAACACAATGTTTCCTCTTCTTTATAATATTAGTTTAGATTAAGATTTCATAAGAAATTAATTTTCATATTTATGTAGTATAGTAGTAATATTAAGGGGGTCCGTTTCAATATCTGTTAACTGCTTAATTTTTTTTATAGCAACCACTGCAGAGCTTACTCTATTAAAGAGGTTTCAAGCCTTGTTTCTGTTGTTTCTACTCCATCAAGTTAATATACTATTTTTTTTTTGAAAATATCGAATGTGACGAGCAGGACGTTAAGCTGATGGTGATTGATACGCCCTGCCCATTACAATACTGTGCCGCTCAGGATTCTTGAAAAGCCCAAAAATTCTGAGCGGCACTATAATTGCCCTCGTCACCTTGAGACATAAGATGTTAAGTCTCATTTGCCCAGTAATTTCACTAGATACGGTGCTCTTCAGACCGAAACACAGTAATGTTTACACATTACTGCTTCACGGCAGAAATAGGCGCCGTTGTGGCCCATCATAACCTAGCCGGCATACTGTGCAAAGGAGCCTCTCACTGGTGAAAATACTTGTTGGTTGATTCTTGTAAGTGTACATAAAATAATATATAAGATTTTTAGACTTAATAGTAATTAGCAAGTTTGCTACTTTAGCTATGACCTTGTAAACTTAAATTTTTTGCTGGCGGTTTTTTGTAATATAAGAAAACTTTAAAAAAAAAAGGGTATTATAATGTTAGTCAGTATTATAACCATGTTTATCTTGAACTAGAATTAAAAAATCATTAACGTTAGCTGCTTTACCAGTTAGAGGCTCCTTTGCCCAGGATGCTGGCTAGAGTATGGGTACCACAACGGCGCCTATTTCTGCTGTGAAGCAGTAATTTGTAAGCATTACTGTATTTCGCTCTGAAGGGCGACGTAGCTAGTGAAATTACTGGGCAAATGAGACAACATCTTATATCTCAAGGTGACGAGCGCTATTGTAGTGTTGCTCATTAGTTTTAGGTTTTTCAATAATCCTGAGCAGCACTGCATTGTAATGGGCAGGGCGTATCAATTACCATCAGCTGAACGTCTTGCTCGTCGTGTCCCTTATTAATTATAAAAAAGATATTCAATCCATAAGCATCGGACCCGATACAAAACGTAATTCGATGTAAGCCATCATCTGTTTACAGCCGATGGTTACCAATAACAAGAGCTTGTAATTAATCTCAATACAAGAGAACCGATTTCACAGCCACAGGCATAAACTGCTTTGAAACTTGGTACAATGAGCGTCAATTAACACAACTAATAGATATTAGTCAAAACAATATTATGTTTCATTTAGGTTGAGTACTGAATGTGACTAAAAGTTATCTATTTATTCTTAAATGAATGACTGACGTATTTATAATATTGATATAATCACAATAATGGCAGCAAAGATATACATTTACAACAATTTGATGATACACCTTAATATATGACTGGTAAATATTATTTCTGATCCGTGTGTTTTTGATTCTTTTATTTTGATCGGTCCCAAACAGCTTGAGATGGGACATCACCGCGAAATAACGACACTCACTCTGATGAAGGTACTCCAAATGGTCCGAAACTAGTCGGTACCAACTCCAAGAAACCGTGAGTAAACCCGTTTCAGACAAATAAAGTTTATAATTTAATACGACAAATGGTTTTCATTAGTCGGTGCAAACTTGCGATTTAATTCAACAAGGCTCATTTAACCCCATTCTGCGACTCCTTCGATCTTCAGAGAGGACTCGATAGAAGATGCTTGTTTCTTGAGGCTCCGGTTGACGATTCCCTGTGAGAGACCTGCTTTACCAGTACACACGGCAAACGCAAGTGGAATCTATCATAATATCATTGATATGTAGAAGAATTAGTGTAGGAGATAGCACATAGCCTTGCAGAAATCTAGCGAACCCGGTCTTCATAATTGACAAAGATCCATCGATAACCTGCAAGCTGCGCCCAGTGAAGAAGCTGGCCCGCTTGCAAAAACGGCAAGACCAAACGACGGATGTTTCACCAACGCTATATCCAGACTAATTGCTGGGTATATACGATGTTACATGATGATACATTTGATGTATGATCATATACCAAGAGCTGTCGGTAAATTATGTGTTTCTCTTTTATAAGAGAGCAGAGTCATAGCAGTAGATCTGTAGTTAGCTCTGCCAGTCATGTTACCTTCTATAGGGATTGGGTTAACCAGAACTAACTACTACGTCGCTTGGGAGATATATCATCCGGTCCAATCTACATCTTTACGTCTTTTTTATGGAATAGGAGGACAAACGAGTGTACAGGTCACTTGGTGTTAAGTGATCACCGCCGCCCACATTCTCTTGCAACACCAGAGGAATCACAGGAGCGCTGCCGGCCTTTGAGGAAGGTGTAAGCGCTTTTTTTGAAGGTACCAATGTGGGCCGGCTTGAAGTATTGCCGTGCTATATTTATGACGCCCAGTTTCTTCGAAGCCAAGTTGGCTTTGATCTCCAGATGGCCGCGGAATTGGCAATCGCTCGAGATTTCGAGACGCAGAATTCTGATACTAGGTGAGGCTGTAAGGGAAATGTTGTCGAAGAGCGGTGATACGACAAATGGGATTTTTTTTGTGGTAAACGCGCAAACTTGTGTCTTCTGGGGGTTAAATTGGACGAGGTTCAATTTACCCCATTCCGCGACCTTCTCGAGAGAGAACTCGATAGAAGACACAAGTTTCTCCCGGCACTGGTCGACGATTTGACTCGAGAGACCTGCATGGCCCATGTATACGGCATCGCCCGTGCTGCTGTCTACATAGCAATGTAAATAACGTCATAGCAATGTAAGTAACGTCTAAGGAAACAGAGCTTACTGAGCAACGCATCATATACCATTCTGGGTAATTTTGTGCCATACACGTTGGGTCTCCGGTGTTGTGCGATATTGCCGTGTGAACAAGAAATGGTCCGAAGCTCCAAGATGGGTGTTAACAGACACCTGGATCCAATAGACAGCAGAATATCCAATAAGAGCGGCATATGGCTGTTACATCTGGAAGCCGCGCGGCTGACTCAACCAAAACATCTCTCCGATTCAAATTATCGCCCGTTGAAGTCATCCAAGACCGCAAAGGTTCTCGACATCAACTTAACATGTAAAGTATAATAATCTGGTGGAGTTTGGCTCGACAGTTCTGTCATTGTACGATGGCACTCGTAACTCTCCCATATCAACAAAGCTCCAGCACCTAGGACTGTCCTATTCATTTAACGGTCTTATAATCTGTATATTATTATGCACCCATGCTTTAAATCCTCTAATAAAGATTCTAAAACTTGTTTGCCAACTTTCTTATTGCCAACATTAAAACACCCGATATCCTTATAACCATTACATCATCTAAACGAGTGTTGTAATAAAATTCGGTACAACATAATATCATGCGTTTTCATTATAATTCTCCTTTCGATGATTTTATGGCTACTAGGACTGGCTTTTTTAATGTTAGTAGTAAGCTAACTGTTTCAGAATCTTTTATAGAGGATTCAATATTATGGGTGTAGATAAAGTCTTGTATGCAACTGTTGATAATACTACTAAAACACTCATGTGATACTATTAGCACGCACATACGTGTTTTAATACCCCTTATTTATCTCTGAACCGCGCTGTATGAAATGAGAGAGAATTTGTTTTAACGGTGGGAGTAAAACAACTCTGCTGTTGAACTTACCTTTCGGATACCGGTTAGTTTGCCTTAAGTATTTTGATTACCTTTAGGCTGAGTTATCATGTTTCATCTAGACAATGGTTTATTTAGGACTCTGTGGTTATGTTATTGTTTTGATCTCTTGTTTAATTTACTTTACAATTACTGTTGTTAGTATTCAATATGAGCATATGTAAACATGAATTAATTAATTATAACATTATTCATTTGTCTATGATTTTATGTTTTGCTGTTTCTTTTATTATAATTTTTCTTTTTAACCAACTTCAAAAAAATGAGGAGGTTCTCAATTCGTCGGTATGTTCCTTTTTTTTCAAACTAAAATAGAGTAATTTTACCAATTTAACAACAACAATGCTTATATCCCTACTAATATTATAAATATGAATATAAGTACAAACTTATATTCATATTTCTAAGATAATCTTCAATTCCAAACTTACTTATTATTTTAAAAAATCCTTTATCTACGCGGATGAAGTCGCGGGCATCGGTTGGTTGATATGGCATGATAAACATGACCTAGAGTGACAACCAGAATTAGTTATATTACGGACTTTTTATGGATAATATTGAGATACAATGAAAGGGTTTGCTCTGAAGAATACACAACAATAAGATGTTTTATTATTATTATATGTTAAGAGCTAAGAATAACTTCTATAGCGTTTTTAATATTAAATTGTAGTATAACTTGCTTTCTTAAATAAATCTATCTTCTTTCTAATTTTGAAAATAAATCTGCGTTGCTTACAATTTAAAAAGAAGTCATATTTTTACCTAGCTTAAGCTTAATATTAAACACAAAATCGTCTATTTCCGGTACTAAAACCTAACGCGTTAATTGGAATCGAAAATAAATGTATTTCGTCAGTTTTTATCACTTTCTTTTGTTCTTTCGTCATGCTTTCAATAAGATTAAATAAATATTAATTAATATTAAGGTTTCATTATAAAAGCAGATTTTTCTATATTTATATTTTTATTAAAACACGTTCATCCTGCCTGAAGCACGACGAGTTGGAAAAAACCGCAGTGGATTTAATTTATATTATCTTAAGATTCGTATTACTAAAATAAATTTAAACGTTTTATTGGTTTAAATATGTGTATTATGTGTGTGTGAGTCTGAACGCAAAACTTTCTTTGAATAGAGCTTATGATAAATTTTATAATAAATTCCAACAAAACGCTTATTATTTAACATATTAATGTATTAATTATTAAATAAACTAAACTACTTTATCTAATGAACTTATACTTCCGATCATTCTGGGTAGATAGAAAGTTGATGTCTTTAGCAAAACAACATTTTTTTATCGTGTTTGTAATACACTAATAACACCCCAATGTATGGACGTCGTTGGTAGTCTGTGTCTCGAATTAGGTAATGTTAAGTTTCCACGATGCTAAAAGTTTAAAATTAAAAATATTAATATTACTCATAATTTTAATATGATTAATTTTATTCAAACATACTTCTTCGATGAATAGATTATTGTGAGAAAGATAAGTAACTGTAAATTCAAACACTAAAACAGTCCAGTAGTCAATTTAAATTCACAGATTGATTCATTTTGAATATAATAATAACATTAATGAAATCTTTCTCTACGTAAAAATTTTAACATAATTTTCATTAAATGGTATGATAATAAAATACAATGTTTGTTACAGATGAGCCCGGATTCAGCGGTCCAATAGAGAACGTGACAACTCCGCTGGGTCGGGAAGCTATTTTAGCTTGTACCGTACATAACCTCTCTACATACAAGGTATAGTAATACATATTATTATTTATATAAAATTATTTATTATTCAAACAAAACAAATCTTATAACTATATTTAAAATACTACGACTACATAAAATTAAAACTATCATTACGTGGAAGCGTACCAAGAATACTGGCAGCATTAACGCGTTGGATAGCAAGGCTGATCCGTTGCGGGTAATACCATTCGGCTCTAAAACAGCTGGTATATTAAGAGCGGCAAATGCCCTGCGGATGACTTCAAAAATGCTGGCGTGACGACTGATACGGCCTGTCGATTTTAGGCAGGATAACCTATGGCGTCCAAGAGCATTTACCTAAACGCCACATCTACATTGATGTGGTTCATTCAGTTTTATACCTAGCCGGAGTGATACGCATATTGACAATGTCATATTGTCAAGTAGCGTTCCAATCGGCACAGAAGGCAAGGCTTGTAACCAAAAGCCCGACTCATTTTGTGTCACGGCCAAAAGACGAGCACGCTCTGTTATGTCAGTAGATGAGATCAAAAGATCATCAAAGACTGACTTACAAAGAAGTGCGTCCCATGCTTTTTGATACCTTAAATCGTCTGGAAAATTTTGAATGTTTGCAATATTTAGCCAAGCATTGTTAGCTTCGTTCAAATACACAATCTCTGAGTTACTTGGTACATGATTTACAATTCTAGTAACCAAAGGCTGCGCACAGTTTATACTGAAGTTAGAAATGCTGGTAAGGCAACGCCCGAAACTTTGCGAGTACCCAAACCACCAAACCGTATCGGTAAAGACGCTTGAGAACATGCACGATCTGTAAACGCGCAATTCAAAACGGATTCTAAAATATTTTTAAGTGAATATTGAAATTGAAATTATCAATGACATCAAGCAAATTTGGAAATTTCCATAACGGGCTAGACCTTAAGAGGTACCAAAATTTTGGAACAAATAAACAAGACTGAATAATAGTTAAGGCCATATGAGAATTAATTTTCAATAATCTATCCGAAACGTTATTAAATTTTTTAATGTGATCGTTTAAGATCGTTGGAATTGAAACAGGAAATAATGGAGCTCCAAGAAGGTGAAGTGAATTCTTATCCAAAACTTTAATATTGGGGGCCAGAACATTAAATTTATTGGTAATATCAACCCGATTGAGCTAAAACTTTCAATTACAACTTTCAAATCATCTAAAACAGAGTCCACTTCACCACCCAAAGTACCATCATCCAAGTACCAAACATTACATTTTGATTTTAGTTTTGTTATGGCGGAATGAATGGCAAGGCTAAATATTGCTGGACCAAGAGAGTCGCCTTGCTGACAGCCAACGGAAGACCAAATATTATGATTTTTGAATAATAATTTGGATGGTTTACTATAACATTGCCAAATATAATGATAGATTAAAGGAATTTAATTTTTAACTTCTCTCAGCAGAGCTCCCCTATCAACAGAGTTAAAAGCATTTTTCACATCTAATTTTAGAAAAATATCACCAGAGTTCCTCTCCAAAAAAGTTCGCGCAGCGTGGACTGCAGCTTCGCAACCACTTTTGCAGCCAAAACCCAACTGAGTTGGAATTAATTTAGTTGATAGGAAAGGAGAAACAAGGCGTCGAAATGTGCAGCCCACGGCTATAGAACGAATACCACCATCTTTTTTCTTAAGAGCACATATATTCGCACCATATAAAATTTCGGTATTAACATTTCCAGAAAGCATGAGATTTACTAAGAGAACAATATCCTCAAGCAACGCTCTACCCGCATCCCCCGTGGAAGGACATACCAGATCTTTAAGATGCTTGGGCGTCAGTCCATCGGGGCTGCCGGCTGTACTATTATATATATTATATTATTTTGGTTGGGACTCTATATTATACTCGTGTTCTTCTTAGATAAAAATGGGCACTTTATTCTGCGAATTCTTGAATGTCTTTTCATTTATTTGGTAATCTTACAGCGATCAAATTCAAATAAATATAAACAACAAAGTTGATAATGTAGACTAAGGTATGGAAGGTTCAACAATTCCTGTGTCTTTCTGCAGTAAACATCCTTAAATAGACCAAATGTTTAGAGTTTTCTTTACTGTTAATTCCGACAATATTTTTCTTCAACCAATTCGATACGTGTTTCGCCTCTACACGAGGCATAATCAGGAGATATTGACTTGATTTTGAGATAATTATGGATTTCCGCAAAGTAAGAAGTTGAAGCATGCCTACTTCAATAAAAATCCTTAAATTGACCACAAGTCGAATATGCAAGACACCTAACGAGTTGATAATCATGTAAATAATATAATCTATTACGCCATTTTTGTAGTTATGTGGAGAGAATTTAATCCATTAATAGTTAAAAAAAAAACAATTTGTAAGTGGTTCGCGGTACCCAGGACTATGCAGTTTCACTCTCAATTCTTCATTAAACCTGAGATTTTGAAATGCTTCGCAATTACGCTCTTCAGTTTGAGACACATTGAGATGTTTAATCACATTAGCCCAGTAATATCACTGCTACTACGTTAAACCAAAACACAATATTGGTAAAAATATTATGTTTCTTTTGGTTAGTACAGATATTTTTTAATTTTGTGACATTCATCAATATAGTTAAGACATCTGTTGTAGTCAGTGACCATTATGTAGTTCCTTCCTTGAAGCTTCCAAATAGCTGTTATTGTCAGTTTGGTACACATTGAAAAATAATGGACCTACTACAAAACCCTGAGGAACACCTGAGTATATTAATACAATATGGTAACTAGAAGCACTACTAATAGTAGCATGTCTACTCTTTGTATTATAGGTTTCCAAGCATCTTAAAGGTCTCCGCGTATACCTAGAGTATGAGCTCATGGAGTAGAATGACGGGAAACACACGATTAAACGCTTTTACTAAGTCAATACAGATCACATGTTGATACATGTGATCTGTACTGACTTAGTAAAAGATCAATCAGACAACGCTCATTGCTTCGGAATATAAAATCCCTTAATCATATTCTATTTAGTCGATCAGTTCCAGGAAAAAAAACATTTTGTTCGTCTGCTCGACTGTTGATCAGTTTTTCAAAATCTTACTGAATTTATTCAAAAATTATATTTGTCGGTAAGGTACGATTTGGGTTAATGTATTTATTCATTCGGTAATCTTATCGGGATACATTTTCTTAAATCTAAAAATAAAGATATGGTCAAAGGTGGATTACACATTTAAAATAACAAAAGAACAATCTAAGAAAGAAGATATTTGGTATCAGCCCCCCAGTGTACTTGAAGAGTATAATATCGGTTCTCTCGTTATGGGTAGACTGCGAGCAACATCCGCGAATCTACACGCGCCTATTAACGTCATAGTGGTAACACAGGGATTGACCGGTTTCTTGAGCACAAATGGTGACAAACAAGAAGTTTCATAAACCTATTATTATGAGACTTAGTGGTCATTTCACAATGTACAAGTAAAGTAACAAATTGTCATAGGCTAGATAAATAAGCGCTACATAAATGTTCCGAGTACTACAGATAGCGTTTCACAATTACTTCACCGCTCGGTTTATTTACTACATGACTTTTAGGTAGGTCGGTTTGGCAACCTCGCACTCTAAAGTTCCGTTTAACGAAATGAAAATATAAAAAACTGTTTCTTATGCGAAATAACGTAACACAAGATTAATGGCCTTTAATGCAAATTGTTATTTCATATTTAACAATTTTCTATTACTGTATCTCTAAATACAGTTCTACCACTATTTTCACAGTAAAATCAATCATTGTATAATTAATTTGCAGTTTCGTGTAACTAAATTTGAAAATGTCAACAAATCAATTGTCATGAGCCTTTCATAATAATTGTCCTTATGTTATAACAAAGCCATAAACTGACATGTACTAAACATGATATAAATTGACATTATTTTGTCAAATTCTTGTCACACTGTCAGACTATCCAGTACCTGACACTTAAGTATGATATTTGCTACGAGATTCATTTAACACTATTTATACATTACGAGACGCAAAAGATGATGTCTTTATTCGATAGATGAGTGGCAAGTAGCCTATTCGTAACTTTACTTGTATATTGTGAAAAAGGGACTGAATAATATTGACAGTCACACTACTACAGAAAGTTGTTCTTATAACATAAAGCGGACACCCGTACTTATAAGATCTAAATTATTTTAAGATAATATAAACGCAGCTCGTACTTAAACTTCTATATCCGATAATCTACACATTCCGTAAGCATTTAAACAACATCCTCCAGAATCACTCGCGACGAGCTTCAAACAACGTGTTGAACAGTAAAGTATACAGATTATGTGCATACAAAGTACTTCAAACTTGAGTCGGCTGTGTTGACTTTGAGAGATAGATTCAAGTCTCCTGCAATGTAGTTGTGATTATATTTATTAAGTGTGGGAGCTCGTGACTTCACCTACGAACACTAAGTTTACATGACATCGGATAACAGATTTATTTTGATGGAAATGGAGGACAAGCGATAGTTCGGGTCACCTGGTGTTAAGTAATCACCGCCGCCCACATGCTCCCGCAACACCAGAGGAATCACAGGAGAGTTGCCGGCCTTTAAGGGAGGTGTACGCGCTTTTTTTGAAAGTACCCATATCGTATCGTCCCGGAACACCGAACAAGGAAGCTCTTTCCACAGCTTTGTAGTAGGTACGTGGAAGAAAGCTCTTTGAAAACCACACTGTGAACGACCGCCACACATCTAGATGGTGGGGATGGTATCCTAATTTGTGAGGTTTCGTGCGAAGATGGAAATCGGCGCAAGGAATCAGGTGAAACAGCTCTTGAAAACACTCCCCGTGATAAATGCGTTAGAAGACACATCATTGTGTGACGTCTTCATTAAGCGACGTCTCTACGCTACGCCAAATGATCTAGCCGTTCACAGAGCACTGGGTCCCCGATAATTCGACCTGCTCTGCATTCCATGCGGTCAAATAGATCGAGCTGATACTGGGGTGCGCCAAACCAGAGTGGGCAGAATGTGGGCAGGCTTGAAGTATTGTCGTGCTCTATTTATGACTCCCAGTTTTTTTGGAACCTATAAATATAAACCTATAAAATTGTAAATAAAAATTTAAAATTTTATAGGTTTTAATTATTACACGTTACCAATTTTCAAAATAATAATAATAATAAATAACTGTCTGTGAAAAACCCAAAAAATAAATCCAGCAGTAGATTTGAAGATTCGAACTGTCAGAAGTCAAGAAATTCATTGCTTAAGAAATGGGAGTTTGATCTAAGTTTAAAGGTTCCCAGGTCGTATCGGTTCGGGAAAACAGCAGACAACAGCAGCTCATGATTCCACAAATTGACTGTGTGTGGCTGACGACAAAGCCAGAAGTTATCAATTATAGAATATGAAATATTATAAATGATAAAGATCTTAGAAGACATCAATATCTTCAAATACTTTTACTTTAATAACCATTCAGTGGCTTAAACCGTTAAAGATGATTTCTTCCTGATTACGAAGACATCAATATTTATTCTGATATAAGGCTAAACTTATTACTAGATACTAATGAACTGTTTTATACAACTTGGACCAATTTTTTTCAAACAGAATTTTATCCAATCCACCGCAATGTGTTACTCACTAAAATTACACATATTCGTAATATTGTGCTTAACCAGCTTAGCTTTTGTGAAGGTCAAACCCAAGGACCAACTATTACATAAAACGGTAATAGCCTTCAAATGAAAAGTACTTACACACTAGGCGGAAATTCAATTTAAGTTAAATATATTATAGCTTAAGTCTTAGCCATGCTTGCTTTTATTTTAGGAGATAAATTACTTCTTCTTTTTCTATATATCTACGATCTCCATTCGATAACAACTATTTTTTTAAGAACTAGTTTATTTTAGTTCAGCAAAGAGCAAGACGCAAAGACCAGCTCACTTTCAAGGAAAAGCATCTAGAAGTATGCGGTTATACAGTAAATCTTCATAAATAGAGTACTTTAAGTGCACTTTCCTTGTTTCAGCAAGATGCAATAGCAACATATACAGAAGCAAAGACATTTATGACCTTGTTGCAAAAGCATATCCGGTGTTTATAATAAATCGTGACATTAAAGTTTATATTTGTCACGATAAATTTTACAAGATTGTGATTTAGATTTTATAAAGTCATTCATAGCATTGCATCACAGGGAGTGTTTCGCAATGTTTGAATTTTGCGAAGTCAATAGAAATAATTGTGGTTTTCTGTCAACAGGGATCGCATTGAACGAATTAATCGCTCTTTTTCCAAGCACATATGTTTTATGAATAGAAATATAAGCAACAGAGGAGACTATGAAATTATATTAAAGTTTTTAAGAAATGAACAAACTCTCTGATAGACGTCGTATGCTTGACCACTCGTTTTTATATAAAGTTTTAAACAACATGCTAGATACACCGAATACCCTCAGCAAAATAACATAAAACATACCGAGATTAGGGACAAGAAGCAAACACAAGCTTTTCGATCTACCCACCGTAAGAACTAACGTTGGCAGCAACGCGCCACTATATCGTGTATGTCATTCATTAAATAATATTTTGGAGACATCCGAGGCCGGCCTATTTCTGCCGTGAAGCAGTAATGTGTAAACATTACTGTGTTTCGGTCTGAAGGGGCGCTGTAGCTAGCTAGTGAAATTACTGAGAAATGAGACTTAACATCTTAAGTCTCAAGGTGACGAGCGCAATTGTAGTGCCGCTCATAATTTTTGGGTTTTTCAAGAATCCTGAGTAGCACTGCATTGTACTGGGTGGGGTGTATCAATTACCTTCAACTGAGCGTCCTGCTCGTCTCATCCCTTATTTTCATAAAAAAAGCCTCACAGCATTTTAACGTAAGGTTATTGCAACTATAGTATAATGATTCTTTAATTACTTATTAGTGTTAAATAATAATAATAATAACCACCGGCGGAATTGAATGATATGTATATAAATGTAGAAAATAAGATGGAATTATAATAAAGAGAAAAAAAAAATAATATTGACACACTCTTACACAAATTATCTTGCCCCAAACTAGGCATACTATGGATACAAGACAACGATATATTTAATACAATATACTTACTTAAACATACATAAATACTTATAAACATCCATGACTTGGAAACAAACATACATAATACATATATCATATGAATGATTGCACCTATCGGGATTCAAACTCGGGACCTCTAGCTTAGTAGTTACAATGAATTTCTTGCTACTTCTTCTCATTAGCCCTTTACGAAGTAGCGGTAAATTCAATAAGAAAAAATATTTTTATTTTTTTTGACATTCATAAATGTCATTTCCGTGCTTTACATGAATAAAGTGTTTTTGAATTTTGAATTTTTGAATTGAATTTTAAAAGGTCACTTACCATTCGGCTATATCGGTCGTCTATAGTATATTACATTAGTTTTAAATATAAGTTCCTAAAAGAAACGATTCTCATTTATGTTGTGTGCACCTGTATTTGACTCACTAGAACTATTTTTGTGAAATATTTAAGTTTAAGAGTGTATGTGTTGTTAGCACACTTAAATAAATAAATAAATAATGCAGATACTTTCATTTTATTTAAATAAGTTACCTCGGAGGTGGTATTTGCGCTATATAGGTGGGTTCAGATTAATTGATTTGCAGTATCCTCTTCTGTTTTGGTAGATATAGTTTTGGGTTATAATATAGATATTATTGGATCCAATGTGTTGCACAGGGTGGCGCAATAGAACGTGCATATTTAAAATATTGATTACAAAATAAATACAAAAGGTATAGTTAAAATAAAACTGAGAAATAACTGAAGTTTATTTTTTAAAAATAACATCGTCTAAATGATGACCCTCTCTACGACGACACTCCTCTAATCGGAAACGGAAGTTATTGAAAACTTTCTTCAGTAATGCTGGTGTAATTGCTGCCATTTCACCACGGATATTCTCCTTGAGCTGATAGATGTTTTTCGGATTATTGCTGTAGACTTTGTTCTTGAGGTATCCCCACAAAAGAAGTCAGGAGGCGTCACGTCTGGACTACGTGGGGGCCATGGAATATCACCTCTTTTCGAAATCAGTCTGCCAGGGAACATCTGTTTCACAACCGCCATGGAGTCATTTGATGTGTGACAGGTAGCTCCGTCTTGTTGAAACCAAGTCCTAGAATTCACTGTTCTTGAATTTTCAAGCTCTGGAGCCAAAAAACCTTCCAACATCGCAACATAGCGTTCGGTATTAACAGTGACGTTTTGCCCCCGCGCATTTTCAAAGAAAAACGGTCCAATTATTCCTCTACCAGAGATTGCTGCCCATACTGTCACTTTAGGACTATCCAGTGGTTTCTGGTGCTTGAGTTTGGGATTCTCACTGTTCCAGTTACGACAATTTTGACGGTTTACGAACCCATTGATATGGAAGTGGGCCTCATCTGAGAAAAGGATATTGTCAAAATTGGAAAATCGATTAAGCATTTCATTAGCAAATGCGAACCTTGCTCCGAAGTCAGACTCTTTCAATTCTTGTGTTTACTGCAGCTTGTAAGGATTCAGTTTAAGATCCAAGTTTAAAATTAGTTGCAAACTTCGTGTCGATAAGTGTAAGACAGACGATTTCTTGCGAGTAGACATTTGTGGATCTCCTCGTACAGACTGCATAACTCTCTCAATATTGTCGTCGGTCCTAGATGTTCTTGGACGACCTTTTGCTTGTAGTTTAAACGTTGAACCAGTCTCTTCAAAACGCTGTACCCATATTTTAATTAAATTAGCACTCGGAGCTTCACTAATTTGCCGTAGTCCATATTCAGAACAATATAAACGCCTAGTAACGATGTATGAACGAGAGTTCTCGTAAAATGCGCGCACGCAAAATTCGCGACGCTTCCCGTCGAAGTGACTAAAGCTCCATGAGCCTGCCTACCCAACGATGCAGACTCCCAACGCCCGCGCACTTTCTACCCCGCGAAAAAAGATGATGCAATATGCGCGTTCTATTGCGCCACCCTGTATAAGTATAGCCCATATTTTCTGTTGCAATTGAGATGTATTTTAATTTTAATGGCTTCACGTAGGTACCGTTCTCGGGAGAAATTTAATCTCTTTGGCCAAAATTATTAGTAAGTCGAAGCGGATGTTGTGATTTGGACGGTCTGATATCTGTTCACATACTGCTGAATTACATTGATATCCGCAATGATTTATATCAGCTTGAAATATTACGTTTGATTTGACCAATGTAAGCCGAAGGTTTTTATATAAATGTGTATGGTTATGGTTTGTAAAGTGGCTTTGATCCAGTTCATTTCAGCCCTGTTACACTGCGACCAATGAGATCTATTGTGATAGCCACTGTTAAACTATAGCTCACTGCAAACATTGATTCTTTTCATGAATCTTATTATGTCTTTTGCAGTGAGCTGACGTATCTCAAATGGTTGAAGGATTGGACTTCCCAAAGAGATACTACGTTTACGCATTAAAGGACCACATTCAGAGAGAATGAGTAGAGGGGTTTCATCTGCACTATTACAGAATCTACACGCTCTGCAATCTCTGGGACCTAAGATTGAGAGGTGTTTGTTTAATCTGCAGTGCCCCGTTAATGTCCTGGTTAATATGCGTAAGTTTTCTCTACTTAGCCCTAGTGCCTCATTCGCAGCCTTTTTGTTGAAGGCTTGGATTAGGGTTTTGGAATGGGTTAAGCCCGGAGTGTTGCTCCAGAGTTTAATGCACTCTTGTGAACATGATGTATCAAGAGTTGATTTAACAAGACTCCTTGGGACACCACAGAAGGGTTCAGGGCCAAATTGAGTGCTTTTAGCGCCAATTCTTGCAAGTTCGTCGGCGTATTCATTGCCTTCGATCCCTGCATGTCCTGGAACCCATCGAAGTGTAACTCTGTTCATTCCTCCCAGAGTATTCAGAATAGTCCGGCAGTTGTCTACAAGCTTTGAGACTGATCTGTTGTAGTCTCTAGATCTATCTAGATACTATCTGTGTGGATATAAATACACTTGCCGACGTAGCCTTTATTTAGGATGGTGTCCGCACATTCTATTATGGCGTATACCTCCGACTGGAAAACGGAGGCAAGATTTCCCAAGTTTACAGATTTGCCAAATTTGGGGCACTCTCCGAAGATTCCACAGCCAACGTCAGAACCCGACTTGGATCCATCGGTATACCATTTAAGGCTCCCTTTTTTCCAAGTAATTCGATTGTTTAACCAGTCCTCTCTTGTGGGGAATTCAATACTAAAGTTGCTGATGAAGTCAAATTTCGGCAGCATGGCGTCACTCACCATCTCTAATACAGGACTTCTCAGTAAGGATTGCTCAAATAGCCGCAGCGAGTTTGAGAGCCAGTTAGTCCGCATATGGGTCATTACTCTATGCATGCTGGCCCTCGCCTCCTTTGTAGATATAGGTTTAGCGGCGGCAGGTTTTAGAAGTGCATTTAGGGCTGCTCCCGACGTGGACGTCATGGCTCCTGTTGTTATCGCGCATGCAGTTCTTTGAAGGCTTCCTAATTTGGCAATAACGGTCTTTTGGGCAATTTTTCTGCACCAGACCACAGAGCCATATGATATAAGTGGTCTTACAATGGCTGTGTACAGCCAAAGGGCCATGTTGGGCTTTAGACCCCATTTTTGCCGACAAGACGACTACAACTACCTAAGGCAAATTTTGCCTTTCGCACAATACCGTCCGCTTGACTATTCCAGTTAAGTTTCTGGTCTAAAGTAAGTCCCAGATATTATACCTTGTCGGAAAACGGTAAAGATCTATTATTCAGTCGCGGAGATATGAGGCCTTCCAACTTCCGCTTCCTTGTGAAAGGAACCAGGACAGTTTTGTAAGCATTAACCGCCAGTTCATTTTCTTGGCACCATTTGGATATTATGTTAAGCGCTTTTTGTATAAGGTACGAGATGGTACTTTGGCTGTCGCCTCGAATCATTATCACTAGGTCATCAGCATAACCTTGAGTGTCAATTCGAAGTTCATCCATCTTATAGAGAAGCCCATCAATGACAAGGGTCCATAGTAGAGGCGAAATGACGCCTCCTTGTGGACATCCTTTTGTGGTCATTACATCAAGAGAGACACCATGTAGCCTCAATCTAACAATCCTACTTGAGAGCATCGACTCAACCCATTTGACCGTGGTAGAGTTGGCCATTTTATCGGCTAAAGCCTTAACTAAGGCCTTTATGGGTGTTTTATCAAAAGCTCCTTCAATGTCTAGGAAGGCGCAAAGCGCAATTTGTTTGTCCTCAAGTGCCCTTTCTACCCTGTCTACGAGTTGTAATAGGGCGGTTTCAGTAGATCTACCTCTACAATAGGCATGTTGAGTACGGTGGATGGGGTTATTAGGTAAAACCTTATCTCTGATGTACCTGTCTATCACCTTCTCCATACCTTTCAATAAGGATGAGGTAAGGCTGATTGGTCGGAAGGATTTTGGAATTGAGTAGTCCTTTCTGCCAGCCTTTGGAATAAACAGTACCTTGACCTTAGTCAACTTTTCTGGGATGTGTCCACATGCAAAACTCGCTCTTTAGATCCTGAGTAAATGTGGAAGGAGAACGTCAATTCCTTTCTGCAGCAAGATAGGAAGGATGCCATCCTCCCCACTTGCTTTATAGGGTTGGAACGATTTAATTGCCCATTTCACCTGTGCCGGTCTTATTACTTTGGCGGACATACACCAGTCCTCCCTACGAGTTCTATATGGTGTACTCGCCTTAAGTTCTTCAACCTCAAGATTGAGCGCTCCAGGGAAATGGGTTGAGACTAGAAGTTCCAAGGTTTCCTTCTCATCGGATGTGAAGGTCCCATCTGGTCTTTTCAGAAGTCCCAGTTGTTTCGGGCGTATTTTCGAGAGCATTTTTTGAAGTCTTGCACCTTGAGTCGTACTCATGACGTCCTCACATAGCTTCCTCCATGATGCTCTCCGGTGAGCGTTGGCATCGCACCCAACCAGTAGTTCGGCCTTGTGCTTCCGCGCATATTCCACCACAGGCCTGATGATGTTGGTAGGGTCACTGTGTTCTCCGGGCAGATAGGCTGAGCAAATGATTACTCTAGACCCAGTCCACCCTTTGAAATTTACATAAGCCGCCACTGAGTCGTCGGAGCATAACTCTGTAACAGGCAAGAACTCAACATTTTTGTTAAAGATTATGCAGGCTCGAGGCCGCACACCACAGGCGTAAAATAAGGTCTTACCAGCAGTATTTAGTCCTAGGATGGAAGTGCCAGCAACCCAAGGTTCTTGAATGATGGCAAGGTCTGCTGTTCCTTCTCCAAGACAGCGCTCCACTACTGCAGTGGCAGCTACAGCATGGTGGAGGTTAGCTTGAAGAATCCTCGCCGGTTGACCCTTGGGTGCCATTTTTAGGGCTTTTTGTCTTTTGCAGGTCTAATCGTCCTTCTGTGCGGTTTTTCACCGCAAGGACGTCCGGCCTGTGATTTGCCCTTAATTGGACCTTTAGTTATAGGTCCAGCTCTGACAGAGGAAACCGAGGCTCCAATTCCAGATGTACTTGGAGCCTCTGTCAGTGCTGGAATAGATATAGTTGCGGTACCAACTCTGGAGGTGCCCGGAGCGTTCTGTACCCCTACCTGGGCCAGAGCCGACCCTTGTGGGACTGTTGGGTCCGTAGAGGTTGCAAGAGTGTTGGTAGTTCCACTCTTAAATTTGAAGATGACCCTCTTGAATCCAATGATCGCTTTGGACTCCACAGCTTTCAGGGCTTCAGCAGACGGGTCGTCAACGTTGAAGGTCGTAACTCGACCTCCTGTCTCGACCCTGTCACATAGCACTTTCCAGAGCTCTGTGTTGAGTCCTTCGTTCTGTACCCGCAGTAGGGAGAGCGCTTCATCTACGCTAGATGCTTCGCTCTCCGGAATAAAAGTTGTGACCGTTTGAGGTTTTGGCAGTTCTTTTTCGTCCATAATGGAGAGCTGCGCCTCGTTATAAATGTGTAACAATCGCTTTAATCAACACTAGAGTTTTGGATGCGGTTAGGCACTTTGCTGTTTCAGTGGGCACTGCCACACGATAAACCCACTCGGTAGCTCTATAAAGGCTTAAAAGTTCGACTTTACTTTACCCAATCTATGTTTAAAACATAACAATTAAATGAGACTTAACATCTTATGTCTCAAGGTGAAGAGCGCAGTTGTAGTGCCGCTCAGAATTTTTGTTTTTTTTTAAGAATTCTCAGCTGCACTGCATTGTTATAGGCAGAGCGTATCAATTATCATCAGTTAAATGTCCTGCTCGTCTCGTCCCTTATTGTCATAAAAAAATGAGACATTTTATTTTAAGTCTCGTTTGCCCAGTAATTTTACGGCGCCCTTCAGACCGAAAAATAATATTGCTTACACATTACTGCTTCACGGCAAATAGATGGTACCATAGGTAGGTACCCATATTCTAACCGGCATCCTGTGCATAGGAACCTCCCACTGAGGAATCGTCTTATTCATCTCGTCCTTTACTGTCATAAAAAAACAACAATAAAACCATCTGGAGATATGAACTATGTATCGATAAAACTTCGAATTTGCTTGAGGAATATTTTACTAAATTTAAAACCACAACATAAACACGCCTGACTAACCTTTGTAAATGTAATCTTCTTCTCTCAGGTTGCTTGGCTTCGTGTTGACACGCAGACAATCCTCACAATCTACACACACGTGATATCAAGAAGTAGAAGAGTGGGAGTGACTCACAGTGATCATAGAACTTGGTTCCTGCACATCAGGGAGCTCCGGGAGACAGACCGAGGATGGTACATGTGTCAGATCAATACCGACCCGATGAAGAGTCAGCTTGGCTATTTAGATATTGTTGGTAAGAATACATTGTCTTACTACAGCATTTTGTTAGAAAACTTTATTTATTAGTAGAACCACATAGTCGGGATGGGTACTTATGTAATGTAGAACTGACAATATGTGCAAGGACGTCAGGGGCCCATACCTACGTCACAACACCTTATATGTCACAAAATATTGGTTAAGCTTGCATAGATAGACATGAATTGGGAAGAGCTGATAGAAGGATGTAAGTCGACAGAACTGTTGAAGATAATTCGAGAAGCATAATACATTAAACATTGTGTTATTTTGTCAGTTCCGCCAGATATTAGTGATCGTGGAACGAGTACAGACCAAACAGTTAGAGAGGCAGCTTCAGTGAGTCTGACGTGCGCTGCTACTGGATCACCACAACCTCAGATTACTTGGCGGAGGGAACACTCTAAAACTATCCCTCTAGCTGATGGTTCACAAGGTAATACTGATGAGCTCAGTAAAGGAATTTATTATTGAATTTATAGTCTGAATATCGATTAACAAGTTCTACATTCTTATTGAAATTTCTTGCATATTATGTCCTGTGATGAAAGGTGGCTATTTACCACTATCCAATTGAACTTCTTAACTATTTGCAAAACAATATTGCACACTTCCTTCCTTTTTAGTATAAATATATCTAATGAGGTAATGAACTATCCTTTACAAATGTTGAAGTCACTGCACGTTTCACTTTAATTATATATTGTCATAACTCGAAAAACTTACTTGAACACTAAGATCATTTATACGTCTAGATAGACTATGATAGCTGTGAAAACCTCAAAAATAATGACTTTATAACAAACATCTATTCTGAGCAATTCACATACACTAACGGCCGTTCCCAATATTCAGTCTATCTCTTACTTGAGATAAAAATCGTAACTATCATTGACTTTTCTGTCCCAATAAACTTATCGATACTAACTCACCTTATCCGAGCACGCTGTCTGTCAATGGGACGACGTCTTGCTTACCAGCGATATAAAATTTGTATGGAAATTGCAATTCACGCTTCCCAATTTAAGGCGATAAGAATGACTTATCTAGTATATTGGGACAGCTTCAGATTATTGACAGCTAATTACTGAAAGTAGAACGTAGTAATTTATCTCTATCTGTAGATAGTATATTGGGAACGGCCGTAACACAAATCGCGAGTGTAAGACGTAGTGTCACGCACACTAAGCTAATATTCCTGGCCTGTTTTTATCGGTTGCCTAACAACAAGAGACTCTATATACACGTATAAATTATTATAGCTTGAACACATAGACTAATAGAAATATTGAGAAGTAATACTAGGCGCAGTTATCAAACAACTGAACAGAGCCAAAGAATGTCCTATGTGTTTGTCTTAATATAAATAATTTGTAATGTTTTTAAAGTGATAACCTCACTTCTAGGATTAATACACAAAATAAAATTTGAAAACCAAATTTTATGAACGATGCGGGGCTCGAACCCACGACCTCTGGCGTTCCGTGCCAGTGCTCTGCCAACTGAGCCAACTGGTTATGGCTTTATTCATTCTGAGAGTTGAACAAAGCATACAAGATTTTATGACGATACGTCACTCGAACGGTTGGCTCGGTTGGAAGAGCAATCGAATGGAACGCGAGAGGCCATTGGCACAGTAGACATATGTATTGTAGACAATACACAGTAGACTGTGCCATGGGTTCGAGTGCCACCTCGTTCATCAAATTTTGTTTTCAAATTTTAGTTTGTGTAGCCATAATATAATTATTAATGTTAAAATGTTGGCAAAGATACCTTTGCATCACCAAATAATGTAGGGATGTTGATTTTCTCTTTTTAGGAATCAGGTTTTCTTGGTTTTTTTTTACCCGCAATACAATAAATTCTCAGTATTAAACATAGTGCATTGGGGTAAAAGTTGTTACGTTGTTAGATTCGTAGCGACTGATATTGTGTTTATGATTGCAGTGACGTCACTGGAGGGTCCTGTATTAAATATTACGAGGGTGAGCCGGCAGCACGCTGGACCTTATTTATGTATAGCCTCCAACGGAGTACCTCCTACCGTGAGCAAGAGAATAATGCTTACCGTGGAATGTGAGATTTACATTCAGTTCATGAACCTTTCTATACACTACTTTAGTTTAAACTCTATAGAAAACTAGCAATGTATTTGAAAACTACACGATATAAAAACTGTTCAAACAAAAAGAAGCAAAATTCTCAAAAGAATTCTTTCATAGAAAAAATACATAACATCGCTATTTTATACAATCAGTCAAAATTTTTATTATTATAGAAAATAGCTTTTAAAAAATTCTTATTGAAATAACGTTACTAAGCTGAGTTAAACTATATTTTTTTGACTCTTCATTACATTTTTTATATATCATTATATATATATTGAATAGTCAAGTATTTTGCAACTTCATTACTAATAAAATTAGATCCGAACTGTTGGACAATTATATTATCGTTTGAAAGTAGTTCAAACATATTAATTGTGAGTAACTTTAAAGTTCTGTAAGATTACTCAGTAACTTACAGAGTAATGGTTGGTTGGTATCAGAGTTATGGTGTGTAAATATTATTTTTTCCAAAAGTATACATCTATACGTTCCCCGATATCATAATATGCTCTTTTTTATACATAAGCTTCAATAGCTATATTATGATAAAAAATATTATTCGCAGGTGAAACTGCGGGGTGCCTTTAGTAATAAATATAACAACATTTTTGTTTTAGTTCCGCCAGTCATAACAATAAGAAACCAGCTGGTAGGAGCTGCTCTTGGTACTGACTTGGTGTTGGAATGTGAAACAGAGGCTTTCCCGAAACCAGTCAGCTACTGGAGCCGAGAAGACGGAGAAATAGTCCCTATTGGTAAGGTATTAAAGGTTTTTTCTAAATTACAAAATCCGCGTAATATAAATAAATTAGTCTTTTTTAGGAAACAATAGAAGCAGTAATAATAATAATTTAATAATGAATTACAAGAAAACGTATTTATTAAAATTTTAAATTATTCTATATATCTTCATTAAATCTGCCTTATACGAAGAATCCATCGAAACTATCTATAACTGAAAATAAAATAAATTCTATCCCTTATTTTCCTACTTTAGGTATGACAGTCTTACTTAAATGGGCTTACCGGTTCTGCCAAACTTGAACATTAACGTTGTTCATTTTTAAATATTTTGGAATAATTTCACACGGATCGCCTTATTTATCAGTATAAAAGTACTAGTATTTATGTAGTTAAATACAAAGAAAGAAAAATCATTTTATACCCATCCGAATTAAAGTGCTCAACGCCGTTTTCAGTTCAAAAAGATGAATTTTTATTAGGAAAATATAATAAGAATAGGAAAAGTCGGGTGAGGCATTTTGGATTGAATCTAGTGGTTTCTAAGCGGCTCTACATTTTAATGGATATGGAGAGGGTATCACTTACCACCAGTAGAAAGGTCTTGCTCGTTTTGTTAATTTTTCTCATAAAGAAAATATAATATTTTTCTACCTTGTAACTGTGTTTTTACATTAGATTTTTGCGTAAAAGTTACATTTTTATTTTAGTTAACCCAACTTTTCAAGACCTTTCAAGAACTGGTTTTCAGGGAGACTGAAAGAAAATACAATGTTTTTTTATCATTATAAGTTATTCCTTTTATAAGACATTATTTTTAGTATTTTTTTAGGAGGAAGCTTAGAGCCACAAAGGATAAGCGGCACGTTTCGTTCTGTGTTAAGATTGTCTCTACGAAGGATCAAAAACTCTGATTACGGTTCATATAAGTGCGTGTCTAAGAACTCTTTGGGGGACACAGAGGGCACGATCAAGCTATATCGTAAGTAATTTGATAAAATTATACGTAATTATATATGTCTTTTTTTCTCAAAAAATAAAAAAATCTACACTTTGCCGTGTTCGCATAGGTCGTCAAAGTTGAAACAGAAAGCTTATTCGAGTTTAAATTGAAAAAACAATTTTCATATAAATATAAAGTGTAATAAAAAATTCACTTGAATCAACACTCCAGTTGAGTTAAGTAGAGCTTTCCACTAGTGTTGATTCAGGCAGATTTGTTTTGGAAAGTAATTTTACTTCATATTTCTGATTTCAAGTACTTTTTGTACCTGAGTATCTGAGCATTAAATTGCTGCATTTGAAAATGAATTCTTCTGTTTAATCATGTCGACTTCATATCGTCATTTAAGCCGAGAAATTAAAGCAATTTTTACGCTTCCCTTTTAGAGCAGACCAGTCACAAATTAATTATTTATTAATAGACTTAAAACTTTGAGCTCTATTGGTTCAGGTTTGATTATTTTATATATATATTTGTTTTTTACAGCCATGCCACCACCAGCATTGGAGAATAAAAATGGTTTGTACTTAACTATCTTATTTTAAACGATATTCATTAAAATAATGAATATTGATATAATCTACTATTAAGTATAAACAAACATCTACTTATTTACGCTAAAAAGTATCACGAGTGTACAGAATCTCCGGCAAAATGATTTCATACGAAAATTTTAATTAAAAATATTAAAAAATATTTATAATTGGGAATGTAAGTTATATTGTAATAAACGTGCAATTAATAGCATTAATATGATCATGAGTATATAACTTACTAAAACCATCCAATAAGTATATGGAATTAAGAACTCTTTAAAATGCAAAAATTATGGGATTCAGCATGACATTGAGTATATCGCGGATAATAATGTTAGGTTAAAGTAAGCTCTATATAATCCTAATAAGCTCAACTTCATCCGAACATGTTGTAGATTCAGTAATTTAAAATAAATATTTATAGTGACTATTCAAAAGCACTTAGTTTAAGCCTAATTGAATAAAGTTTCTTTGACTTTGACTTTAATAATAATAATTTTTAGAGTGCCTAGATGCCCACGTAAACCTGTGAACTTATTTGAAAAACCATCTCGCAGAACTATTTTGGGGATCAATTCACCTGTGTCGCGATTATGCAAAATTATAAACGATTATAAATGCTTGGACCCATTCAGTGATTCATTGCCAAGGTTTCGCAAAAATGTAAAAAAATGTATTGTAAATAAATAATTTATAAGTATTCTTGATTTGTTTAATACGTTTATCTTGACTTATTTAGTAGATTTTGTTAATTTCTTAATTTCATTACATTATAGAATGGTTGTTTTATAACTTATATTTATATTATGTAACTATTTCACACAATATAATTTAGCATGCGGTATTCACCTTAAAAGGTAATGCATTTAGTAATAAGACCCTTGTAAATTAGCATAATAATAATAATTATAAATGTATTATTGTAATTACCACTGGTGAATCTAAATAAATAAATAAATAATAATATTGACACACTTTTACACAAATTATCTTGCCCCAAATTAAGCACATAGCCTGTGTTATGGGTTGCAAGACAACGATATATTTAATACGATATACTTACTTAAACATACATATAAACATCCATGAATCAAACATCAATATTCATCATATAAATGCTTGCACCTACCGGGATTCGAACCCGGGACCTCTAGCTTAGTAGGTAAGATCTCTTACCACTCGGCTATACAGGTCGTCAATAAGAGTTCAATTTTAATTTCTGAAATTAAAAACTGAAAATTGCCTATTGTTATGAATAATAAACTATTTCATTATTTGATCTAATACTAGTGGTCCATAAAACAACCAGCAAATTCAGCAGGAATTCATTTTATAGGCAATGATTTACTTATTTCAAAGTTAGGCACTACAATTGGAAGGTAGTAGAGATAGAGAATTCATGAAAGTATTTTGACTTAACAAATTTATATAGAAAATGTGAATGTGTGTTAAGAGAGGTCGATCTAGGATCACACACCACCACCAGATGGGAGAGGTGGCGATAAGAAGAGCCGCTGAGTTTGTTGCGCCTGTTCTTCTCAGGCCTGAGGCATTCATTTTGGAATGGGTGGTAGTTTTTTTCGACTTTCAAAAGTGATGTCACATCCTATTTTTGAATAAAAATATTTGAATTTGAAGCCTCATTAAATATTAAGTTAAGGTATTTCATAATACGTGTGAAAGGAACTAGGGAATAATTGTAAGGACTGTAGCAAATAATAGTCAATCATTTGGGGAAGGAAGACGTTTTGTTAATATCTTTTATTATATGTGTGACTATATGATTGTTGATGCCTGTCAACGTCACTTGAGATACTCTGTAATCTTCAAAATCTTCAAGAAAAGAGCATACTCCTACCCTAAAGGCCGGCAACGCATCTCTTGACACCTGATGTTGCGGATGTCCATGGGCGGTTGCCTCACCTCACCCCATCCCGCGAATAATTTATATAAAAAAAAATATGATTGTAATGACAAATAATATAAAAATTACTCCCTGTTCATATATTCGTACCTACTGTCGAAGTGTTGAGATTAAAACTATACAGACACTGATTATAAGGGATAAAAGAATAAAAGGAAGAAAGGCAAAGAAAAAAATGAATTTTCCCAAAATTGATTCCTTTAAAATTCTTTTTGATGTTATTTCTACTATACTATATACTACTACCGCTTCGGAAACAAAGGGCGCTCTGAGAGAGAAGAAGCGGCGCAAGAAACTCTCTCAGCATTCTTTTTTTGCGCTCTTTTTAAAAAAAAATATGCAATATTGTACTTTTTTTTATGGAATAGGAGGACAAACGAGCGTACCTGTTGTTAAGTGATCACCGCCACCCACAATCTCTTGCAACACCAGAGGAATCACAGGAGCGTTGCCGGCCTTTAAGGAAGGTGTACGCGCTTTTTTTGAAGGTACCCATGTCGTATCGTCCCTGAAACACCGCACAAGGAAGCTCATTCCACAGCTTTGTAGTACGTGGAAGAAAGCTCCTTGAAAACCGCACTGTGGAGGACCGCCACACATCCAGATGGTGAGGATGATATCCTAACTTGTGGCGTGTCGTGCGAAGGTGGAATTCGGCGGCAGGAATCAGGTTAAACAGCTCTTCGGAACACTCCCCATGATAAATGCGGTAGAAGACACACAATGAAGCGACGTCTCTACGCAACGCCAAGTGATCCAGCCGTTCACAGAGCACTGGGTCCCCGACAATTCGAGCTGCTCTGCGTTGCACGCGGTCAAATGGATTGAGCTGCGCCAGACCAAAGATGACAGCAATACTCCATGTGTGGCCGGACCTGCGCTTTGTAGAGCGCTAGTATGTGGGCCGACTTGAAGTATTGCCGTGCTCTATTTATGACGCCCAGTTTCTTTGAAGCCAATTTGGCTTTGCCTTCCAGATGACCACGAAATTGGCAATCGCTCGAGATTTCGAGACCCAGTATTCCGATACTAGGCGAGGCTTTGAGGGAAGTGTTGTCGAAGAGCGGTGATACGACAAATGGGGTTTTTTTAGTGGTAAACGCGCAAACTTGAGTCTTCTGGGGGTTAAATTGGACAAGGTTCAATTTTCCCCATTCCGCGACCTTCTCAAGAGAGGACTCGATAGAAGACACAAGTTTCTCCCGGCACTGGTCGACGATTTCCCGAGAGAGACCTGCATGGCCCGTGTATATCACCATCACCAGTGCTGTCGTCTGCATAGCAATGAATGTTGGAGGTGTCCAACATATCATTGATATGCAGAAGAAACAGCGTGGGAGACAGCATACAGCCTTGGGGCACTCCAGAATTCACGGGCTTCGGGTTCGAGCAATATCCGTCGACAACGACCTGTATGCTACGCCCAGTGAGGAAGCTGGAGGTCCACTTGCACAAGCTCTCGGGAAGCCCAAATGATGGAAGTTTGGAGAGGAGCGCCTTGTGCCATACACGATCAAAGGCCTTCGCTATATCCAGGCTAACTGCCAGGCCTTCCCCCTTGCTTTCAATAGCCGCAGCCCATCTATGTGTCAGGTATACCAGAAGATCACCTGCCGACCGACCATGGCGAAACCAGTATTGTCGGTCGTTGATCAACTGGTGACCCTCTAGGTATACCAAGAGCTGACGGCTAATTATGCTCTCCATGATTTTGGAGAGCAGGGAGGTAATAGCAATAGGCCTGTAGTTTGCCGGATCCGAACTGTCTCCTTTTTTTTGGATCGGATGGACAAGGGCAGACTTCCATGAGTCAGGGACTACGCCTTTAGAATAAGAGTGCCGGAATAAACGCGTTAGCACCGGCGTCAACTCATGTACTGTCATTTATAAGTTAATATACAGACTAATAAAATAGGACAAGATGGATACATGACTCAAGAAATTGTGGCAAGTAATGGGAAGCCAATTGATTCAAAGAAAGCCAAATGCTTAACAGTCCGCCATTAGCAAATAAAAGGTCTGAATCGCAATAAAAGCAAAAAGTCAAAAATACTTTTAAAAACATATTTAAATTTTAATAACAATACTATGGAAGATAAAATAATATATTCAACTCGACCAATGAGTTATTACACTCTTGATGCACACAGAGTAGGCTAATGCTTCCAATTCTTCTTCTTCATTACTCTGAGCATTATTACTCTATTTTAGAACATTAACTATAATTCAATGTACGTCTATAATGTACAACTTAGATACTTTGTTTTGTTTCCAGTAATACAAAGGCTTAACATTATGATCGATAAGGAATCTAAGAGCACTCCCTACGGCACTCAGGGTGAGTATAAATTATTAGAATCTCTCTCGATATTTTCTTTGTACACATTAAAGGGCTAATTAGTTTGAAGCAGTTCTGATTTTGTAAAGGAAAATATCTTTAATTATTTTATCTTTTAATAATAAATTGCAAGCATAATAATTATTTTTAATATTGAAGTAAAAATTGTTTCTTTAATGTGTATTTAATAAAATGTGTTTAGATTTCAGATTACAAGACTACAGCGGGTCTGTTTCAAGGAACGAGCTGTGTTACGTGTTAGTGATCTCTTTGTTAACGACGAATGTCTTGAATGTTGTTTTGTTGTGAGCTCGGAGTAATTGTTAATATTGTTGTCTGACGTGCTTTGTTGTCTAACTCTAGTGGAACGAGACTGATGTTCAACGTATCTGTGGATATTATGTTACAGTAAACCTCGCTTCTAGAAGCATATTAAGCTTATCTTAAAATTGTTTATTTGTGTATTTTACAATGAATCTCGCCACATGCAAATGTTAATTCTGTGCAGCTAACTTGAAAAGTCTATAAAAACTGAAATCTTATTTAAAAATGGTGGAAATTAAAAATATATGTACTTTTTATAAATTTATAGCCCTTGTAAAAAATATTTATGCTTTATGATTTCAACATGTTAACACAGTATTATCAAAATAGAATATCAAATTATTTTTAATTTTTAAATATCCTATCTAATTCTTTTTTCTATATTGTGAAGTTTTTTAACAAATCTTGGTTTTAACATTTTACTATTTTTATTTGTTGTGTTAATATCTTTAGAATTTTATTTATTGCACGTGGAAAACATATCGTTGAAAATAAGTTTAGATTTGTGTTAGTTAATATGATACTAAATAGTTTTAAAATGATAAGAAAGTATTAGAATAGACTGAAAAAAAAAAACGGCTTATGTAAAAAACAATTGGAAAATCCAAAAGTGCACGCCTCGAACGCTCATGCAAAATTTAGCATTTTAAATTTAAATTACGAATAAAATCGAATCACCTACGATTAAAAAAAAAAGAGAATAGGAATAGTAGTGATTTTCGAAAGGAACCTTCACTGCTTAATTCTGAAAATTTTGAAAATAAAAATTAAGTCGTTTCGTCAAATCTTCGTTTTTGCCCTGTACTTTCCCCGGAGCGTAAAAAGAATAGGGGAGTCCCAGGCCCATGGGTGTCGTAAGAGGCGACTAAGGGCTTTTTAGAAGTGGGAGAGTCACGCTGCCGTCTTATGACGTCAGCACAATCGGGCCAGACTCGTCCGGGTTAATTACCACACTCGCACAGTATACCGGCGTGAAGTAGCGGCCTAGTGCCGCTATGTTTCGCATAGGTTAGTGTCGAGGACCGGAGGCCATCCCTTACCCCCACCCCCGCCCTCCAACAAAATATGAGAGCGGTCCATAAAGAGATATTACCCCAGGAGGGTACCGGCTCTACCAGAGCCGGAGAATCCCTCCCCGAGCACTCTCGCTCGGGCTGCCCTTCGTATTCTGGGGTGGGCACAGAACCGCGCATGACCGAGGACAAACGAGGCAGAAACACCACGGCACCCCGCTCCACGCTCAACGTGGACTTTTGCAATATCAGGGGAATTCAGTCCAATTTAAACCCCGTCCACCACCACCTTGAGACGGCGCAGCCGGCCTCGTGTTTCCTTACGGAGACGCAGATATCTCGACCTAGCGATACCTCATATTTCACGTACCCCGGGTACAAAATTGAGCACAATTTTTTGCCTCATGCCGGGGTATGTGTGTATTAGGGAGGATATCTGCTGTCGCCGTCTCGGCAATTTTGAGGGTAGGGACCTGTCTACTCTCTGGCTCCGCGTAGATTTAGAGGACCGCGTCCGTATCTATGCGGGTGTCTACAGGTCCCATAGTGGTATCGCAGAAACCGATCATCTCATGGGCTGCGTTCAAGCGGCAATTAACGACGTGCTTGCACAGATCCCCTCCGCTGAAATCGTAGTCTTGGGTGATTTCAACGGGCACAATGCCAAATGGCTTGGATCACGTACCACAGACTACGCAGGGCGATCTGTGCATAATTTTGCATTGGCGTATGGTCTGTCCCAATTGGTTGAGTCGCCAACGCGGCTCCCGGATGTGGATAGCCACATGCCGTCCTTATTAGATCTTCTGCTGACTACACATCCCGATGGCTACCAGGTCTTTGTCGACGCCCCTCTCGGAACGTCCGACCATTGCCTAGTCAGGAGTGTAGTGCCTATCCGACGCCAACGTCGCAGACCACCAGCGACCCGCCGCGTTTGGCACTACAAGTCAGCAGATTGGGATAGGATGCGTTCCTTTTTTGCATCCTACCCTTAGGGCAAGGTTTGTTTCCCTTCGGATGATCCTAGTGCCTGCGCCGTTGTAGTAGCCGATGTGATAATGCAGGGCATGGATATTTTTATACCAAGCTCTGTAGTACCGATCGGTGGCAGTTCACAGCCCTGGTTCGATGCGTCAGTTAAAAGAGCATCTGACTGCAAAAAACAGGCGTATCGAACTTGGGTTGTGGTGCTGGGCACAAAGGATCCGAACTGCAAAGTTCTTAAGAGGAAATATAACCGTGCCCCCAGATTTTTTAAGCGGCAAATCGCCCGTGCGAAGTCTAAGCACGTCGTCAAAATCGGCGAGCAGCTTTCCAGTTACCCGACCGGAACACGCAAGTTCTGGTCGTTGTCGAAAGCTGCTCTTGGTAACTTCAACCAGCCGTCCATGCCGCCGTTGCACATGAGGAATGACACCCTGGCCCATATGGCAAAAGAGAAAGCCGAGCTCCTGTGCACTCTTTTCGCCTCCAACTTGACACTTGACGACAACGGAAAAACACCGCCGACCATCCCGCGGTGTCAGAGCTCTATGCCTGAAGTACAGTTTAGACAGAAAACTGTTAGGCGAGCTCTGTTTTCGTTGGACGTCTGGAAGTCGAGCGGGCCGGATGGCATTTCTCCAATCGTGCTTAGAACGTGTGCCCCTGAGTTGACGCCGGTGCTAACGCGTTTATTCCGGCACTCTTATTCCAAAGGCGTAGTCCCTGACTCATTGAAGTCAGCCCTTGTCCATCCGATCCAAACAAAAGGAGACAGTTCGGATCCGGCGAACTACAGGCCTATTGCTATCACCTCCCTGCTCTCTAAAATCATGGAGAGCATAATTAGCCGCCAGTTTTTAGTATACCTAGAGGGTCACCAGTTGATCAACGACCGACAGGATATACCTAACACATAGATGGACGGCGGCTATTGAAAACAAGGGGGAAGGCCTGGCAGTTAGCTTGGATATAGCGAAGGCCTTTGATAGTGTATGGCACAAGGCGCTCCTCTCAAAACTTCCATCATTTGGGCTTCCCGAGAGCTTGTGCAAGTGGACCTCCAGCTTCCTCACTGGGCGTAGCATACAGGTCGTTGTCGACGGATATTGCTCGGACCCGAAGCCCGTGAATGCTGGAGTGCCCCAAGGCTGTGTGCTATCTCCTACGCTGCTTCTTCTGCATATCAATGATATGTTGGACACCTCCAACATACATTGCTATGCGGACGACAGCACTGGTGATGCCGTACACACGGGCCATGCAGGTCTCTCTCGGGAAATCGTCGACCAGTGCCGGGAGAAACTTGTGTCTTCTATCGAGTCCTCTCTCCAGAAGGTCGCGGAATGGGGTAAATTGAACCTTGTCCAATTTAATCCCCAGAAGACTCAAGTTTGCGCGTTTACCACTAAAAAGACCCCATTTGTCGTATCACCGCTCTTCGAGAACACTTCTGTTAAAGCCGCGCCTAGTATCGGATTACTGGGTCTCGAAATCTCGAGCGATTGCCAATTTCGTGGCCATCTGGAGGGCAAAGCCAAATTGGCTTTGAAGAAGCTGGGCGTCATCAATAGAGCACGGCAATACTTCAAGCCGGCCCACATTTTAGCGCTCTACAAAGCGCAGGTCCGGCCACACATGGAGTATTGCTGTCATCTCTGGTCTGGCGCACCCCAGTATCTGCTCGATCCATTTGACCGCGTGCAACGTAGAGCAGCTCGAATTGTCGGGGACTCAGTGCTCTGTGAACGGCTGGATCTCTTGGCGTTGCTTCATCGTGTGTCTTCTACCGCATTTATCACGGGGAGTGTTCCGAAGAGCTGTTTAACCTGATTCCTGCCGCCGAATTCCACATTCGCACGACACGCCACAAGTTAGGATTTCATCCCCACAATCTGGATGTGTGGCGGTCCTCTACAGCGCGGTTTTCAAGGAGCTTTCTCCCTCGTACTACAAAGCTATGGAATGAGCTTCCTTGTGCGGTGTTTCTGGGACAATACGACATGGGTTCCTTCAAAAAAAGCGCGTACACCTTCCTTAAAGGGCGGCAACGCTCTTGTGATTCCTCTGGTGTTACAAGAGAATGTGGGCGGCGGTGATCACTTAACACCAGGTGACCCGTACGCTCGTTTGTCCTCCTATTCCATAAAAAAAAAATCGTTCTCGAGATAACTGTACCACGCCGTCTTTTTTGTACCACAGACTAATAGTAATATATAATAATATAATTAATAATAAGACTAAAAGTATCAGGATTGAATAATCCTTTTATTTTTTTTGACACTTAAGAATATTAGTGTCTCAGCTTTATATTGATGTGCTTTTTATAATATTTAAGAGTAATAGAAAAAAAAATGCAGCTTAAAGAGTGGAAATCGTGTGACCTTGACAGGTCGGTTTTAAAACACAACCTCGCCGCTTCGCGTTCGAGGCGTGCAATATCACAATTAGTCAATAGCTAAATAAATTAGTTGTTACTTAATTTATATTAAGTTATAAATGCTTAAATTGTATTATCCTTTAAGAAACATTTATATGTTTCAAAATTGATTATTAATGACTGTAAATTATAAATATTAGTTGCTATAATTATCATTATAATACGTAGCTGTGAATAAATAAAGTAGATATATTATGACATGATGTGTAAAAATTAATTTACATAATGTTAATGTAGTGATTTATTTATTTATTTGCGGAGAGAAATATTTTATAGAACTTGTCAATTGTGTTGTAAGCGGACCATAATGGCTACTATGAAATATACTATTTGTATTAAAACCTGACTTTTATTATTTAATTATAAAAATACAGTAAGACAGTCTTTTGTATATGTTTCAGTGCCCGGTGAAATAACATATTAATAATTACTAGAAAATTGGCCACGGAAGTATGTATGATAAATGAATTTCTTATTCGAACTGAAAACTATATAACGAGCTGTAGTGTCAGTAGTTGAAATAGTTACGGCATCTTGTAACTACTTTAATACTACAACAATTGTATACTTTGAATAAAGAAGCTAAGTATACCAACTATTAGAAATATTCAGTCTAGCAAAACTCAGCTCTTGAGAAATTCTAAAGGAATAAATGACGGAATGAGCTAACGATCTGAATGGTGTTTAGCTGAAAAATGTTTTACCTGATCTCTGCCACACATTGCAGTTTCCGAAGATCTTTCTGTCTTTCTGATAACCAAACTGTGGAATTAGCATCGTTGCTTTCGACTTTTTAAGACATAGATGTCTTAAAAGTGGTGAACGCTTCACACTTCGAAAAACCACATCACTAACACAGATCTTTTATAAACCTACATTATCCAGTGGTGATTTATTACGATATGTTGCAGTCATCCGTGCCCGCTCATCTCAGTTGGCTGACTAATTTGTTTGCATTTTGTAAATATTGTAGACTTCTACTGTGTTATAAGGACCATGATCCTTGTTTTTTTTATGAAAATAAGGGACGAGACGAGCAGGATGTTGAGTTGATGGTAATTGATACGCCATGCCCATTACAATACAGTGCCGCGCAGGATTCTTGAAAAACTAGTACTGAATGCTTGAATCTTCTATAAGCCTGTCACTATAATGTTAATAAATCAAACAACATTGTGGTGTTCAAATTGATTCAGTCACAATCCCTTTGTCATTGCTGTGAATCTCTACAAACTATTTAAACGAACCGAGCGTTGAAAACATTTGTGTGTCCAATACAAATATTTACTTTAGCGGATCGTGCTTGGAAACAATTGAGATTTTAAACATTCAACAAATTGAGTAAATAACAACATAACGTATGTAATGAATGTACAAGTGATTAACAATACTGTGAATGTGTTGAAGTTAAAAGTTATATAGGCACAATAAACACTTTGTTTTGTAGATGTCGAATGTGATTGAGTCATCACGCTCTGGTAAAGTTCGCTAGAGTCGACTTACAGAGATTCTCTCGGTGAACATAGTGTTATTTAGGTTTAAATAAACTTTATTCTCATTAAGACATATTGTCACTTAGATTAAATATTATACTCGTAGATTAAAATTTTATGGTTATTTGACACTCCAATTACGAGTAGTACCAACATTAAATTATGACAATATTAATAGAATAATCTGTAACCTGTTAATATTATCTTGTTTTAGTTATTATTTTTAGTATTTGTATTATAATACGATCACATGCAAAATCTTAGTGATGTTACTTTAATATGAAGTTGGTAGTTTCTTATTATAAAGATTGGTAGTAGGGTAACTACTAACTGTTACGATTTGCTCTCAGCTATTGAGCACTTCTTGTTGAGGCAGTCAAAGAACTGAACGTGCTGGTTGCTGGTCACCCGACTGACCAATCATTTTAAATCATTTAGTGTTATTTGTATATAGTTGTGATTATAGTGAAAATATTGAATATATTATATTCGAAGGTTCGTAAAAGTGTTTTTATTGTTATGCCCATTACAATGCAGTGCCGCTCAGGATTCTTGGAAAACGCGGATATTCCGAGCGGCACTACATTGCGCTCGTCACCTTAAGACATAAGATGTTAAGTCTCATTTGCCCAATAATTTCACTAGCTACGGCGCTCTTCAGACCGAAACACAGTAATGCTTACACATTCCTGCTTATAATTATTATTTGCTATAATATGAAATTGAAGTCTTGCTAAGTAAATTTTTTGGAATTTCTTAATTCCAAGGGTAGGTTGTTATTATATTTGAGCTCCCTCAAAGGTTGTCTGTTTTCCATGATTAGATATGATTATTGACAGCCCAATGTCAGACTCTTCGAGTTGCCATATTTCGCTACCAATAAGAGATGATAATTTTGTTCTAATTTTATCAATATTCCATATATTCCAAGCCATTTCACTATCACAAAAAAAGGCCTAAATATTTACGTTCTTTTTTTGTTCCATTTGTAGATTATTGATTCTTAAATGTGTGAAAGGAAGAGTGGTTTTTTGTTGCTTTATAGATAATGTACGAGGTTTTAGACATGTTTATAGAAAGTAGTGAAAAATAGAATTAAGATCGTCCTGTGCAAAAGAAACAAGATTTTTGATTGATGTTCCAAAGCAATGAAAGCCAAGTGTTATCATCATTAAGCGTAATGTGTCCGTGCAAATCTATTTCATGAATGTTGTTGACATAAATTAAGTATATAAGGGGCCCTTAGATTGAACCTTGAGGCACCCCGTATAAAGGTGACAAAGGCTTACATTGATGATTATTTATCTTGACAATTTGCTGTCGTTGACTAAAATATAATTAAAAAACATAATAATTTCTGTAAAAAAAAAATTTTGCTGTCAGTGTCAAATGCTTTTTTATCTTCTGAGTTTTTCACTTTTATGTGATCTTTAGCACATATGAATGTTAATGGATAAGTTGGGATAGTTCGATGAAAGACTAAACTCTATGAACAGACCGTATAAGTTTTTAAAAGTGGTGAAATCAGGTAATATGAATAAGAGTACTTGCATTGAACAAACGATGCATATGGGAGAGGGGAAGGTACCTAGGAGACAGGTGAAATTATATACTAATAGTAAAAGTGATATGAAATCTGTGTGTTTTCAAGCTTAGTCGACCAAGCAACAACGACAATGCATGTTTAGTATTTACCATTTATACCTTTTATGGAATTCTACAAAATGATAATAAATGTTTAATGCCGGTAATTATTTTCTTGACTCATAATATCAGCGTAGTTTTAATTATGAATAAGTTTATAAACAAAAAATAGGTTTCTCTTCCAAAAGTGTTTCACTAACAGAGTGTGTTTGAGGATGAAGGCGAGATAAATAATATGAATTACAACTATGGTCACCAACCGAGCCATGTGTTACAGTTTAGTCTCATTCAATACCCACCAAATAATGTACTATCAACGACATTGTCGCGACCCACATTAATGTCGTTTTCCTACAGTAATAATAAACAAGTAGGACAAAAAATGGCTGCGCCGTAATTTAACTTCCATGAATGCAATCATGCTATGAAATGTTTACTTTTTTATTTCTTAATATGTAATTACTAATAATATCTTAATGCAAGACAAGCTGCATGCAAAGCTACCCTAATAGGAAACTTTATGGTATATGTTGTGTTGCAACATTATTTTATTATATATTTAATTTAATATTATTGTATATAATTTATTATTAATATTATATAAATATTATTGTTAGGTGACAACCGTTATAGATGTCAAGTTAAAGTACTTAATCGAGATATTATTTGAAATAGCGCGGTGTAAGGAAGTGTTGATAAGTTGTAAAATTAAAATATATTATAAACACGAATAGTCTTTTATGCTTTTACCACTACAATTAAGAATAGTATAACAGATGAGTATCATTAAATAAACACGTTCAAGTTTGAATAAGCCTGTAACATATAGTTTCAATAAACTTTTCACAAATTTATAGGTTGCAAATTATAAGAAAATAATTTTCTAGTCCCTTACATGTGGCAAGGTGCCCAGAATGTAGGCTGCATTCCACATACAATACTACTATGTTATGCAATTGTAGAGGCCAAGGAATCGTGCTGCCTTTTAACTTATACAACAACGAATCACTAAAAATGATATTGTTGCGGTATAGGTATTTCAATTTTTAATAGACATACGCCGGTATTGTATGTCTCTAAATTTGTTCAATTTTTCTAGGCTTTTAGCCTAAAGGTTTTTATATTTCTAGTATCTCAGCCAAATCTCTCTAAAACCATGGCATTGTTCTTCTTAATAAAGACGGTTTCGGTAACTTGAAGTCATAAGTGCCTATCTTGGTTCAACATTTTGACGAGCATGTCCTTTCATCTAGTCTTTCCTAGAACGATAGATTGAAAATCTAAACGTGCACGAAACAGGAGCAGTGAAGATGAGTGCTGGTGTACAATAATTGAAGATCATAAGGGAACCACGTAACTTACACCCAAGTCACAAATTTCAGACATAAAATTTAGATGGACCTCTCTCGGATTGATAATTCTTTATACATGGTAGTCATGAAGTAAAATTAATATAATTGTACTGTGGGGTCACCTTAATGTATCCAACTGCGTTCGATGAAAATGTGATTTTCATGTAGCCAATACCCTCCGGTACTATCATTTAATTAATGGCAATGTTCTCAAACTTTGAGAACTTACAAGACCTAGAAGGAAAACAAAATGTTCAAAATAATAGGGTCTGATTTAGATTAAAGTTTATTCAAACAAGACTGCAAAATAATATGATACCAGGTACTACCCGCAGATTCACTCGCGTGGAAGTTCTTAAATAACTGTAATTTCAAAATTTTGAAATTAATTGAGCTTACAAAATTGAAAGAACTGCTTTATTAATTTTTTTTGTCGCCGGGTACCCTTGTCGAAATCTTAGCTATCTAAGAACCTATGTACCTATTTGTACATCAAAAGGCATAAACAGGCATTTATTTTCTCAAAATTGATTCCTTTAGAATTCTTTTTAAATATACACAATAGTGTACTGTTATTCTTATTGCTATAAAATATTCATAATCTAGTCCCAGGTTGTCCGATCACTTAGATATTCAGCTGTGGAGTAGTGGGGTTTACGGCAGAGCCAGGTTTAATCAAACATATTTTTTTTTAGATAATGCCTGAACAGTGGCTGGGACTTTATCATAAAAGTGTTTAAGTTTACCCTTAAAGGTAATACCTTTATCTTATGAAGCCTACTAGATTTCGTTGTTTTTTATCTAACGTGATTACCAAGAAGAATGTAGTGTTTAGAAGTTCCAATCTGTGGTCATTAATAAGTACGTTGGTTCGTCTCAAACACTATCTTTGAGAGTGCATTGCCTACTTCGTCATCAATATCTGCACGTCGCTTCACTTTAAAAATAAGTAAAGTATCATCAACCAACAATGCAATCTCATGGCTATCATTTACCGCAAACGATAATTCGATAATATATATAAGAAACAAGAAAGGACCGAGAATAGAACCCCGTGGAACACCTATTCCTACAGGCTTACCCGATGACTATCTGAACTCTTTCCCTTAAATATGATTTTGACAGATTAAGGGCTGTATTTTTTACTTCATAATGCTTTAGTTTTAGTAGTAAAGATTCATGGTTGACGCAGTCAAATGCTTTGGAAAAATCACAAAAAATGCACAATGCATCCTGTGACTCTCCCTAAGTGTCAAAGATGTTTTCAATGAGTCTAGTATCCGAATTAACTGTTTAAAAGCCAGTAGTTAAACCAAATAGTTTTTTTTTCAATAATTTACAAAAATGCATTTGTAGCGGCTGAAGCAAAAAATTTTTTTGAAAATTTTTACTTTATACGGGCAGCACTGAAACACGCCTGAAATTAGCAGGGTCAAAAGAATTGCCCGACTTAAACAAAGATATAACTTTTCTGTATTTCATGGGACAGGGAACACCCTCATCAATACATTCGTAAAAGATTATTGCCGAATTATTATTATTGATTATTTTAGATTGTTACCGTTATTGGAGTAAAAATCCTGTCAAATTGCAATTGCAATTATTGCTATCACATTTACAATTACAGCTTGTATAGTTAAGAAAACATTAAAAAATACATTCCGTTATAATTTTATCATTAACATTGCAATCTATTCAACACGTTTAGAAAATTTTTATATACCAAGTAAATACAATGTACACTTAACAATGATGTAATCTGGAGTTAATACGTTTGCAGAACATCCACATCATTAAAGCGACCCTGGATTATCAACTTGAAATTGCGAGCATTAGAGTTATGACATAAAAAGATATGAACACAGTTATAACCCTCTCTCATTTCATTCGTCGTAAAACTTGGATTGTATTTATATAAAAAGGATACATAAAGGCTTAATTGTGTTTCTTTGTTTATCCAAAACGATCATTGGCAACAACATTTATGATATTATAGTCCTTAAATGTGGTGAAATTCTCACATAATCTTTTATATTTCAAACAATATCTGTTGCGACCTCGACATGCTCAGGCTGAAAGATATTCACTTCATTTGAAATACATTGAAAGGAAAACGATTTTTCAGAGAGATAATGCAGAGTAAGGATTTGAAATATCAAATAAAATTCGTATCATCGATCGAAAACCAAGCGAAATTATAAGGGAGCATTTTCATGCTGTTCTAAAAGTGTTTTATAATGGTAAGCATAGCAGTTGTTTTTTTTTGTGAGCAGAAAAATATAATCTGCGAGCAGAAATAGCTAATTGATCAACAACTAATGGCCAGCAAACATTTCAATATCAATCAGCAATTTATGTCATTCTGGATGGCTGTACTTATTTTTGTACAGCGTCTTAATTATATTATTTGCAATGAGCTGCTCCTGTTTCGTAAAATTTTGGTAAGTCTTCTTCGTTTCTGGCACTCGCCGGCCGCTGCCGCGGCCCGCTATACTTGGCTCGTGCGTTGTTTTAACTGTTCTAACATTACCTAACCTAACCAATTCTTATAAATTATGGACTGGACAGTCACATCTCCCTTTTATCCAATCATTTCTTCCAGACCTTAAAGACATGCTTTACCTGCTGATCAATCATAAAATCTTGCTGACCAAGTAGTTATTTTGGGGAGTGAATGTTTATTATGCAAGCTCATGTTATTGGAAGCTACCTATTTATGATTTAATTTTTGACTACTATCATAATTATTTGCGGAACAAGATTGCTGCCTGATGTTTTTTATAGCAAACAAAATCTTTGTATGCTGACCAAATTATTTAAATGCTGTGTTTTTGTGGCTCGCCTAATTTTATAATTGCTAAACCTTTAATTACTTCTCGTTCTAAAATACATATATTACTGTCATAAACACATAATTTTTGTAGGATTGCTTTAAAACAACTAACGAGGTAACAGTAGCTGAAATCTTTCTCAGTTTTAAAGAATTCTTTATCTCTATGTTCGAGCCAATTAACTAATATTCATGATCCTCACTCATCCTCTATTTTCTGGCCGTCGCGACAACCGTAAGTATTACCGCATCGTGCACCGCTCGCTCACCGCGAACAACAATCAACTCATCATCGACCGTGTTGATCACCAACTGCGTGGTTAATAAACCGCATACTACATCCTACATTTACTAGTGATCGTATTAGTTATAGTAGTAGTGACTTGACTAATATATAGGTACCTATTGCTAAGTGCCGAATTCCACCTTCGCAAGACACGCCACAAGTTAGGATATCATCCTCACCATCTGGATGTGTGGCGGTCCTTCACAGTGAGGTTTTCAAGGAGCTTTCTTCCACGTACTACAAAGCTGTGGAATGAGCTTCCTTGTGCGGTGTTTCCGGGACGATACGACATGAGTATCTGCAAAAAAAGCGCGTACACTTTCCTTGATCCAAGTCATGATCACTGATCTGTCTCAGAGAATGTGGTAATCACTTAACACCAGGTGACTCGTGCGCTGGTTTGCTCTCCTTTTCCATAAAAAAAAGTGCAGTGGAAGTGAAACATTTCCGGACAAGAGACTATTAAGACTTCATCTGGAACACTAAAATGGAAAAAAATCTGGATTTCCTATTAAAGTAAATTATGGCGCGTAAAACGTCAACTAATAATAACGAAGTAAGACTAAGCAACAATAACGATCTTCCTTAGATTTTAAGCATTTAGAGCTTTATTACCATTTATAATATACAGATACATACAGTTTACAAGTTACGAACAGGTCTGGGATATCAAATATTTACAGGATGTTAAAACCATTGCTTCTGTGTTGTTTGATGTCTGTTTGTGAGGCCATCATAATATTAGAGAGACGGTAAGTTTGTGCTGAATGTATGTGACTCCTTGTCAAAATAAAAAAGTAATAGTAAAGCTCAAATTAATTAAAAATGTTATGTTAACATAAGAAACTCGAAAACAAAATGTCGGGCGAACTTATAGACACTTTACAACAAAGGAAAGGACGTTAGTTACAGACACTAACTATTACCCGCGAGAGTCCTAGGCTTTAACTTTTTTTTTATGAAAATAAGTGACGAGACGAGAAGGATGTTCAGCTGATGGTAATTGATAAGCCCTGCCCATTATAATTCAGTACCGCTCAGGATTCTTGAAAAACCCAAAAATGAGCGGCACCACAATTGCGTTCTTCACCTTGAGATACAAGATGTTAAGCCTCATTTGCCCAGTAATTTCATTAGCTACGGCGCCCTTCAGTCTGAAACACAGTAAAGCTTACACATGACTACTTCATGACAGAAATATGCGCCGTTGTGGTACCCATAATCTAGCAGGCATCCTGTGCAAAGAAGCCTCCCACTGGTTTTACTCTACTTGTTTACTTGTTATTATATTGATTGTATACTCATAAGTCTGGTAGTAACCATTACTTCTGTAATAATTCACGAGTGCAACGCAAAATAAACTAAAGTAAAAAAAATCAAGTCAGTGGTTTAATTTAACCGACACATAGTTTGCTTGTCCTTGAAAGAAAGTTCTTTGAAAAGCGCACTATATAAATACGCCAGACATCCAGATGGTGGGGCTGATATCCAAGTTTCTGTAGTGTCTGCCTTGTGCTTCCCGGGGCGTAAAAAGAATAAGGGAGTCCCAGGCCCAAAGGTGCCGTAAGAGGCGACTGAGGGCTTTTTAAAAGTGTGAGAGTCACGCTGCCGTCTTATGACGTCAGCACAATGGGGCCAGACTGGTCCGGGTTACTTACCACACTCGCACAGAATACCGGGGTGAAGTAGCGGCCTAGTGCCGCTGTTTCGAGTAGGTTAGTGTCGAGGACCGGAGGCCATGTGTGGCGGTCCTCCACAGTGGGGTTCTTTTTTATAGAATAGGAGAACAAACGAGCGTACTGGTCACCTGGTGTTTAGTGATCAAGGAGCTTTCTTCCACGTACTACAAGGCTGTGGAATGAGCTTTCTTGTGCGGTGTTTCAAGGTCGATACGACATGGGCACCTTCAAAAAAAGCACGTACACCTTCCTTGAATGCCGGTAACGCTCCTTTGATTCCTCTGGTGCTGCAAGGGAATATGGGCGGCTGTGATCACTTAACACCAGGTCGCACCCGTTTGTCCTCCTATTTCATTAAAAAAAAAGTGTCATGTGAATGTGGAACTGATCTATTGATTTGGTTCAATAACGAATATAGTATGCAAGGCGACAATCACGCCTCCATTTATCTGTAAACGATTTCGCTCATCGTAAACAGTGTCAAGTGTATTGCTCCAGTAGTTAAAGGCAGTCGAAAGTGAACAATAGACGGTAATCAATAAAAGCCGTCCGACCATTGTGTCTGTAATGTGAGGGAATTAGCTATTTGATTAGTGACGAAGACAAATTGTATCCTTATTCGATTAATTGTCGGCCTTAACTGTGTTATACATCATTACTTGTAAGATAATGTTTGAAGCCACTAATTAATCATGGGCCAATTTAGCAAGGTGCTCGGTAGTAACTTTTATAATAGATCATGGTTAAGAATATCAAATGAAGTAAAATTAGATAAGTTCATTTAGGTCAATGAAAGAAGATTGATAGTTTCGTATGTTTGGATAACTAATATTAATTTTTTTAATTAAATACTTAAATAACTATAACATTCTTTTTAATCCTAAGACTAGTAAAAATAAAATTCCAACACGTGAAATTTAACAGCACAATCAGCTTTGGAGAGTGTAATTAAATTAAACAGTTCATGATAGTTTTTTACTTAATACGCACAATGAATGTTTCCATAATATTAACTTATAAATAATATTTAAATTATAGTCCCCGACGTAAGTTACTACTTTAGATTCCTTAAAATGTTATGAATTAATATCCTTAGTCTTAATTCCGTTAAGTTTTATAACAACATGCCCACACCGTGTTATTTTTAAGTTTTTTTTATGAAAGAGAGGACAAACGAGCGTTCGGGTCAACTGATGTTAAGTGATTACCGCCGCTAAAATTCTCTTGCAACACCAGAGGAATCACAAGAGCCTGGCCGGCCCTTCATTTACAATTGTTCCAAAACTTGCAATGCACTTATGCACGCAAGAAGTTATATTTCTTTGGCCTAACAAAGCAAAAAAAAAATAAAATTATTTATTCCTCGAGCTATTTATTCTACATTTGTAAAAACAATATTTTAAAAGTCTGGCAACGATGGCTTTGACAATTAATTATTAAATAACGAATATGGCTGTACGGGCTTGAACCCTCTGCCTATCCTAATAATGGATGAAGAAACCAAAAAATAGCGAATGTCCCAAACGTCAGAAAATTTTAGGAACCAACTCCACCCTGTTACTTTTGTGTTACAGTGATGCGCGCGCATCTTAAAATTTCACTCTTACTATTTTTTCATAACGCGCCTAAAGAAGTATATCTTTAGTAAAACTATTATTGTTTCCGAGTGCACTAACAATTAACCTGGTCGTTCTATGAAGCGTTCGGTGTTTGATACGTTAAATCCTATAATACTAACAATATTTCGTACGAGCGGGTATTTAACACTAATAATTCTAATTCTCATTAAAATATTTTTATTCAAAATAGGATTCAAAATCACTTATTGTTCAAAAATTACCACCCATTCAAAAAAAGACTGCTTCAGACCTGAGAAGAAAGGGCGCAAAAAAACTCACCTGATTTTTTCGAAGCGAAACTTCTTTAGAATCCTTGTGATTTCAAACCGGATGCAAATAAAAAAACGACAGGAAATAGACACAAATACAAAAATGAGTAGGATGAAGCCGGCAAAGAATGAGACAGAAATATGCATGATATTGAAGTGAAAACTTCTTTATCATAGTTGTTATTTGAAAGTCGATTAAACGAAAAAGCGAGAGTAAAAAGAGCAGTCACATCAATTCATAATATTTAACATGGGAGATAATGAGATAGGAAGCATAATACAATGTTTTGGTACCAGGCGATCATAGTTAAAGAAGAGATTAACTTAAGTATGGCGCGAGTATACCTTAATATATTCTGACTCCAATCGCACGACGTATTACTACAGAGACACCAGGAGAACATATTATTATATATATTAGTGGTGGTCGGAATTTTTGCTATGTGGTTAACTTTCATAGCGGTTTAAATCATATGTCATCCTAGCAACACGTACCAGGAATTCATATGCAGTTTAGAGATTCATGCACAATGCAGGTTTCACTTCTGACATGTGTACTTTGTACGTACGCAATGTTTTTTATATAAAATATGAATTCAAAACATTTTTATCATAATTGACTATTTCCTCTAAATAACGCCGTATTTAATTACTTTATAAAATAAATGATAACTTCTACCACTTAGAAAAACTCATAAAGCTGAAAATAATTCTGATGCAATTGTCAGATCTTTATATGATTACAGTTTAGATACAAGATCTATCAATATCTTGCCATTTATGTATTATTTAGGTATTACTATAAAGGACTGAACACTAGTAGTTGTCACCCGGGACTCATAAAAACAGATTGCTTCTACTCCAAAGACGTTTTATTGACTTATTAACATCGATATCAGATCGTAACACTCGATTCTTTGATCTCCGTCTTACATTTAGGTACTCAAGCTATTTTGCGCTTTATGCTTCCTGATTTCATTTCTTTTACTACATTGTTGGTACCCACATAAAATATTTATGACTTGTCCAAATTTTTGAGCTCATATAAAGATTGACTTATTCCTTTTGCTATTTTTATTTAGTAAGAGTATTTTTGGAATGAGAAAAAAAGTTTACATCATCAACATACAAATGTGATTCAGCGTCATTTATAATACTGTATAAATCTGTAGGCTCTGTCTGGAATTTCATTTTTGTACCTTGAGGTTATCACTTTAAAAACAAAAAATAACAAATTGATTAAATTTGAAAGAGCGACATCTCAAGTCAATTTCCCAATATGCAAATATTGGGGTTGAGCAGGTTATTAACTGTAAAGTTGATCCTGTAGATGGAGCCACAACATGAGAGTTGAACAAGACATACAAAATTTATCAACGATACGTCAGTCGAACGATTGGCTCAGTTGAAAGACCACTCACGCGCAACGCGAGGGGTTCGCGGGTTCAAGTCCCGCATTGTTCATAAATTTTATTTATATGAACATTTTAAAAAATTTCAAGTAGCAAATGGTATTTAATATAAGGCTTATTTAATTGTTTATGATATAATGTGAAGTTTTGATGAAACAATTGATTTTAAAAATTCTCTCACTGATTAAGTAATTTTTAGGCAGGGTCCTTAGGTCATTTTGTGATGCGTCAGAATTCAGGTTTGGAAGAGATGACCATCTGCTCCTTTTGTCATAAATCATACAGCCGTACCGCCTGATTCAATCCTAAGTTTTTGAAGTATAAACTTCTTTAGGCGCGTTATATAAAATGATGAGAGTGCAATTTTAAGATGCGCGCGTATCACTGTAACACAAAAGTAACAAGTTGAAGTTGGTTATTAAAATATGTCTTTTAAACATTGACAATTAACAATTATTGACATTTTACACATTTCTAACAAATTACATTGATTGTTTGTTTTATTTATTTAGAGCATTGGTAACAAGACCTAACCAAACCAAAATACAATAAAATAATATTTAAATTATATTTAAATAGGTTTATAACTACTTAACATAGAAATAAAAGCAGAAATAATGACGTTTGTACCTTTTTGATGTTATTGAAGATAAACTTCTTTGACTATTACGATGCGCGCGCACAACGACATCTAAAATAAAAGTTTTCAGAAATTTTCTGACGTGTGCGATATTTATTAATTTTTGTGGTTTCTTCGTCCATTAATAGGACAGGCAAAGGGTTCCAGCCAATACAGCCGCATTCGTTAACATTCAATAAATTTATTAATTAATTGTTCTTTCCACAAACATAGAATAGCACTTTAACTCTGCCGTTGCCGGTCCCAAGCCCGGATGAGAAAAGAGGAGGGTTGGTTGTAAGTGACAATGCAACTAGAAAACGTCAACGCCGAGTATTGGGCGGCGGCAAATAACCCATCTTTAGGCCAGCAGTGACCTTGAGGAATTAAAAACCCTCAAAAAGACTGACATGGAAGGACGTGGGAACCCACCATGCTAATCTCCCAAGAAAATCATCTCATTATGCATATAGGAGGAAATGTGAATTGTTTGTTGGACGACCCGGCTGACACCCGGCGCTACTCGATTCCTGGGCCGAATAGTGTGAATTATGCTACCGAAGCTTCCGATGACGCGGACCACTGGGCCTCAGAAGGAAGAAATAATACTAGTGGAATTAAAATTACTGGAATTAGAGACTCATTACTTTCTCAACATCGTATTGGTACCTGGAATACCAGGGGTTTACTGCACCCAGGAAAATTAAGCATCGTGGATGAGGAAAGAGAACGCCTTAATATCTCGATTTTGGGTGTTAGCGAGACTCATCTTCGCGGGCATTGCCATTTTAGGACCACTTTGGGGAGCACATTATACTTCTCGGGGAATGACAGTTGCAGTAAAAATGGAGTCGGCTTCCTGTTACCACCTAAAATAAACAAATATGTCCTCGGCTATAATCCGATATGTGACAGAATTATCACAATGAAGCTGAATACGAAACCATGTCTACTCAATATCGTACAGGTCTATGCTCCCACTTCGACAGCGTCAGATGAAGATATTGACGAATTCTACGGGACTCTAGAAAAAACGCTTGATGATATACCTGGCCGCAAAATAACTATCATCATCGGCGACTGGAATGCTAATATTGGCAAAAGCGAACCTGGCACACACTCCTCGGGTATTGTTGGAAGGTATGGCCTGGGCATCAGGAACGAGCGTGGACAGAGATTGGCGGAGTTCTGTTTAGGAAGAAAACTCGCCATCATGAACACTCTCTACCAGCATCACACAAGACGCCTCTATCTGGAGATCTCCTGGGGAGCGATACAGAAACCAGATCGATTATATTATGATAAATACCCGCTGGAGGTCATCTGTCAAAAATGTAAAAACATTCCTGATTGTGGCTCTGACCATGTGTTGTTGGTGGCTATGTTTTCTCTGCGGTTAAAGGTGAACCACAAGTCCTCACGGCCCGTGACTAGATCCCTGAAACCGTCAGAGCAAATATGCTTCCGGAACCTAACCGAGGAAAGACTGGCCGAGGCCCCACTGACTGCTACCACTGACGTCAATTCACAATGGAAACATCTTATAGCGATTATGAATGATTCCCTTAAGCAACTTGTCCCTAAAAGCAATAAAGATCATAAGAGGGCGACATGGATCTCAGAGCACACATGGAATCTAATTCAGAGCTGCCGTAATGAAGGAATACTCTGAACTATCCAGAGCTATAAAGAAAAGCTGTCGCCTTGATAAAAACCACTTTATCACCAACATTTGCAGTGAAGCGGAATCGCATGCAAATAAGTTACAAACAGCAGACTTGTTTAAAAGAGTTCGTTTGTTGAGCTGGCAGTTCAAACCCAAATCATGGGTCATAGAGGACCCTGATGGTAGACCACTGATGGAACTTGACAGGATAGCAGAGAGATGGCGCTCATACTGTGAGCAGCTATACAAAAAGTCATCTTCAGTAGTTGACAGTCGCACAGACTGGGCGGCCCTAGAGTTGGAGCCAGACATTTTACTGTCCGAAATAACAGCCGCATTACAAAAACTTAAGTCTAAAAAAGCGCCAGGACCTGATCAGGTAACAGCTGAAGTTCTCAAAGCTTTGGGTGACTCGGGGGTTGACGCACTGCATAGTATTTGCAACAAGGTCTGGCAAGACGGCGTTTGGCGTGAAGAGTGGACACAATCAACAATATTACCACTGCACAAGAAGGGGTCCACCAGGAGTTGTGAAAACTACCGCACCCTCGCGCTAATATCACATGCCAGCAAAGTATTGCTTCATGTGATCAACGGCCGGATTCGATATCACCTCGATTGGCAGATCTCACAGAAGCAGGCTGGTTTCGTCAAGGGGAAAAGGTACCAGAGAGCAAATCCTGAACGTGCGACAACTGGTGGAGAAATGCTACGAGTTTGACACCCCAATGGTAATGTTTTTTGTGGACTACAGCAAGGCTTTCGACTGCGTGGAATGGGATTGTTTGTGGAGGGTACTTGGAGAGCTTGGCGTACCTAATCACCTAACAGCACTGATCCAGGCATTATATTATAACAGCCACGGAATTGTGAAGGTTGACCAGATGACTTCGGGTCCTTTTGGTTTTGAAAAGGGAGTTCGACAAGGCTGTATACTTTCGCCGATCCTGTTCAACGTATACGGCGAGTACATCGTACGAAAGACCTGCGACAGCTGGAGCGGTGGAATCAACATTGGCGGGCATAAACTCACAAACTTACGCTATGCTGACGACACCACTCTATTGGCAGCCAACGAGGCTGAAATGCCTGAACTTCTTAGCAGGATGGAGAGCGTCAGCGCTGAGCTGGGTCTATAAACAGGTCTAAAACTAAGGTTATGGTTGTGGTTCGGACTGGCAGGTTGGAGCTTACCGGAACACTACAATTAGAAATGGTCAACAGATTCAAATACCTGAGCTCTGAAATCTGCAACGATGGTTCTTGCAAGGGAGAGATTCGTCAAAGGATCGGCATGGCAAAAGGCGCCATGTCGCAATTAGAAAAAATATGGAAGAGTAGAACCATCAGCATAAAAACCAAGACCAATCTGGTGCGTTCACTGGTGTTTTCCATTTTCATATATGGCGCTGAAACATGGACTTTAAAGAAAGCCGACCGAAAACGAATCGATGCCTTTGAAATGTGGTGCTGGAGAAGGATGTTGGGCATACCTTGGACAGCACACCGAACTAATGTGTCGATCCTGAAACAGCTGGGCATTGTGACTAGGCTCTCTACCATCTGCTTGCGTAGGGTCCGAATGTGACCGAAGTATAGAATACTTCGGTCACATCGCCAGAAGGGATGAAGACAACCTGGAGAGACTCATGGTAACAGGGAAGGTGGAGGGAAGAATACCAAGAGGAAGGAGCCCCATGCGATGGACCGATCAGATTCGCACTGCCCTTGCAACCACTGTCCACGACGCTTTACACTCTGCTTCCGACAGGGGCAGATGGGGGCAAATAATACGCAAAAAAGTACTCTGTCGGGATGATCACGACCCTCAGCACTGATGAAACCGACGCGAGGAGGAGGAGAATAGCACGACGAATAAATAATTTTAAGGATTTTTTTTTGTTTCGCCAAAATTATTATCTTTGTTGGATTTTAGCTTCTAGTTAGTAAAAAAAGTTATTTTAATTGCTCAGTTATTCATATAAAGAATCGCTTCAGAATCGATGAGAAGAGTGTTCGCTACTGCAAGTTTCATGGAAGTCCACAATAGAACAACAGTATTTAAGGAGGAAAACGTGGAAACTGAAATTATAAAATTATATTTTGCGAATATTGTTTCATAATTTCAATTTCCACATTTTTCTCATTAAATATATTTGTTGTTCTATTGTGGACTTGCATGAAACTTGCAGTTACGAACACTCTCGTCCATCAATTATCACACTTATGAAAACCCAGTAGAGTTCATTTTACCTTGGATGTGTTAAGCTTATGTAGAGTATGAAAGCTACTCTATTCTATCATTTTAAAACATTCGTTAATTTTTTCCACCATTTCAGTTCCCACTACAAGTATTCCAATAGTGGTTAAGGCCAAACAATATTTTCTCTAGAATGCCTTACTTATTATGTTACTTTTTAATTAGTAGTTACATTTGAGATAGAGCACTTGAATATTTTAATAAAGTAATTGAAGAAAAAGTTTTATTTCGGGTAAGCCTTATGGGTTAGGATAAGAGCACCTGTTAATTATAAACCAACAACACCTTATCTTGCAAATAAAGATGATTTGATTTGATTTAAGTTAAGTGTAATACATAATGCAGGCTTAAGTATGATATTGTAGTTTTGGCGTCCTGCCGACTTTGGATAAAACATAACCCACTTAGTGCGAGATTTTATGGTGAAATTTATTTCAAGTGACAGCTAAAACATTCCAGATGTAAAAAAATACCAAATTGGATTGAGTCGTTAGTATTTTGCAACAACCATATTATATAAAATTCTCGTGTCGCGGTGTTTGTGGTTAAACTCCTCCGAAACGGCTTGACCGATTCTCATGAAATTTTGTGTGCATATTGGGATGGTCTGAGAATCGAACAACATCTATTTTTCATCCCCCTACATGTTAAGGGTAGTCCAACCCTTTTTTATTTTAATTTTTAGATAAACTTTTTATGATACAACATTAAAAAATACATGCAACCCTAAATTTTCAACCTTCTACGATCAACCCCTATTTTTGTTACGCGATTTTAATATTATTATATTCCATCCACAGATACGCAATAGAGTTCCACGATGGCAATCGAATATAATTATTAATGTAGTACGATAAATTTTATGTACGTTAAATTTGGTAGGTCTGAAAATCGGTCGTCATTAATTTTTGTATACCCCAAAAATTTTAATTTATGGCTTTTTTTTAATATTGTATATGGCAATACAACGTTTGCTGGGTCAGCTGGTTACCCTATAATTTTTATAACGATGACATAAAGGGATATTTTTTGTAATATAATGTCGCCTAGCAACGCTTCGACGTACATGACGAGAGTTGATAATTTCGACAACTCCATCAACAATAATCGTAGTATTTTTTTTATTAAAATAAGCGACGAGACGAGCAGGACGTTCAGCTGATGGTAATTGATACGCCTTATCCATTACAATGCAGTGCCACTCAGGATTCTTGAAAAACCCAAAAAATCTGAGTGGCACTATAATTATGCTCGTCACCTTGACACATAAAATGTTAAGTCTCGTTTGCCCAGTTATTTCACTAGCTACGGCGCCCTTCAGACCGAAACACAGTAAAGCTTACACATTACTGCTTCACGGCAGAAATAGGCATTTACATCCTCTTTGACTCGTAGCTCAGTGGAAAAGTATTTTCTAGAATTTAGAGTACAATTTAAATTTAAAGATGAAAGATAATTATTTTGAAAATAGAACAGACCCGGGGGTATATAAGCCATACTAAGAGTGGCCTACGGCAGTTCTAGTTCAGACTCGAATGTGTGAACTATTAAAAATAGGGGAAGTGATTCAGTATGGAGGAGAAAGAAGAGAAAGAGTGTTCGGTGCGGTGATCTGCTGAATGCTGCCATCTGAAGAGAAACAGCGGCAGACCGGTGAAGGGCAAGTTCGTGGAAGTGAACGAAAATAAAGGTTCGTTCCTTTAAGCTGTGTATTACTTTCCAATCACTGACTCACTCTCGTGACAATAATGTATGGTATATACTTCCCCGGGGGGTAAATCTAACAAGGATATCCCAATACAATGAGTGCCCCTGCAACATTTATTATTTTCTTCATATTTTAAGAGATAACATTCGTAGTTATGTAGAAAAAATGATTTACATGGAATCATTTTTATGTTCATATAAGGCTGCTCAAGTATTTTGTAAAGTGTCATCAAATAATTTATTAATACTTACAGCTCAATTTAGTTGGTTGCAGTACTTATAGCAAGCCAGTCGACGAAGTATTTTTGGGTTTTATCAAGATCGAATACGGGTCATTATTTCGACGAACATATGCTATAAAAGAGTGTTATGTAAGAGTTTGACATTTTTAAATAATATTTAATAGTGATTTGATGAGCCCATCGGATGAGAAACCAATTTATGAAATTAACTATGTTAACATGTGAAAATTAGTGAATTGTCGTTAGATTTCTCAAGAGATTCAAAATTGTGGTTTCGTGTAGAACATGCCATTTCCTCTGAATCTTTTCATAATTATGTTTAGACTCAATTTATATTCAGCTCCTTTAAAGTATTCAACTTAAGCTTGGCAATTTCATGTCTTGTCGCAGGCGTAGACTTGCTGGAATGTCCAAGTTACAAGATCGCTCTAGTAAATGACTTCATGCATCATACGTGGGAAGGCAATCACTGAAATTCTGTTTTCATTAATACTAAATTTGATTTTAAAATAAGACAATTTCAGAATAATAAATGTAAGTAAGCGTAAAAGGATAGATTTCTCTACCTCTAGTAAGTTGAACTAAGGACAGATAGGTTATTGAAAATGGCCGTAAATTGATAAGTTTAAATTTGTAATAATTATCAGATATTATAATATTTTTTTATGCAACAATGAATATATACTTACAATTCGAACGAGAACTCAAAGATTTATCTTCACTTATCATCATCGTACAGACAATAGAAACTTATATACGGCTTGTATATTAGCCTTAAGCAGGCTTTGAAAATAGATTTTAATTAACAGAAAATACCATTGTTAGCATTGAATAGAGCGGTCCCGGTAACAAGGCATATAATGAGCCCTAACATTCGATCGCTAACTTAGAAATAACGAAGTAAGCTTTCGTGTTACAATGTTACCCTACAATTTGCGTTTCACATAATACCATTTCTGCATTTAAATATTAATCAGGAAATTGATTCAGATGAGAAATCTTATTTAAGTTTGAATATTATATCAACATCAATAGCTCGTTTACTTACATTAGATAATATTACGATTTGAATCCCGGTACGTGCAATATTTCTACGAAAATTTATATGAAATAATCCAAGTCATGCATACATGGATGAATAGTTGCTTTGAATAGCATTTTTTTATTTTTTAAGATATTTTGCAAATAATACACATTCAAACTGTTGGGGTTAATACCTTTTTACAAGCTACGTTTTTTTGTTTTCTCATTCTAAAATCACAACATAAGTATTTTACGCTTGTGCCCTTTTTCAAGTTGGTGTAGCCTATTTTTGTACCAATTATAATCAAATCGATTCTTTCAAATTCTTTCGTCCCCGTTTTTCATCCCCACACAGATCGAAATTTTGAAAACGGTATATTATTTATTTCTTATCAAGTGCTTAAATACAAAGTTTCACGGTGCCATCTTTGATAGTGACGAAGTTCCATTCAAAACTCTGCCCCTATTTCAACTCCTCCAAACCACCTAGTCACGATAAAAGATATAACCTATGTCCTTTTCCAAGTTTTAGTCCATCTCTGTACTAAATTTAATCAAAATCGTTTCAGTAGTTTAGGCGTGAAATACAAAGGTTTAGGCGTAACAAACAAACTTACATTCACATTTATAATATACTTTCCTTAAAGGCAATGCTGCTGTGATTCCTCTGGTGTTGCAAGAGAATGTGGGCGGCGGTGATCACTTAACGCTAGGTGACCCGTACGCTCGTTTGTCGTACTTTTCCATAATAAAGACATTAAATCAAGCTGATTACGATCGGCTGACTTAATCATCTATGATTTTAGTAGTGAGTATGCGGCCTGATGGAAGAAGCTAGGATTGGAGAGTCCCTGCCCAGAGGTTAGAAAACGACTCGATGTGAAGTCTAATTGGCGTCTTATAAGTTATACAAGCACATAATAAGCAAGTTAATTATTAGAAGGAATTGTCACAGTACATGTATCTAATAAAAATAAAACATGTTTTGGTTGTTTTTTTTTATGAAAATAAGGACGAGCAAGACGTTAAGTTGATGGTAATTGATACACCTTTCCCATTAAAATACAGTGCCGCTCACATTCTTTACGCCACCTTTGCCGCAACTCTTGAAATACACAAAAATTCTAAGCGACAATATAATTGCGCTCTTCACCTTTGATATAAGATGTTAAGTCTCATTTTCCCAGTAATTTCAATAGCTAAGGCGCCCTTCAAACCGGAACACAATATTGTTTACACATAACTACTTCACGGCAGAAATAGGCGCCGTTGTATTACCTATAATCTAGCTGGCATCCTGTGCTAAGGAGTCTCCCACTGGTGAAGTTCCTTAATTATGTTAATCATTATAATATTATGTTCAAACATAAATTTCCCGGAGTACGTTGACTTTACTCGAATAATAAATATTTGATTAATCTCTTGTCGTCCGCATATTTTCACGTGAGTTTCATTTTCGTGATGTAAAGCCTCTATAAGCGAATGAAGTAATGAATATTCAATTAAGAAAGCCTATGAAAATTTAAGCTCCGTTCCTCATGCATGTATTTCAATATGTGAAGGAGTTTGCACAACATTTTACATAAAGCTGGCTTGAATTAAATAGCGATTAAATTGAAAATACATTCGTTGATAGAATAGTGATTGGTATGAGTAGTATGAGATCAATAAATTCATTGTTGCGAGCTTAGAAATTTAAAAATTGAATTTACAGCAATGAAATGTACGTAGTCTTTCCATAAATACTGAAATAAAAGTGTGTTAGCCATAACCATTAGTTTTGCCATTGGCTGCAATACAGTCCTTTAAACGTTTAGGCCAGTTATCAATGGAAGCACGTACTCTTTCTATGAGAAAATTCTTCACCTCCAATCCTACGGATTGTTTTACGGACTTCAAATTATAATGGCGTTTAGAGCAAGCCGTACTCTCTAAAACTGACCATAAATCATAAACCAATCACCAACCAGATTAAGATCGAGATTAACGACAGCCAGTCTTCAGCTCCGAAAGTCCAAGTCCGAGACGTTTTTTTCCAACCAAGACTGCCTAGACCGAGTTTTATGACCCGGCGCCGCGTCTTGCTGGGAGGACCATTCTTGGTTATCGCACATGGTGTTGTTAAGGGGCTTTACTACCTTCTCAAGAACGGTATCTTGATATACTTGTGCCGATGTTTTGATACCTTTTTCAGAAAAGTATGGCTCAGTCACTCCTTCATAGCTTATACAACACCAAACCAACACTGAAGTTGGATTAGTGCCCACGTTGCACTCTGTCGACTAATTGAGAAGCTTCCTTAGAGCTTTGAGCATAAATACGTTCATTTTGTTTTTTCAAACATTTTTTCATCCGTAATTAAAATTTTTCTGTGACCTTGCGTTCCGCTTCAGTAGCTGTTTCGATTTTACCACTCTATTATTTTTTAAATTATCAGTTAAGAAATGACCAGTACGTTTCTTATAAGCTGCAAGTCCTAAGTAATCTTTTAAAATACGACACATGGTTGTAGGTCATTTCTTCGTCTCCCGAGATAAAATCTTTTGCTTTCGGACAGGATTTCTTCGAATTCTTTCCCTTAATGCTTTGACCACCTTTTTCGAACGAACAGTACGTGGACGACCAGATCTTTATCTGTCACAATCAGAGGAGGTCTTATTGTACCTATCAATAGCCCGGTACACAATAATTTTACTAATACTAAGCGTAAGGGGAGATTTAAAAATTGCATTTGGCTCCATGCCTACTTTGTGTAATGCAATCACAGCGATTCGGTTCTTTTTATCACCAATATATTGTACAATGTATTGGCGTCATAATAAGAAAACTCAATCAACAATCATAAATGAAAATGACAGATTCCGAATTCAAATTTAATATTTTGTTAATTTGAATTGTTACAGTAATTTATGGCCAGATTAAGTATACATGTTTGTAAATTAAAAGGAGTACTGCTTTAAGTTTAATTCATATTATATTGGACAAAATGTCAAAATATTACCAGTTACTTTGTACTCTTCATATTTTATAACTGCCTCAAAAAGAATATCATATCAGCTAGGAAATAGTTTGAAGATACAGTAGTAGGAGTAGAGTTTATAATATTGTGGTAACGTATATCTTAAAAAGAACGAAATAAATTTATCGATAAGTTAGATAATAAATTTTGAATGAAGCAAGATATCAAAGAACATATTTTACTAGATTATGTTGCACGAATTGGCGAAGGATCTATGAAAGGAAGGATCTAGGAAATCTATGTAACTTTTAGTAATTTTATTATTTATCTTGCCTTTCTTTAAAGTTGTACTTTTATTACAACTGGTGTTTAGCGGTTTAGAAAATAGTACTTAAAGTTATTAAGCCCAGCAAAACTTTTGCACTATTTGAGTATATTTGCATCAAAGGTTTCGATATTCAGAGGGTGATGATTTTTTTTTATGGAATAGGAGGACAAACGAGCGTACGGGTCACCTGTTGTTAAGTGATCACCGCCGCCCATACTCTCTTGCAACACCAAAGGAATCACAGGAGCGTTGCCGGCCTTTAAGGAAGGTGTACGCGGTTTTTTTGGAGGTACCCATGTCGTATCGTCCCGGAAACACCGCACAAGGAAGTTCGTTCCACAGCTTTGTAGTACGTGGAAGAAAGCTCCTTGTAAACCGCACTGTGGAGGACCGCCACACATCCAGATGGTGAGGATGATATCCTAACTTGTGGCGTGTCGTGCGAAGGTGGAATTCGGCGGCAGGAATTAGGTAAAACAGCTCTTCAGAACACTCCCCGTGATAAATGCGGTAGAAGACACACAATGAAGCGACGTCTCTACGCAACGCCAAGTGATCCAGCCGTTCACAGAGTACTGGGTCGAGCTGATACTGGGGTGCCAGACCAGAGATGACAGCAATACTCCATGTGTGGCCGGACCTGCGCTTTGTACAGCGCTAGAATGTGGGCCGGCTTGAAGTATTGCCGTGCTCTATTAATGACGCCCAGTTTCTTTGAAGCCAATTTGGCTTTGCCCTCCAGATGGCCACGGAATTGGCAATCGCTTGAGATTTCGAGACCCAGTATTCCGATACTAGGCGAGGCTTTTAGGGAAGTGTTGTCGAAGAGCGGTGATGCGACAAATGGGGATTTTTAGTGGTAAACGCGCAAACTTGAGTCTTCTGGGGGTTAAATTGGACAAGGTTCAATTTACCCCATTCCGCGACCTTCTCAAGAGAGGACTCGATAGAAGACACAAGTTTCTCCCGGCACTGGTCGACGATTTCCCGAGAGAGACGTGCATGGCCCGTGTATACGGCATCACCAGTGCTGTCATCTGCATAGCAATGAATGTGAATCATGTTTCAGTTCAAAAGACCTGGCAGCGCTGCCAAGAGACCGGTTTGGTCTCCATATGAAACGGCACAATTATAACACAGATACATAACGTTAATGTTAATACGTCACGCACAAGCTGCACTGGCCTCTCTTGGCTTGAAAACTTTATATTATGTTGTCATAAAAAAGTTCACGACAAATGTAGTGATGGAGAAGCGTAGGTATATATATGCTAGATGTCGGAATTCACCGTAATTGAGAAATAATGTTTTTATATAAAAGTCCATCAGATAATCAAAATCTATGAACAAACTCAGTATTCAATTCGGAATTCCAAGATATGTTGAATAAAATAGAAATCCGCGGGTAACATGATTGCTGTTCAGATGATGGCTGAAACGCGATCTAAACGCTCACTCGTGTATTATTCGGTATGAATCGTTCCACACGCGATTAGAATGTTAGCCGTTCGTCGTCAGAACTTTACCTTTTATTTCTTTACTGCTTTTCACAATTGCTAATGTATTTTTATCATTATGTAACCACGGATTATGTATTACACTAAAATCTTAGATAATTTATACGTCTAGATAGAGACTCTCACTTGCTGTTAGAGTTTGAATTGTCGGGGTCCCAGTGCTCTGTGAACGGCTAGATGACTTGGCGTTGCGTAGAGATGTCGCTTCATTGTGTGTCTTCTACCGCATTTATCACGGGGAGTGTTCCGAAGAGCTGGTTAACCTGATTCCTGCCGCCGACACGCCACAAGTTAGGATATCATCCCCCCATCTGGATGTGTGGCGGTCCTCCACAGTGCGGATTTCAAGGAGCTTTCTTCCACGTTTTACAAAGCTGTGGAATGAGCTACCTTGTTTCCGGGACGATACGACATGGGTACCTTCAAAAAAAGCGCGTACACCTTCCTTAAAGGCCGGCAATTGTGATTCCGTGATTCCTCCGGTGTTGCAAGAGATTAAGGGCGGCGGTGATCACTTAACACCAGGTGACCCCTACCCTCGTTTTTTCTCCTATTCCATAAAAAAAGGCAACCGATGAAAACCATGAATATAAGTTTAGTGTGCGTTACAAGCTACGTCTTACACTCGAGATTTGTATGACACTTTGTGTTAGTGTGCGTGAATTGCTCAAAATAGAGGTTAGATCTATAGTCTATTTTTTCAACGTTTTCACAGCTGTCATAGTCTATGTAGACGTATATAATTGACTAAAACTAATTTTGTTAATCTCGTATCAATACATGTCCGCGCCATGTTAGTTTGTTTCTAACAAGGTGATTCTTTTAGGATGAATTCCAATTTACCAGTGGGAGGCTCCTTTGCACAGGAAGCCGGCTAGATTATGGGTGCCACAACGGCGCCTATTTCTGCTGTGAAACGATCTGAAGGGCGCCGTAGCTAGTGAAATTACTGGGCAAATGAGACTTAACATCTTATGTGTCTCAAGGTGACGAGCGCAATTGTAGTGCCGCTCAGAATGTTTGGGTTTTCCAAGAATCCTGAGCGTTGTATTGGGTAGGGCGTATCAATTACCATCAGCTGAACGTCATGCTCGTCTCGTCCCTTATTTTCATAAAAAAAACTTCCTCTTTACATTAGAGCGTGCAACTGTAAGGCTTTTGTATTGATGAAAAATACCAAGATATTGCCAGAACAAAGAAAGGCTCTGAATAAAACTATTCATTATAGAAAAATTAAATAAATATTGAAATGTAAATTTTTGACAATTTTATTTACTCGTTTAAGGTCTTGGTCTTATACATCAAGACTTATAACAAAAATATTTCAGTTTTTTCCTATAACTCGTGCGATCTTTATATCATCATCATCATCAGCAGAAAGACGTCCACAGCTGGACAAAGGCCTCCCCGAAAGATCTCCACGACGATAGGTCCTACGCTGCCCTCATCCAACGTATTCCGGCAATATTGACTAGATCGTTGGTCGATCTTGTGAGGGGTCTACCAACACTATGTCTTCCGGTACGTGGTCGCCATTCAACTTTTCTGCCCTACCGGCCATTATCAAAACTGCCCAACTTTATATAACTTAAGAATACTCGTTTGATGATTCTACATCAATGTGAAGTAAATAGACTTACGGCCGTTTCCAATATTCAGTCTATCTCTTACTTGAGATAAAAATCGTAACTATCGTTTACTTTTCTGTCCCAATCAACTTATCGACGGTAACTCACCTTATCCGTGCACGCTGTCTGTCAATGGGACGACGTATAGCTTACCAGCGATAGAAGTTTGTATGGAAATTGCAATTCACGCGTCCCAATATAAGGCGATAAGAATGACTCATCGGGTATATTGGGACAGCTTCAGATTATTGGCAGCTTATTACTGACAGTAGAAGTAATTAATCTCTATCTGTAGATAGAATTATGGGAACGGCCGTTAGAAGGTATTCATTTTACAAGACTAAGTTATCAAATCGTTACAATAGCTTTATCATGTTTGAAAATATATTTACTTAAAAATAACCGAGATCGCTTGTAATTCCTAATATTAAACAAAGTTATATTACTTTTCTAATTTCACTACTGAGCCAGTACTTAACAATAATAAACAATAACTTCAGTTCGTTCATAAAGTAATATTGTGACGTCATCACTCTGAAGAGTTATTAAGATAAGTGTGTTTTATTGTACCTGAAACATATTTACGTTCATATTAATTACTTTGATTTAATTGAACTTCATATTTTGATAAATAATTTACGTTGTGGAAATTGTTATTCTGCTTTTCATGTTAAAATCAAATAAGTGATATGTTTAGTACAGAGATATTGTTGAATTATAGGTTTTAGGTTAATATTTAACAAATATTCATGAACAATTTTTATTATGAAAATAAGGGATGAGACGAGCAGGACGTTCAGCTGATGTTAATTGGAACGCCATGCGCATTATAATGGAGTGGCGCTCAGGATTCTTGAAAAACCCCACAAATTCTGAGCGGCACTACACTTGCCTTGAGACATAAGATGTTAAGTCTCATTTGCCCATTAATTTCACTACCTCCGGCGCCCTTCATACCGAAACACAATAATGTTTACTACTTCACGGCAGAAATAGGTGCCCTTGTGGTACCCATAATCTAGCCGGCATCCTGTGCAATGAAGCCTTCCCACTGGTATGTTTTGATTGTTTATTGATATTGTCCAGGTAAGCAAACTACACAAAATCATTGGACATAATGATATCATTTGAATGACAGAACGCAATAGCCGTCAATGAATAATATAATGCCTAAGCTTTAAGTATTAATTTACTGGCGTTGACACAATTCCGCAAAGAGGATGTAAATACTACGTAATAAGAGACGGGACTGCCTGAGTAAAAATCGAAATTTAGTTTAATATGAAACGTGCAGTCATTTGACATAAGTTTGAAATAGTAGGAATTATAGAATGACGATTGGCTACCAAATATAATCCGGCTAAGTTTGAAAGATGCTTAAAGTGTAGTTAAGTAAGTATATTTCGGCTATCTCCGTTTTAATAGCAGTCATGTGTCAATTTATTAATGACTGCACGTTTCATACTATCGAATGAATCGCTTTTTTTCTTAGAGAGTTTCGCTAGGCTGCACTTCCGCTGCAACCGCTGACGAGTTAAAGGCGTTACTCTGCCCAATATCTGTTGGAATATTAGTCATTGTGTCATTAATCGTAATTTATTCATAGAAGCTTAACAACTTGATTTACACAAATAAAATTTTATGAACGATGCGGGACTCGCACCCACGACCTTTGGCGTTCCGTACGCCAGTGCTCTGCCAACTGAGCTAACCGTTCGAGTGACGTATCGTCATAAAATCTTGTATGCTTTATTCAACTCTCAGGTTGTGGCTTTATCTACAGGATTTACTTTAAGGTTGAAAACCTGCTCAACCCCAATATTTGCATGTTAGGAAATTGACCTGAGATGTCGCTCTTGTAAATCTAAGCAATTTGTTATGTTTAAAAGTGAAAACCCCTCACTTCTAGGATTAATATACAAATAAAAATTGAAAACAAAATTTTATGAACGATGTGGGACTCGAACCCACGACCTCTGGCGTTCCGTGCCAGTGCTCTGCCAACTGAGCTAACTATTCGAGTGACGTTTCGTCAATTAATTTTTTTATTTGTGTATTAATCCTAGAAGTGAGGGTTCTCACTTTAAAATCATAACAACTTGATCTATGTGATTTAAAAGTTAATTATAACGATGTTAGCTTATAGTGATATTAAAATTTGTTATAAAAAAAACTCTGGATTTATTTCCTAGAATACATAGACCACATGATGTTTGTAGGTATAATGCAACAAAAGCGTTTCACTGATTGTGTTTTGACTGTGTAACGTACAATGAAACAGTGTACTGTTTGCCCTTGCAATGGGTTGTAGAGCTCTTCAAACTGTATTTGAGTGGGTATCACGAGGGTGAAGTCTAATTAACAACAAGACCGTAATACAACGTGTTCTATATTATATATTGTTGGTATTTTACGATTTTAACTATACTTGTTTAGTCGTGTTACAAGTCATTTTCTATATTTTCTTTTATATATATATATATGTATATCTCTCTCTCAAAATAAAAGTTCCTCCAAAATAAATAAGAAAAAATTGCTATCCGTTGTTTATAGTACCACAATCTAAGACTAATCTGGGTCAAAACGCAACTATTTCTAGGCGGTGTAGATCATTTAACTCACTGGCCAAATCGCAGAACATTGATTTTTTCGCCTGCTCAATATAAAAAGAAAATACTTAATTTACACACGTGACTTAGAAACCTTGTTTTCATGTTTCATTTTTAATTTTCTATTTTATATTAAAATAGATTTTAGTTTTTAAATTGTTAAAATTACTGTCTTATAAACGTAGTAAAAATTATGAATGCTGTGGTAGCTTATAAGTGAATTAACTGTTATCCGTAATATTATTAAATTTTAAGTTTAATCACGTATAGAGCGTAATGTGCTATTTGCCCAAACAAATAAATAAATAATGATAATGATCACTGTTTGAGGCTCTTTCAAGCCTAAACCACTGATCGTATCGATATGAAACTACCACCATTCGATGCTATATGTATCCTAGATGGTTTATAGCTATTTACTTTTTTTATTGTATAATTTACTTCCTTTTAAAATTCGCCCAGCGAAGCGGGCGGGAACATCTAGTTTGTTTATAATTTTTAATTAATTTGTTAAGAAGATTTTGAACTTTATCTTATGTGCACATTAACATTTACTAGTTGGTGTTTGATTAAATTATTATTATATAATAAAATTATTGTTGATAATAGCACATAGTCCGATGGACAGATGGCCGATTGTGTTGGTGCGCCCCCACAAGATGGACCGACCTGGTCAAGATCGCCGGAATACGTTGGATGAGGGCAGCGCAGAACCGATCGTCGTTGAGATCTTTGGGGGAGGCCTTTGTCCAGCAGTGGAAGTCTTCCGGCTGATGATGATGATGATTATGAATATAATAATGATTTATAACTTACGACATGGGCACGATATGATACCATCACACGTTACCATATAAGTAATTTTAAAAAGGGCGTACACCATTATAATTATAGGTTGGCAACGGTCCTGTGATTCCTCTGGTGTTGTGGGAGAATGTTGGTGCCAATCTGGTTAAATGGAGGATATAAGAGCTGGGGGTGCCAGAAAACGATATATTTAACACATTATACCTACCTAAACATAATATATAAATATCCATGAATCGGAATCAAAAATTAATATTCATCATGAAAACGTTTGTACTGGGGTTCGAACTCGAGATCCAAAGCTCAGTAGTAAGGGTTACTAACCACTGGGCTGTATAAGTCATCCTTATTGTGTATATAAAACACGATTATTTTAGCTTACGTGCTCACGTCATGATAATAATCTTTTATATATAAATTACATGACACATTGTTTATCCGCGAAGGACTCTTAAACTAATGAACGGATTTTAATGGGGATTACTTCATTGAGTGCAGTTTGGTCCAACTTGAGAGATAGGATAGTTTTTATTTCGATTTTGGGACCCATAATTATTATTTTTTTCAATATATGTTTTGTATGGACATATTTTCAATGAGAGAATTAAGTGACGCACGATTTGTCAGTTCCGCTGTGAAACAATTTCATTTTAACAACAGGGAGCATTTTTTACGAAATAATTCTTGATGTTTTGAAATATTATTAGCAAATTCCTATAAAACAGTATTTTTTATTATTATCTACAGAACAACGTCTGTAGGTTCAGCTAGTATCATTATATAAATAATATTATAAGCACATTGCATAGTTGAATAAAATTGACGTACTTCTAAATTAAATTGTAAAATATTAGAATTAAACTTTCGAATGAAACAAACTTACCGGTGATAAATCACACGATCTTCCTATCCTTTTTTTCGTCGTTAACGTATTATTTGAATACTTTTTTATAGCACACCTAGACGTGATGATTGACACACAGTTGATACACGACTAAAGAGAAAAGTGTGCTTACATTTTCTTTAAGCACAGTTTTGCCGTTTCGCTTTCAGACTGCGAAAAGGTAGGCGGTAGGATACTGTGTTTCAATGTTGCGTTGCAACCAAAACTTCTGATAGCCTTGCTTGAACTTCTGCTTAAGCTCTTCTCCTGTACTGATGGTAATCAACTCTTCTTGCACTATTGGCTTCTTCTATGGCTGTGGTTTTGTACGGATTTATCATCCATTGAGGAATTTGTAAAGGAGGATGGCGAGAATGGACCCACATAATTTAAAAATTAAGGAAGCATCGTACAAGTACAAGTTTATATTAATTATAAACATAAGTTTATAAGATGTTTATACAAAAATTATTGAGGCGCTAAGATATGGGAGTCAAAAGATATAAATTATTATAATTTATTAAAAAATAGGTCATCTTGCACTATCGGAACGTTTTGCGCAATTGATTATTGACATCTACATTTTTTGACATGACAAGTCATTTTTTATAAGGATGTTCCGACACTATCAAACTATCTATACTTACTCAAATCAATAATTCAGTAGTAATTCACAATAATTGTAAATTACAATAAGATTCAATAAGATTATTATCGTTTTTGATACTAAAATCAGTAGGTATCTTTAAAAGATTCGATAACTGCTTGAAAAAAGAATGAATTGTGAATCCTAAAAAATATAATATTAGTATCTTTAAGCAGACAGTAATTAGGCATAGACATAAGATACAAATTATTGATTAATAATTTTAGGTTATATACTTTTACGTATATCTATTTTCTCCCACTTTTTTAGACTTACTTACGATTTGCTTTTTTCTTAGTTTTATTAAGTTCTATAATTATAAATAAGTTTCCGTGATGTACGCCACTTTTTTCACTGGGCCCCAAAATACATGCATTTTCACCATCCTCCTTTAAAAGATACTCAAACCTCTCCGTAAAATCCTTGTGTAATGCGTCCAAGTGAGTGACACATACTAAAAAGTCATCATTTTGAAGCATTTCTGGTAATGTTGACAAATGCGGAAACTGCGAATATTCTTTTCTGTCTAAATTTTGTTTACAAAGGATTAGTTTACCCACGAAGGCCGATATTATTGATTTTGTTTTAATCAAGTTAAGATCGTCATCCTGCAGCTGCAAATTAACTTTGTTGAACAATCCAAAGATATCAGTCAAGTAATAAATATCTATTTTACAATTGTTCAAATTTTCTTTCAAATTCGAATCTTTTTCTTGTAAGAACTCCAACACAGATTCAAAAATGGCTGAAAATCTTTCTAAGCATGAGCCTCTGGATAGCCAGCGAACTTCAGTGCGCCGAAGTAATCGAGTAAAGACCGTCGTTTTCCTCACATAGCTAAGCAAATAACCGAGAGTTCAAAGAATTGCTTCGAATCTTGTTGATAGCATTTATTACATACTAGTTGACCCGACAGACGTTGTTCTGTATATAATAAATAATATAATGTTTTTTATTAATTTGTCATTAATATATCATAACATCAAGAATTATTTCGTAAAATATGCTCCCTGTTGTTGTAATGAAATTGTTTTACAGCAGAACTGTCAAACCGTGCGTCAATAAATTCTCTCATAGGAATTATGTATGGACACTTCAAAGGAAAATCAAATTTGTTGTTTTTATTTAATTTAGCAACATTTTCCTATTTATTTACCTTTTAAACCTTCCCTGGACTTCCACAAATAATTCAAGCCCAAAATTAGCCAAATCAGTCCAGCCGTTATCGAGTCTTAGCGAGACTAACGAACAGCAATTCATATTTATATATATAGATTGTAAAGACTTGTGTAATCTAGGACTCAGCTTTTTTGCTACTAAATGCTGCCTGTGAATCAGGCAGTGAATGACTAGTACATCAGGCAGTTGTCGCTTTAAGTGAGCTATAAAACCACGATGACCACCAACCATAGACGGTGCACCATCAGTCGCAACAGAAACAATGTTCTTCCATGGAATAGCTTTGTCAGTAAAAAAATGTTCCACGGCCTGAAAAATCGATTCTCCTTTGGAATCAGTCTCTAAATATGTAGCAAAAAGCAGTTCTTGGCACATATTGTTATCTTTGATATATCGAACATATATAACAACAGAGCTTCATTGCCGGGTAATGTAGACTCGTCCTACAGGAGAGAGAACCTATTGGTCTGTAAGAACTTGCATAAAATGTTCTCCACATCGCGTCCCATCTCGTATATGCGTCTCTGAACGGTGTTATTACTCAAAGGTATTCTCTTTAAAATATCATGTGCGGGTTTGTGCAATACATTGTTAATTGATAAGCTGCTCTCCATATGTGTGGGGTTTCCCCGAGTTCGCTATTAGATATATTATAGGACGTTCGTAAACCATCATCGTCTTTAATAGATGATGACGCAAATATCGATTTTATGGATGGCCTTTTGTCTAGTTTTACTTTAAGTACTTGAAAAAGTGGTCTCTTGATAAGTGGTCATCCACTTTTGAAGGCTTCATGGCATCGTTACTGACAACTTTTTCACATATGAGACACATCGGCAAGTGTTGCAATAAATCCGAACTTCAAGTAGTCGAAACTGTATTGTCTGCATTTTTTTTCGTGTCCGTCATCATAAAACTCTCAGTAATCCTGCAAATAAAAAAATTTGAAACTACCTAACTAAACTGTATGACAATGCTGATAAAAACTGTTTGGTACTTACCCTCTTAATTTTTCATAAACTGCAGATATTGTATTTGTATGGTTACGCTATTAACTCGCGTAGGGAGCTCAGCATTCTGTAAATTCTAATTCAGTCACTTTACTTCACTTAATTTGGCTATGTTATAACTTTGTAATCTCTTGAAATAAATGAGTACTTATATGAGTTATTATCGTTCAAGCTCCAATGATTTTCAAAACGCAAATGAACTTTCAACCTAAGTGCAAGCTCGTTAAATAGTAAAATATCAGGAACATGTTTGGACTTGCAACTTGATCATGAATTCGTTCGTGTTAAATTGCGTAAACGTCAAATAGAGAGCAAGTCAAAACGCGACTGAAAGATGTACGCTCGAACTCATTTTCTTGCAGAAACTTGTCCACACTGACTTGCAGAGTTTTTTATCTTGTACGAACTTGAGACTTTACATTACTACAACCATGCTATTTCATACAAAAATATTAATTTTCTTAGTACACGTAACACAACATAAACAATGCAGTACCTACCTACCTACCTATCTTGAAAGATTTAAATAAGAACTTGTGTTAATTTAATAGGGGTCGATTTTTAGACCTCGTCGACCCCCAAAATCAGTTTTCGTTTATGTCGACCCCTAGGACCCCAAGGGGTCGATATCGATCACTTTGGGGATCCCTGGTCTAAATTCTACATCCTCTGTTGCCCGAACCAGTAATTTGTCAAATGAAAATGTAGATAATAATTTGATTAATTTCGCAAAAGTTTTCTATACATTTTATTTATTTATTATAGACACATCAAAAACCTATAATTCTATACGATGGAAAAAAAATAAACTTTATTATTAGGATGCCGCAATTGCTAGTCGTACCGCTTCGCTGCGGCGTATATTTAAGCGAAGCGAGGTAAACTAAGTGTTTGTACGAAAACAAAACAAAATTAATTCAAACAAAATCAATAAAAAAAATCTTTTGGAATTTGGCGTTATATTTAAACATGAGGAATTAGCGCCTAATTTGGTCACATCAGAATTTCTTTTTTTTTTAATAAATATAAATAGCGCATGCTAATTAAGAATACTTTGTAAATCATGTTTGTTTTTAATAGTAATAATTAAATCAAGTCGAAATTAAAAATTATTTTTCGACAATAACATACAAAATTTCGAAAACTTTCTATGAGCTAAAATTTTTTTTAAATCGGTCCAGTAATGGCCGAGAAACAATTTATGACAGAAATCAATTGGAGTCACCCAGTAGGAGCTCCGCTCAGCTTCGCTTCGCTCAATAATATATTCAAATTCAAATTCAAATATTTTTATTCAAAATAGGATTTCAAATCACTTATTGAACGTCAAAAACTATCACCCATTCAAGAGAGACTGCCTCAGACCTGAGAAGAATGGGCGCAAGAAACTCAGCGGGCTTTTATTTTTATGTAATGTGGATTATATGGATTAAAATATGATATCGTACAATAAACATTTATAATTAAAAAGCCTGAGGGTGTTCGCTTTATTCCCAGTCCGTGTTGTCATTAAGAAAATCGTTTATGTTATAATAACCTTTCCCATACAAACGTTTTTTAACAATTCTTTTAAATTTCGTAACACATTTGTTTTGTACATTTTCTGGGATCATATTGTAGAAGCATATATATCGCCCAAAAAAGGACTTACTAACTCGACCCAACCGAGTAGTAGGCATAACAAGTTTATGTTTGTTCCTCGTGTTAACATTATGAATGTCACAGTTTCTAGAGAATTCCTCAATGTGCTTATGAACATACAGAACATCATCAAAAATGTATTGAGAATCAACAGTCAAAATGTTTATTTCTTAAAAAATTTCTCTTAATGATTCTCTAGGACCTACTTTTTAAATCGCGCGAATAGCCCTCTTCTGCAGCACAAAGATGGTATTAATATCGGCCGCACTGCCCCATAACAATATACCAGTACCCATTACAATATATAGAAAATTATAGCCTTCTTAAAGTACAGATCTGTTGGCAGCGTAACAACGTCCCAGAGAGATTCGTACCGTACCACAGCTTGAGCACGAATGCCTCGAGTGTCGACAGTGTGGCCGTATTTATAGGGCTCGGAGCACGTGCACGTGTTTTCGATGAATGCTTTTTAAAAATAATTATATATCACAATGTTATCTAATGATGATTTATGATTTAATTTTAGTGCAAAATAATATTTCATTTTTATAATAGGTGTGTTTATAGTATACTATAGTGCCTATAGGCGCCGTATACATTACATATTTTGGTAACTCCTACGGGCTTTGCCTACATGAATAGCTCTCTGCAATCTACAGATTTATTCCTACGCATTGACACTTAGCGTTATATTTTGTATAGTTCACATTATATCTTTATTAATTATTATTATTAGCCTGTTTGTTATTCTAATGTGTAATAATTTTGTGAAGTTTCAATCAGTAGTTTTTGCGTGAAGAAGTAACAAACATACAGACACACTCACAAATATTCATTTGTAATATTATTAATTAGGATAGTAGAATTAGCTATGTAAATATAGGAAAAACTTTTCTTGAACCAAATTGATAATTAAATGTGAAAATATTTGCAGAAAAAACATTCAAGGCTTTCACTGTGACATCTACATGACGTATCGACAATTCGCATGTTTACATTGAGACGGCTAACACTGTATTATAGGTAACGCAAGTTTACAACATGTGTTATATTATATGAAGTTTTTTTTTAATATTAGAATAAATGGAATCCAATCATATAAATTACTAGCTGACCCGACAGACGCTGTTCGGTCAACAGAAAAAAAATGTAGGTATTTGGGAATAATGTAGTCTAAAGCCATCGGAAATATGTAGTTAATCAAAGTTAATGAGTTAAAAAATTTAATAAAAACGTATTTCTGAATGATTTTATAATATGTAGTAATAAAAATGATATTTGTGTAAACAGCTTTAACATTACCGCTTTATAATTGAAATAAAAATTAAAGTGTAAAAATGGATAAAGTATGGTTTCCTCAAGAGATAGACATTTGCCTTTCCAGACTTTTCTGTAGACCTAAATAAGATACATAATTCCACCATACATTATTTTGTAATATCTTAAAGGGTTTAGACAGCGTATTCGTTGAAAGCTTCCAGACGGCTTATTTTTTTCCGACACCTCCAACAAATATCGTTAATGTATACAAAAATGTTTAGAAAAACTTAACAAGTTATATACTAAAACCTTCCTCGAGAACCCGTTATCCGTTATGAAATGCATGAAAACAGGGTGTTGTGGTTTTTGATTTTATTGTGAACAGACAGATAGAGAGACGCGGCGGATGACTTTGTTTTTATAACATTAGGAGTTAAATTAGTATGAAATTGCCGATTTGTACTGATATATTGAAATTCGTTTTTTTAGGTTAACATATTATCTATACATTGCTGCCATCTAATACGAAGGTCGTTTATGCCTTTGCGATAAAACTGTGATGATCTAGATTCGACAAATTGTGTTAAATCATTTTGTACTGCCTCCTGAGAAGAAAACTTTTTATCACGTAGAAAATTGTCCAAATCACGAAAAAAATGGTAGTGCGTTGGAGTAAAGTCTGGCGAATACAGAGGGTGACGAATGGTTTCTAATTGCATTTCCTGTAGAATTAAAACGGTTTCTTATGCTGAATGAGGTCTCGCGTTATCATGGTGCAATAATGGTGAAGACCGATTCATGAGTCGGGGCTGTTTCACTAGTAGTGTTACTATCATTTTTCGGAGTTCGGCACAGTAGACATCTGCCGTTATTGACTGACCGATCGGCGAAAGCTATAGTGAGTAACACCATGCTGAGACCACTTTACAGTTACCATTACTTTTTTACCAAATCTTTGCTTTAGGACATTGTGCAGCGGTTGACCTGGGGTCAGCCATTGTATTTTTCGCTTACGGTTACCGTAAAGAATCCACTTTTCATCGCAAGTCACAATTTGATCCAATATATCTTCATTTCTGTATCGATTCAATGAGGCAACACAAGTTTCTACACGCGTTTCTTTCTGCAGCTCAGTCAAATTATGCGGCACCCATTTTATTGATTTGGCGCAAATGAGTCAATATTGTTGGTAAGCCGCCGTTAATTCCTGGGTAGTTTGGCTCGGATCGGCTTCCACCATCTCTTTCAATTCATCGTTATTCACCTGTGTGGTTATTCCTCGTGGTTCGTTCTCCAAATCAAATTTTCCATCAAGAAAGCATTTAAACCAAAATCGCACGGTGCGTTCATTAATAGTCCATATATAAAAAAAACAACTGAAAGTCGATAATCGAATGTTGCACATTTTTTAAAATAAGAACTACATCAGATACAGTTTCACTCAAACATCTCAAACCATGAAGGTTCTATGTCAATTCAGAGTACCTATTACAATAAAACGGCAATTTCATACTTTAACCCCTATTATGTAGTGATGAAATATCACAAATACTTTAAATATCTCTCGTAACGATTGCACGATACCATTTTGTCGTCTGTACTTTGTGAGGAATTTAGCAAGTTGGCACGCCGTGAAATTGTACCCGACTTGTAGCGAGCATCAAGCTGACGCAGTACTGTAGTCTCGCTCTTAGATATTTTGTAAGTTTTGAATGCAGCTGCTTTTTATGAGACAATTTAGCACAATTTACAACCTGCACAAGATCCGAGACAGCTTTAAACCCAACAGATCTGAGAGCAGAAGTTTCATTATTGTCTTTAATTATCTCAAAATAAACACTTGATGTAAAAAACTTTTACCGTTATCAGGTAAGTAAGTTTCTATATGTAAAATATGTGCGAGGGTAACGATGGCTGGTCAATGCGTCAATTCGTGAACTGGTGATACTTGTGGTGCCAGGTCGACCTTTATAGTTAGTAAATCATTGTATTCGTTGGATGCAATAACTAATTGTGACAGTAATCACGACCCTCCTTACACAAACAATAAGTTCAAGCTCAACAAAAGCGCAAGTAAAGGTTGATGCATCCAATATACGATAATTTCTATTTGTACAGTTAATTCGTTATTACTTTTTATGAAATAAGTTATATTATTTAAACACAATTCATATATTGGACGCAGCACCTTCAAAACTAATTTGTTATGTATATAACAGCTATTTTAAAATACTCTATTTGATTGAAAAGTGTAGCCGTTGAGTTTCTAATATGTTTTTCTCACGAGCTTATTTTTTTACGAACATAATATTACGGTAAATTCAGTAATTTAAAATAAATATTTGTAGTGACGATTTTAAAGGGCTTAGTTTTAGCCTAATTGAATAATGTTTATTTGACTTTGATGAAGTTTGTGGTATACGCTTCTTAAAAGGAATAGGTGTAGAGAATACAGTTTAATCAAATCAAATAAAGCTTCATTGTTATTAATTTTATTATGCATGGAGAGGTTCTTCCAACGTACGACTGATACAGGTCATCCAGGGGGAAGGAGGACTATTAGTTCAGGTCCAATTGCTATCATCAACGCGCGTCCTGGATAGTACGCTAGCCACTTCGATACTTACCAACGAAGAGATGATTAGACCTAATGTAATGTATGTTCACAGGCACATAAGTGAATTTGCTAACAAGTATCATAAACATTATGTTAACACCAGGAATAGACATTAACTTATAACGCCATAGGCTAGAGGCATAAAAGAGACACCCATAATCTAGCCTAGCATATAAATTCAAATTCAAATATTTTTATTAAAAATAGGAATTTTATTCAAAATAACATCACTTATTGAAAGTCTAAAACTACCACCTATTCCAAAATGAATGCCTCAGACCTGAGAAGAACGGACGTAACAAACTCAGCGGACTTTTTTTGTCAAAAAATATGTTTACAAAGTAATATCGTAGGACTAAACTTTCTATTTAATAGCCTGAGGGCGGTCGCTCCATTCCAAATCTGTGGTATCATTTCGAAAGTCATTTATGTAATACTTACCTTTACCACACAAACGTTTTTTAACTATTCTTTTGAATAACGTAATACTTTTGTTTTGAACATTTGTTTATTTATTTATTGAAAAGACCAACAGCATAAATATTACAAATTAGTCTTAAAAATTAGTGTACATATAATAGCCAATTACAGGTCTCTCTATATAAACAAAAATCAACTAATGAGTTTTCAACTTAAATTACTTTAACTTATAAACAAAAAAATCGACTTAAATGAATTTCAACTTAATTTACTTTAACATAATAATATGTATAGTTTAAACATTAAAATAATAATATTATGCGTATGAATGCGAAATTAATATATATATATATCTATTATTATATTATGTTATTTTCTGGGATATTGTTGTAAAAGCATATACATCGCCCCGCAAAAGACTTACTAACTCGACTTAGCCGAGTAGTAGGCATTATATGTTTATGTCTGTTCGTGGTATTAACCATAATGGTTATAACAGTTTCTACCAAATTCACTGATGTACCAATGTACATAGTAACATAGCATTATGAAGAACTAGCTGACCCGGCAAACGTTGTTTTGCCATATAAAGTATAATTCACGCGATAGTTTTATAAATAATAGCCTATGTGTTATTCTGATGTGTAAGCTATATTATTGTAAAGTTTCATCAAAATCCATTCAGTAGTTTTTGCGTTAAAGAAGTACAAACATACATCCAGACATACAAACTTTCACATTTATAATATTAATAGGATATATTGAGAAGCAACAGTCAAGATGTTAATTTCTTGAAATTTTGCTGTCAATGATTCTTCAGGGCCTAGGTTATAAATAGC
>CATIXQ010000005.1:14353590-14508502 GCA_949711755.1 Leptidea juvernica | reverse complement strand
ATATTTACTAATACTATAAATGTGAATATGAGTTGCTATTGTTTGCTACTTTTCGAATGTATATCAAGGTTTTTCTATTTTGGGGTACAAAATGACACAGGATACAATTTAAGTCGCAGGCGAAAGCTATAGTATGTGATGAAGTGTGATCACGAAGTACAAAGGGTCATCTCCAGAATAATTCTTCTGGAATTTGATTTAGGTTTCTAAAGTAACGGTTATATTCGTACATTACGCTGATCCAACGTATAAATTCTTCTGAGGATAACTTCTTATACCAATTCAACCTTTAAAATTAAAATCAGGTAAATAATATTGAGGTAGGTAAATTATATGTCGCAATAACGCTGGCTGTCACAGCCCTATCTATAGCTACTGTCCTATGGGACAGTAGATTTATACAATTAATATTTTAACGACATCAACAGTTTTAATGCAAAAAAGCAGTAATACAGGCGCTTAGTCGTAGCTCAATTAAAATTGTGAAATAATATTTAAAACTGTTTGCTTCAGAAAACATCTAGTAAAACTTAGTTTATAAGTAGTAGTTAAGTACTTAGTTTATAAAGAGTTTAGTTTAATAATACCTATCTTAATATATATATTTCTTTGTGCGTGTGTATGTCTCCTCCTAGACGGCTAGACCGATTTTGATGAAACTTTCTGTGTGTCTTCAGGTTGATTCGAGGATGGTTTAGATTCACAATTGGACTACCACCTAAACGACTGGAGCGATTTTGATGATATTTTTGTATGTTGCAGTGAATTTGAGATTGGTGTGTGTCTTCAGGTGGATTTGAGAATGGTTTTGATTCACAACTGAACTACCTCCTAAACGGCTGGACCGATTTTGATGATTTGTTTGTGTGTTCCAGTAAATTTGAGATTGGTTTAGATTCTCAATTCCGTCCATATAATATAATTTTCCTGCTCATGTGTATTTTAGTGGACTCCTCCTAACGGTTGGACCTATTTTTCGAATTTAAGACGTGTGTCCGAAATTTCCGACAGGACAACGTCTGTTGGGTCCACTAGTATTATATAAGATTGTTCATGAACCCACTATCATTAATAAGTCATGGATAACGGTGTTTATTGCAGAAATACTTAACTATATGAACAATTATAAGTAAAATTATTTCTATGATTGATTGTTGTCCTAAATAAAATATAATAAAATTAAAGATTGTTAAGTAGAGTCATTTAAATCAAACTATTATAATTACTATAATTATAAAAAATTTTTTCATGCCCGTTTTTATATAGTTGTACTAGCAATGCAGAATTTGAGTTGATCGTCGAAGAATATTTTAAAGTACTTAGTGTTGCTGCAGATATCACCATAGGGGTTTGCTTAATTAGAGGTACTGGAGTTGGAAAGTCTCCAACGGACATGTTTTCAGATATCGCACTAACAGATGTGATGACCTATTTAAAGGATCCGAATTCGGGCCTTGGTAGGTGTATGAATGAATATGACAATTAGCAACATTACGAGGCATGGATGATGATGTTTAAAGTAATAAGAGTATGTCTATGATCCATAATCTTAATATAAATAGATCCAGTGTCCTGATATTTGTTGCCAGTGAACTCCAAAACTAATGAACGGATTTTAATAGGAATAACTTCATTTAGTGCAGTTTAGTCCAACTTGAGAGAGAGAGAGACGATTGTTTTTACTTCAATTTGGGACCCATAATTATTTTCATTTCCCATATTTGTTTTGTATCGACAAATTTTCTATGACAGAATTTTTAGAAAATTTCTATTTCAGTGAAAATAAAAAAGGTTGCCCCATTTTGCAGAAATGCAGCCTGTATCGGCATACTTGGCGTACATATATTGAGCGACGTTCAGTTTCGTGGTCACTTGGAAGAGAAGGCCAAACTGGCCTGGTGTACAGTACTTGGTGTCAGTAAGGCGAGACAGTACTTCACTACAAGTCACCGCCTGCAACTATATAAGGTGCACATTTGGCCACACATGGAGTACTGATCTCATCTGTGCGGACGATCGCTAGTACCAGCTTGTTCTATTTGACCACATACAACGAAGAGCGGCTCGAATCATCGACGATGAAGTCACCATTGATAGTCTTGATTCTTTGGCGTTGCGTAGAGATGTGGGTTCTCTCTGCATCTTCTACCGCATTTATCACGGGGAATGCTCAGAGGAGCTATTCGTGTTGATTCCAGCGGCTGAATTCCACCACCGGACATTACGTCAAAAAGCTAAAAACCACCCGCATCATATTGATGTCTGGCATTCCGCAACCGCGTGTTTTATCACGAAATTTCTTGCTTCGCTCAGCCACGTTGTGGAAACAATCACTGGATGCTGTTTGGCTGAACCGATACGACTTAAAAATCTTCAAGAAAAGAACACAACTTAAAGGCCAGCAACGCATCTCTTGATACCTGTTGCTGCGGATGTCCATGGGCGGTTGCCTCACCACTCCCCATCCCCATGGACCTCTTGCCCATTTGCCTCCTTTTCTTTTTTCTCATTTTTGAATATTTAGGGATTAATTTAGCACGAATTGCTTTATTTATAAGAATAAAATTACTAGCATTTATGTTTGTACAATATTCATTTATTGCGTTATCGTACACGAAAATGAGTTTAGAAGTACAAATCTGTCATCCATAATCTCAACAATTGTCTTACGAATTTTCGATCAGGCCACGTGTCCTGACGCGCGTTTAACATTTTTTACCCGTCCTAAGAAAATTTCTCAACGTCGCTAAAGAAGTTTTCATTTCAAAATATATAATATTAATGCTATTCTTAGTCAAATCCCCATAAAATTTTATATATTTCTTATTCCGCAACCTTTTTGAACTAATTGAAAGGTAAATTATTACAGCTATAGTATTCAGGTGGAAATCTAATTAGCAATTCATGAAGTAGTCATCAGTGAGCAAATTACAAGGATATTGTCACGTAATTAATAACTTATTATGATGAAACTTAGTGCTGGTTCTAATTACCTTACTCTCTAGAAAAATGAACTCTACAAATTTTCAATTCAGAAGTAAATGAATCGGAACGCTTAACTTTTGTATTCAATTAAATTGAAAGCTCTTTGTTTGAACTGGATACAGTCAAGAATCTCTCTCATAAACTTTTTCGATTAAGTGAACAATTAATCTGCTATTTATGTAAAGCAATAACAAAAGTAAATATTGTTTCAATGCAGCTTTTTCGACACATCATCTAAATTCGATATTATTATTGCAAATTTTATTTCAATTTAAATTTATTGCAATTCCATAAATATAGTCCTTAAATATAACATTTGAAGTTTATACTATAATTATTATACAAGGGAGTATATTATGGATACCCAGTTTGGGTGTCGCAATTTTATAGTTACAACATAATTTTTTTTTGATTTTTTTATGAAAATAAGAGACGAGACGAGCAGGACGTTCAGCTGATGGTAATTGATACGCCCTGCCCATTATGTAATGCAGTGCCCAAAAATTCTGAGTGGCACTACAACTGCACTCGTCACCTTGAGACATAAGATGTTAAGTCTCATTTGCCCAATAATTTCACTTGCTACGGCACCCTTCAGACTGAAACACAGTAATGCTTCACCAATATCACTGTCAAAGAGTAAGAACGTTCTTTGTTTTGTTCCGTTTTTAAAAATATTATTAGCAGTTTAAAGTTCATAAAGCCGTGTGAAACAGTAATTTCAGTAATAATTGGGAACGATTATAGTTATTATAGTTTGAACTATGAAGTTTTTATTTCGAAATAGTGTATAAATACTAAAACAAAACTCATGTATTTAAGTGGTATTTTTGTACTACCCTCATATCGATTGTGATACAAGTGTGAATGCAATTTGGTAAGTCGTTTATAAGATACAGATTGCAAAATTCGTAACTTTCCCATTATACAGTGTAGTAGTTCCAGCGCTTGATACAAATTGGTTCGAATCTTACCACCGAACAAATTTTCGAATTTTATATTTTCTAAAAATGACAAACGAATGTAATAATTGCAAATTGAATGTGTTGGTTACACAAAAAAGAATAAAATGCACAATATGTCAAGTAATGTACCACCTTGAATGTGTTGTGCCATCTGGGAGTAAATCACCTGTGCCCCGGGGGCAGTGGACTTGTACAGTCTGTAAGAGCTCGTCAAAAGTTCTGTCATCAACATCAGCACTGGGAGGCATAACGACTGATGGTACGCTTACTTCAAATAACGAATTCTTATCGGCTGTAAGGAAAGAGGTGCAGGAAATAATTTCTCAAACCGTAAGTGTTGAATTAAAAAAAATTAGTGAGGAGCTGACCGGTCTACAAAGTATAAAGTCATCCATAGACTATTTATCAGGAGTTTTTGATACAGTAAAAGCAGAGTTAGAAAACGCAATGGCGGAAATCTCAACCTTAAAGAAAGAGAATATTGAACTCCAAGATATCATAAATAGTCATACAAACGCACTTAATATATTGGATCGAGAGGCAAGAGCCACCAATATTGAGGTAAATTGTATTCCAGAGCATAGAGGCGAGAACTTAGTTAAAATAGTAGAACAAATTGGAAGAGTGATAAATACTACAATACCTGAAGGGAGTGTAGTTAAGTGCACAAGAGTCGCTAAAATTAACAAGGACTCTTTGAGGCCTAGATCCGTTATTATTAAGTTTAGCTCATCTTTGCTAAGAGACAAATTTTTGGCTGGTGCAATAAAGTTCAATAAATCTAACAAGGAGGATAAGCTGAATACATCACATTTGGGATTATCTGGAGACAAGAAACCGGTTTATATTTCAGAGCACTTGTCCTCCACCGCTAAAGATTTGTACGCCGCAACACGTATTTTTGCCAAGAGTAAACAGTACCGTTTCGTCTGGTCGCGTAACGGTAATATATTCTTACGAAAAACCATATCAAGTGACGTAATATTAGTAAAATCAAAGGATCAATTAGCCACCTTAGTATAAAATTCTCTAATCTTTTGTCCGTCTCTGTGTAGATAACTTTTTATTGTGTAATAGTTTTTGTATTTTAAAAAGCATCAAAACTTGTAACTGGAATTGATGGTTAAAGGTTTAAAAATTTTCTATCAAAATGTTAGAGGAATAAGAACAAAAACTAATGACATATATCTTGCAGTACTGAATTCGGACTTTGATATTATAGTGTTCACAGAAACATGGCTTAACAGCGGAGTATTGAATAATGAGTTTATTGATGATAGATATAATGTGTTTCGTCGAGATCGTGAATCTAGCGAGTCATGCAAATTGGATGGAGGGGGAGTATTAATTGCTATTTCTAGAAAATATAAATGCTACAGGGTAGATTTGTGGGAATCTGATCATGAAGACCTCTGGGTTAATATGGTCCTAAACTCAATAACTATTTCGATATGTGCAGTATATATACCTTCGCCGCTTAAATATGGAACTATTGAAGGTTTCATAAAGAATGTAGAACATACTATTATAAATGACCAATTAAAAGTGATAGTGCTTGGTGATTTCAATATTCCATCCATAAAATGGAGTTATGAAGATACTCACGGCACAAGAATGACCCCATCCAATAGTGGTCCTGTAGTTACAATTATCAATGATTTTATGGCACTAACAAGTCTATCACAGTATAACTGCATATGTAACGCATACGGTAAAATATTAGATCTTGTTTTCTGCAACTTTAATAATATAAAAATAGTACAAAGTGACTTTTCTGCTTGCTCTATAGATAAGTATCATCCGCCTCTTGAAATAAACTTTAAAATAGATGATAAAGAAGCTTTGCTGTCTCCTAATGTGATCATAAAATATAATTTTGGAAACGCTGATTATGAAGGCATCAATGACAATCTTGAGGGTCTTAATTGGTCGTCTCTTTTCAGTGAGTGTCAAACTGTAAATCATATGACAATGATATTTTATGCAGAGCTGCGTAAAATAATTGAAAAATGTGTGCCTAAGAAAAAAATTAAAAATAAAAGTTGTTATCCTGTTTGGTATTCAAAAAACTTAATTAAAAGATTAGCTGAGAAGAATAAATATAGAAAACTGTACTTAAAATATTGTAATCCTATGGATGAAATTGAATTTATGTTATTACGAGAAAGATGTGAAAAAATTATTAATTTAGATTATAAAAACTATTTAGAAAGGGTAGAACATAATATTAAATTAAATCCTAAATTTTTTCATTCTTACTTAAAACAAAAGCGTAATAATAAATGTGACTATCCTGCTCTTATGTCTTTTAATGGTTACTCATTCACTGATGGCTTGGATATTTGCAATCAATTCGCAAATCACTTTTCAAATATGTACATAATGTCAGACAAAATATAAAAAACAGAACCATCTATTAATACAAATTCCATACATAACTCACAATTAGACAGTATCAACATAACTAAAATGGATGTTATAAAACTATTAAAAGGCCTTGATGTTAATAAAGGGCCCGGACCAGACGATATACCACCCATATTTGCTAAACGTTGTTCTGTTTTCCTAGCAGAACCGTTATTGCTAATATTTAACAAATCTTTGTGTGACGGTGAATTCCCAAGTATTTGGAAAAGAGCCAGGGTAGTTCCCGTATTCAAAAGTGGGGATCGAAAAGACATAGCAAAGTACAGACCAATATGTATTTTATCAATATTTTCTAAAGTTTTTGAAAAATTAATTTGTCCGCTACTAGCATGGTACATGAAACCAGTGATGTCAGAAAACCAGCACGGGTTTATTAAAAAAAGATCAACTATGTCTAATTTAGCCTTCTTTGTGGATGACGTAACAATGGCTCTGGATAATACAGCTCAAGTAGATTGTGTTTACGCGGACCTATCAAAGGCGTTTGATGTAGTTGATCACTATATTTTGTTAGAGAAACTCCGGAGATACGGTATCTGCAGGATTCTACTTAGCTCGTTTGAGTCGTACTTAACGAATCGCAAAATGAATGTGGTTTTAGGAGGATATCAGTCCCACACATTTGTTGCGACGTCAGGAGTACCACAGGGCTCCAATCTTGGGCCCTTGTTATTTGGAATATTCATAAACGATATTATTGAATGTTTCAAGTACTGTCAGTTCCAAATATATGCTGATTACCTAAAGATATACAGTAAGATTAATGACATATGTGATTCGATTCATATTCAAAGGGACTTGGATAGACTTTCTGATTGGTGCGATCTCAATAATTTAAAATTAAATCACTTGAAATGCAAAAGCATAACCTTCAGCAGAAAAATTAAAAATGTTGAGTTCGATTATAGTATCAAAAACAACATTTTAGAAAAAGTAAATCAAATAAAAGATCTTTGCGTGATCGTAGATTATAAATTAAGCTTTATATCTCATATTGACCATATAGTTAAAAATTCACTAAAATTGTTGGGATTCATCATCAGGAATACAAAGGCATTTAGAAAGTCTTCTACCAAACTAGCACTTTTTAATTCGCTTGTTCGAAGCAGACTTGAATACTGTTCTATTGCATGGAACCCATATTATCAAATTCATAAAAATAGGGTAGAGAGAGTCCAGAAGAAGTTCTTACGGCACCTAGCATACAAGGATAAAATACATAAAAAGGTTAACACCTACACTGATCTTTTAAAATTTTATAAAGCGTCGTCACTGTCTGATCGCAGGGACTTAATTGATCTCTCTTTCCTAAAAAATGTTATAGATGGAGGGGTCGATTGCCCAAATCTGTTGAGTAGGGTTCAATTGGCGGTACCAAAGCGTAATGCTAGGTCACATGTTCTCAAAAAACTAACGTTCAGGCCTAGATTAACTAGATCGAACCTAGGCAGATCCGCCCCTTTGTATAGAATAGTTGTCACCTACAACAACTTGGTTAAAAGAGCTGGTATAGATATTTTTCAGCACTCTGCCACATGTTTCAAAAAAGAAATCAAAAAAATTATGAAAGTACTGCAAGATGGTTAGTCATTGTTCGTAGTTATTGTTTTATTCTTTAGTTTTTTCTTGGTTATTAAGTAAGAACATAGTTATTTTATTGTTTTATCAGCCTTTTGCTTGTGGCTTTAATTTGTAAAAATTTTATCAAAAATTGTTTTCAAAAGTTTTAGTTTAACAAAGGATGTATATAATACTATTAAGCATGTCGAGTTAGCCTGTAAGTGGAGTATACAACATTATAAAAGAATTTTTAAATGTATCTGTAGATTAAGGTAGTTGTATGCACGTTGGCTTCCTAATAAATAAATAAATAAATAATGCTTACACATTACTGCTTCATGGCAGAAATAGGCGCCGTTGTGGTACGCATAATCTAGTCGGCATCCTGTGCAAAGAAGCCTCCCACTGGTGAAAATTATTAAATTAAATTAATTCAATTAGGCGGCGTCTTATTATTAATTATTTTCTCATATATTTGATTTAATAAAATCAAATATATGCAATAGCATATCACAGTTAAAAAAAAGAATTAATGTGCCTTCGAATGTCTGTTTCAAAAGGTTTTCCCAATGAGTATTGATCGTGTTACTCATCGTCTAGACCTGCCACTTAATACATTTATAAAGAATGAGTAACGGTTACGATGAGAGAAACAATTTAAGCAACTTTTATGTAAAATAATCCAATCCTGAGTTATATATTTTCTTCTTTTTTCTTAATCCATTGAACACCCTGTTCCATTGTTTTGAAATAATATTAACCTGGAAAATTATGTGCATTGGCGGGAAATGATCGAAGTTACAAACAACGGGTACTAAATTGCAATTCAAAATAAATTTAAAGTGTTTAAGTTAAAATCATATATATGGCCAGACAAGTAATCCTACTATCCTACTAATATTATAAATGCGAAAGTTTATAAGTACGTTTGTTTCTACTTCAAGCAAAAAATACTGGATGGACTTTAATGAAACCTTACAATAATATAGCTTACACATCAGAATAACACATAGGCTATAATTTATAAATATAAAGTGTGAATTATCCAAGAATCTGAATCCAGAAATAGGCGCCATTGTGGTACCCATAATCAGCCGGTGCATAAATGTGGGAGTCGGCTTTTAAAAGCAAGTCGGAGAAAAAACTATAGAACATTAAAAATAATTTATACGGCAAAATAATGCCGGGTCAACTAGCATAATTATAAATGTGACTAAATTACTCTGGTATATTTTACTCTGACTCACCGCGCTTCCTTAGTCAAAAAAAGCCGACCCAAATGTTCGTTACATAGCCTAGAGTGACAGTTTAGTCTTTAGCTATTCAATACGAACAAAATGATTAATGAGAAAGTTTTACAACGAACCTCAATACAACCTGAAAAATAACTGGCTGTTATTTAAAACAACTTATTTTATATTCTACCTACGACACATATCATATAGCAAGATATTTAATTAATCGAATGAAGAATCGTTATGAATACCAGCACATTATTAAAAAAATTGAAGAAATGTTTGTTTACAAGTACCTTAATATTTTCTTGAAATGCATAAATTTAGGATCGTCGTCATTGGTAACTGTTATATAATAGGAATCATTTAAATAGTCAGAGAGGCAGCAGCCTGCAGCAGCTACTGATCTATTGCTCTTTATATGAGTAACGGTCTGGCTTACATCCATTCGTTACAGTTCAACCGTACAAAGGAAATATCTCAAAGCAAATGTTTAAACTTTTAACTAAAGAAAATGTAAAACGAACTCGCCAGAAATCGCAAAAATTGCCAACTGTGACGAAGCACAATCACAATATATTTATCTTGGAGCGCTGATCACCAGCAATGTGGTGATATTAACCGGTGTATGGCAATTACCAGATCCAACATGAACATATTAAGAAACTTTGGACAAACTGTAGCATAATAAAACCAGCTTGTAAAAGCATTATTAGTATTTCATAATTATTTGTGCCTCGCAGAAATAAAGGAAGAAGCGGAATAGATTCCAATACGTATATTGTATATATTTGTGAAAAGTTTTTCATTCAACTTTAATTTAAATTCAATTCAAAATTTATGTATTAGCTATAATTTTAAGTACAAAAAAAAATTAACGATATTTAACATAAAGTGAAATCATTGTTTCGTTATACGAAAAAAAGTAGAACCTCTCGCCTTCTTATTGCATGCCACCCTTGTGAAAACTTACAATCAATTTCGCGAAATTGCACACGATATGATCAAAGTATACCTACCCTATGTTTTTATGGCATTACCACACTCAAGTTATAAAATACGTATTAACATTTTAGGATTTCGGAGTTTGAAACATTTTTGTATAAATTAAGGCACTCATTGTAATGGGTTTGCATACAAAGATGCTTAAAAGTACGAGGAATATTATGCATTAGGAATCATAACGTACTATAGTAATATTATATAGGTCTAGTTCGTTCATTCATATTTTATTAAATCACATTCTAGAATATTTGCAGAAATATTTTTGGATTGATTTTGTATTTATAAACGCAATAGCAATAAAGTCCTCGAATGGGGACCTCGTACCGAAAGACGAAGTGTTGGTAGGTACTGTAGTACATTATTTTATCTATGTCGTAGGGTTCAGCCGGCGTTTGCAATGTAAGCGCAAAAAATGTGTTTATTGACGACAACATTTTTGAAGCCTCTAAAATTAATAGTGTTTCTCTACTATAATATTATGCGTGTATTATACATATACCTTCCTCTTGAATCACTCTTTTTACCAAAATAAACTGCATCAAAATCCTTTGCGTAGCTTTAGCGTCTAAGTATTCATAGGGACTTTGTATTATAATATTTAGTGGTAGTGAAAAATTAGTTTTCTATTTTGTAGACTACAATGCTTTATAAACTTCAATCGATTTCAATTCCCGATTAAAAGAAGTTAATAAAAAAATACAATTAATCAGGGATACAATTCGTAGAATTAAACAGCCGATTCGGTTTATCAGCACGTGGACATTTTTGAGTTTACCAAATGTAATTGAGTTTACAGACAGATGTGTCTGTGCGATACAAATTGATTTTAATTATTATGTTAGTCTTATCTTGATGAGATGTCGTATCATCGCTCTTCGTAAACTACAGTAACGGACTATTGAGTTTGAAAACATTTAGCAATTGCCAATCCCGCGATCATGTGGAAGGCAAAGCTAATTTCTTCAAAGATTGGTCTTCAACCATCAGTTTCTTCGAGGCTAAATTAGCGAGCCACTACTTCAAGTCGGCACACATTATATCGCTCGCATGCATTTACCAGTGGGAGGCTCCGTTACACAGGATGCCGGCTAGATTATGGATACCGGATAGTTGTCGACGTTAATTTCTGCCGTGAAGCAGTAATGTGTAAACATTACTGTGTTTCGGGACGAGACTATACATCTTATGTCTCAAGGTGACGAGCCCAATTGTAGTGGCGCTCAGAATTTTTGGACTACTCAAGCATCCTGAGCGGCACTGCATTGTAATGGGCAGGGCGTATCAATTACCATAAGTTGAACGTCCTGCTCGTCTCGTCCCGTATTTTCATAAATAAAATGCATATGGCGCAGCCCCGGCCAACATACGGAGTATCGTTCTCATCTATGGTCTGGTTCACCACAGTTTCAGCTGGAACCATTTGAGCGCATGCAACGCAGAGCTGCCTTATAAGTCAAGGATCTATGACTATGTTAACGGCTCCTTAGCGTTGCGTGTGGACGTCACTTTGTAGTTTATCTTCTACAGCATTTATCACGGGAAGTGTTCCAAAGAGCTGTTTCACCTGATTCCTGTCGCTGAATTACACCTTCGACGACATGCCACAAATAAGGATATTATCCCCACCATCTGGATATGTGGCGGTCCTCCACAGTGCGTTTTTCAAGGAGCTTTCTTCCACGTCCTACAAAGCCCTGGAATGAGCTTCCTTGTGAGGTGTTTCCGAGACGATACGACGTGAGTACCTTGAAAAAAAAGCGCGTACACCTTCCTTTAAGGCCGGCAACGCTTCTGTGATTCCTCTGGTGTTTTCCATAAAACATAAATTATCTTATTGTTTTCTGATATATTTTTATATTGTCAGATTTTGTTAGCCCTACCTTAATAATATCTGTGTATTAGCGATTTATTGTTCTAATTATATGATATTATTGTACGTGAAAGACATGTCGATGAAAATAATTTTAGTTTAGTGACAGTATTTTACTTAATAGTGTCTTAAATGCTAAACTATGTAATTTATTATGTATTTTACCTAATAATGAACCTCCTTCCGCTGTGTTTCGAGGAAGATATGATGTGGGTTTCTTCAAAGACAGTACGTACGTACGCTCGTTTTTTCTCCATAAAAAATACTATCTCATTTAATAAAAGTAAATAAAAATAACAACTACACAATTAGGCATAAATGTATTTATTTAGCAGTAGTATTATTTAAGTCATCATTAAAATCGTACTAAAGTTACAACAGAGAAAATAATACAGCTAATCAATCTAGTGATCATGTTTTAATTGAGTAACGTAATACAATGAAACAGTCAACAAGTGTACTATTATCCCTGCACTGGGATGTATAGCTCTACAAACTGGAGTTGTATTATGAGAACGCAGTTGTTTAATTAATGGATAATAAGACCACGATCCTGCACCAAATTATCTTTACACGTATTTAACTTTGTAACTAAATATTTTATAGAATGCTCTTTATAAAACTAAGGAAGTATGTTTGTATTTATGATATTATAATATTATTACATTATATTATGTACATATGAATATGTTTTTATCTACACCCATGCTTTAAATCCTTATTGCCAACATTAAAACACCCAATGTCCTAATAACCATTACATCATTCAGTACAACATTATATCATACTTTTTCATAATAACACTCCTTTGCATGATATTATGGTTACCAGGACTGACTTTTTTAATGTTATCTAATGTTATATCTGTTTCAGAATATTTTATAGAGGATTCATATTATGGGTGTAGATAAAGTCTTGTATGCAACTGTTCATAATTAGGTATTAAAACACTCATGTGATACTATTATCATAAAACCACATTCCTGTTCTAAAACCCCTTATTACACAACAGGTGCATAACTATAACGAATATAATTTTTTAATCTGGGTGAATTTTTTTTTTTAAATTCTTAGAAATAACGATAAGATATCTACATAAAAACAAATGATAAAGGTTAGTTATAAGTAGTTTTAGTGACTGTACATAATGAATGGCATCAAACACGAGTGTCGGTTTATTAAACGAGCTGAAGGCGAGATTTTTTTTTAATTCAGAGACAATTTTGAGTTGCCCCAACTATCGTATCGATCTATATCTTTCTTACTTATGGGGTTTTAAAACACGAATGTGGGTTTTTGAAACGAGCTGAAGGCGAGAGTTTTTTTTAATTCGGAGACAATTAAGAGTTTCCCTATCATATCGTTTGATATCTTACTTACCTGCAACACTAAGTCTTAATAAAGAAAGAAAGAAAAGAAAGTCAGGAAAGGTACGTAAGTGTAATAGTTAAAAAACCAGTTGAAGTATTTCCTTTATAAACAGATAAATTAGTTTTCCCGCTTCAGTCCGAAGTAGACTGAATTTTTAATTACACAGCTCAAGTTTTCCACTTAACGCCTCCGACTGTACTATCAGAGTAAATATAGTTACCTTTGTAAATATTTCATTTTATTTTACTTGAAGATTACTTATTGGGTATTCGGTGAATTTACTACTATATTTATTGTTAATTAACGTCATTTTAGGTACCTTTGAATTGCGGTTTATCTTTAATATAATAGCTGTGAAAAACAACTATTATTTTTTTACATGGAGACATTTTGCTGTTGAAATATCGTAACTACGTAAAACGGATCGCCGTATCCATGTAATAAATTAATAAATGTTTTTATGTTTTTCACCACTTTGATTAAAAGTAAAGCCGCAATTCAAAGTTAAATGAAGTTATTTTATTTATAGTTCGCATTTACATAACCGTCTAGATATGTTTGTTTTCGTTCGTTTGATATGTTTCCAAACCATACCCAATTTCATGGATAACCATATAAAATTATTTATTTATTATTGAAGAATAATTAGCAAATTAATTAGTTTTAGAGCCAAATGGTATTACCCGCCGCGATGGCAAGCGTCCTGATGGAATGACGCTGGTGGCTTGGGCACGGGGAAGGGCGCTGGTGTGGGACGCTACTTGCGTCGACACTCTGGCTCCTTCTCATGTCCATGTTACGTCAGTTGGTGCTGGTGCTGCTGCTTCGACTGCCGAAGACAGCAAGCGTCGCAAATATGTTGGTCTCAGTGAGTCATACATCTTTGTGCCGTTTGGTGTCGAGACACTTGGCCCGTGGGGCCCAGAGGCGCGGAGAATGTTCAAAATACTATCTTCGCGCCTCAATAATGCTACTGGAAACCAATCCAACGGGGTAATGCTGCCAGTATTCTTGGTACGCTTCCACGTAATGATAGTTTTAATTTTATGTAGTCGTAGTATTGTAAATATAGTTATAAGATTTGTTTTGATTAAATATATAATTAACAAATTAAATAAATCAGCAGCTGCTAGTAATTGATAATATTTAGGTATACCCAAAAATGTTGTAACATGACTGATAACTATTGCATATTATTAGTGTAAGTTTATTTTTTTTTAAATTTTCAGTACTAGACGCTTTATGTTATGTAATCCGAGAACAAACGAACATCACCTGGTCACACGGTGCCTACTTTCATGCAAAACCAAAGAAATCACAAGTACTTTATGTTTGTAAGCGGGGTAATCAGGCATGAGGATGGTCTCTGTCAGTAAACATGTCAAATACCTACTTGATGCGAAATACATTAAGTAGTACATAACATTTAACCATTTATTTATCTCGTTTTGTCATATTTGTAAATTATGTGGTGATAATCTTAATATAAATTACGTGTCACGTTGTTTATCCGCGATGGACTCCTAAACTAATGAACGGATTGCCGGATTGCCAACAAAATAGGAGATGATAATTTCAAAACATTTGTTTTATTTTATTATACCAATAATTAAAGCAACCAAAATGAACGTTGTGTTGTAATACTACTTTTTTCAAAATGGGTCGTTAGATAAATCATAACATTCCTTATCCTGGTTATCATTTCACTGTCACCATTATTTGAATATGCTTTATCTGTAAAACCTGCACGTTTTGTAACTACTTACTACGTATTGAACCACTTATTGTATATTTGAAAGAGAAAAACAAAGTCCAATTTTAATAAATAAATAATTCGAATATATTTTATATTTCTTTAAGAATAAGGAAATAAATCAAATTGTTCAAATTTGTGGAAATTAAATTAAATGGTTCTACGCACATTTTCATTTACATTTCATTACGCACCGAATGGCAATCGAAAGTTTTAAAAATTTTCAAAAGGATATTTTAGCCTCATTTATTCTACATTTTGCATTTTTTTTTAATTTGATCAACTTATGTTTCATTTGTTTCCGTACATGGTTTCATTTTAGCATTAAGCATCATTGTCAGCCTTTGTAGTTCTAATAGCACGTGGCCACTCCGATCTTCAACGGTTTTCATCAGAGGAAGTATTCTTTTTTTTTCTCTCTCTTCTCTCTTTATTTCCCTTGTTGCGATCCGTTGATAATTTCCAACAATGGGCAACACTTCATTCAGCTTGCGCTTGGATTTTATCTGATAGTTGAGAGTGATCCATTGGCCACGTGCCTCAATTATTATTTGATTTATTCAAAACGTGTTTGCAAGCTAGTCACACTAAGTCTCCTTAGTCGAATGAACTGAACACAGTCGTTAATGATCAAGTCGGCCGAGGGCGGGTGATTCGAAATCCTTTCCAAATATCTTTGGATATGATTTTTTATTTCTTCACTTACTGTAGGGAATCCTAGATGTAGGTACATATGTCTATTGCTTATATACCAAGTTATCTTATAAATCATTCTGATTACTTTGGATTGAAAACGCTCCATTATTTTTGTTTGTTTCAGCCGCTGTGCCAAAGAGCTGCACTCCATATGTCCATGCCATGTTTGAGAATGCTTTTATACACACATAGTTTGCTGAACTTGGATAGTCTTCACTGTTTGCCTAGGAGACAGTTCAACTACCTGACTTTAGAGTCCAGCTGTATTCTCTTGGTCCAAATTTGCTTCCGCCATCAATTTTCGGTCTGAGTACAGGCCCATGTATTTTGCTTCTTCTGTCCGTCGCACAGTTTGACCTCCTAAGCGTGGGTTAACCTGTATAGACTTTTCTGCATTGGGTTTGATTCTCCATTTTTGATACCATTTTGACACGAGTTCAAGATTTTCTTGCAGATGGTGACTGGCAACGATTTCGTTTCTATGGGTTGCTAATATAGTTTTGTCATTCGAATATGTTCCCATTACTGTGTTGTCAGTATTGTTGGTTAATCTGCTGGTGGTCTTATATCAGGTGCAGCATAAGTCCAAGCACAGATCCTTGCGGTATTCCAGATTATATTAAGCACAGTGCAAAACAGCATCATGGACTTTTACTTCAAAGCATCTGTCTGTTAGGTAGGATTTCAATAATGCAAATATTATATTGTGAGGAAGCAATTTTTTGAGCTTAAAGAGGAGTCCACCGTGCCACACCTTATTGAATGCCTGACTGATATCCAGAAACGCCGCTATGCAATAACATTTAGTTTCTTATGCTCGAAAGATGGTGTTCACAGTTCTATGAGCTTGTTCAATTGTGGTATGGTTCTCACGGAATCCAAACTGGTGAATAGGGATTACTGGTGTAAGGATGGGTTTTAAACTCGCCAGTAGCACCTTTTCGAATAGCTTCAACGAAGTTGGCAGTAGACCTAATGGCCTGTAAGATGTTGGCTCGTTTAGGGGTTTTCCTATCATAACAATTTGGACGATTATCCATTGGCAGGGGTACCCTGTAGTACCCTGTTCGTAATATTGCATTTAATAATGATGCAATTAAGATATTAGGCCTGTCTAGCTCTTTTAAGAGACTACTGGTTATAAAATCGTATGCAGGCGATTTGTTAGGCCTTAGAAAATTTATGAAGTTTCTTATTTCCCGCGGTGAGACACTTTTAATGGATGGCGACAGGTAACAGGAATCCAAAATTGCCTGAATTTCCTCGTCTGGCATTGTATTTTCAGTTCTGGGATTTGGCTGAAAAACTCAGGCTAGTTGGTCACCAAATACATTTGTTTTCTCTTGGTCGCTCAGAAGAAGAGGAAGTATTATGTTATTAATATAATAAGTATGTTATGGGGACGTGCCCCTGATTTCGAGTGCAAGAAATGTATAAGTCTTGTCATATTCTCCCCGAGGAAATTATATATTATTAGCTGTAAGTGGATTTTAGCAATTCATGTAATAATAATAGTATATACAAGTTTATATAATTATAATCAATATAAATAAAATAACTAAATAAATAATATTTAAATTAACACTTAATCAGATATTAATACATTCAAATTGAATTGAATATTTAAACACATAATAAATCAAGAAAACATGGATTTCTCTGAAATAGTAAATTAAGAATTCCGATCACGCAAACATTGAATCACGGCCACAATATGTGTAAATTTAGGAAACGTTTTGGGAGCATTATCGTTTTAGGGATTTTCAAATAAAATGCCATATAACTTTATTGGGTTCAGTTTGATTCTGTGTGATCATTGAGTGTTATGTGAATGGTGCTATAAAATTATTAAGATATATACATACATATTAAACATATTTTAAGGGTACCTATATACTGTTTTACATTTGATATAATAATTTTGTTTCAATCTGTAATTTTCATATTGGTAAGTCATTAAATTTCTTTTATATTCAAACAAAACAAATCTTATAATTATATTTCCAATAAAATTAAAACTCATTACGTGGAAGCGTTCCAAGAATACGGGTAGCATTTCCGCATTGGATAGCTAGGCTGATTCGTTGACCGAAATAGCTGCCAGCGCTTGGGTTTCTAGAAACCTTATTAAGGCGGGAAGATAGTATTTTGAACATTCTCCGCGCCTCTGGACCCCATGGGCCAAGTTATTAAATATTAGATATTTCTAAATGTTATTTAATTCTGTTTTCTATGTGTATGTGTAAAAATTTAATGGTTTAGTGATTTTTTAATAAATAGGTATTAAAAAGTCACATGTTGTTCGGGAAGCTCCTAAAATCTTCTCGTCCCAAATATCTGAAGACCTGAAGACGAGAAGAAGAAGAAGAGATCTGAAGACGAAGGTTTTCAACGTCTGTGTAACTTTGGTCCTCATGAGAAAGGTCATGGTCGCTCAGAGAGAAATGGAGAGGGCTATGCTCGGAGTCTCCCTGCGAGATCGAATCAGATTCAAATTCAAATTCAAATATTTTTATTCAAAAAAGGATTTAAAATCACTTATTGAACGTCAAAAACTACCATCATTCAAAAGAGACTGCCTCAGACCTGAGAAGAATGGGCGCAAGAAATGAAGAGATCCATAGGAGATCCAAAATATTAAGTAAGTAAGTATATCTTTATTTGTAAACACACAGTACAAACACAGGTAAACATTTACAAAACATATTAATAATAAGCTGGTGTTTGCAGTGCTTTGTCCCAAAAAGGTTTGCTACTCAGCATATTAAATTCAAATTCAAATATTTTTATTCAAAATAGGATTTATAATCACTTATTCAACGTCAAAATCTACCACCCATTCAAAAGAGACTGCCTCAGACCTGAGAAGAATGGGCGCAAGAAACTCAGCGGGCTTTTTTTTTTTAATATTAAATATGGATTACAGTGTAATATCGTACAATAAACAGTTATAATTAAAGAGCCTGAGGGTGTTCGCTTTATTCCCAGTCCATGGTGTCATTAAGAAAATCGTTTATGCTATAATAACCTTTCCCACACAAACGTTTTTTAACAATTCTTTTAAATTTCGTAACACATTTGTTTTGTACATTTTGTGGGATCATATTGTAGAAGCATATACATCGCCCAACAAAAGACTTACTAACTCGACCCAACCGAGTAGTAGGCACAACAAGTTTATGTTTGATCCTCGTGTTAACATTATGAATGTCACAGTTTCTAGAAAATTCCTCAATGTGCTTATGACATACAAAACATTATCAAAAATGTATTGAGAAGCAACAGTCAAAATGTTTATTTCTTTAAATTTTTCTCTTAATGATTATTTAGGACCTAGGTTATAAATCGCGCGAATAGCCCTCTTCTGCAGCACAAATATAGTATTAATATCGGCCGCACTGCCCCATAACAATATACCATAGGACATAAAACTATGAAAATAACTAAAGTATACTAATCTCGCTGTATCTATGTCAGTTAACCGTGTAATTTTCTTAACCGCATATGCTGCAGAACTAGTGGGTATCACCCAACACTGATTTTCAGTAGCTACCTTCAAGAAGGCGGCTGTCGCGACTTTGCCACAAGTGCTTCGATGATTAAATACAATAATTATGTTATAATAAATGATAGTACTCAAACCATAAGGTAAAAAATAATATATATAGTTTGTAATATGCATAATAAAAAATAGCTGTATAAATGAATACTTTATAAAATTTGCACATCATCAACATGTAGTTTATAATATTTATGTTACATCAATCTAACATGTTTATGAAATTAAATATTTTGACTTTGACTGACATAGCCCATTGCGAAACTGTAATGGCTGCAGGGTACATAGCTCGACGGTCAAATAGCCTAGGCAGCAAAATCCTCGAATGGTGACCACGTACCGGAAGATGAAAAAGTAGATCGATTGAAGATTTGTTCGCAACTAGAACGAAAGAAAATATATTTATTTGGTTAAAAAACAAATTTGCAAACACAAAAATCATAATCATACGCATAAACTTTGAACCTAAAGGTCGTCTGCTCAGCTTTATGTTGTGAAACTAGCCACAACGCTGATATTCTGCAGACGCCTATAATATCGACATTTCTACATACATCTCTTGCTAAACCAGCGTAAACCAACACTAGTAAAGAAGATGTTCTATTTACTGAATATTTACTTCAGAACATCTTCTCATCTTGAGGCCACAAGCCTCAAGTATTTGGCCTCTGATCTTGCAAGAAAGTACACCGGAGGTGATCACTTACAATCAGGTAGCCTGTACTCTCGTTTCCATCAAATTAAAAAAAATCAATGGACGTAAAATGAAATAACAGAACTTTTCCTGAGGCTTTCCTTGATTGCACAATTTGCGATAGGATATTATGTTTCCTGTTTCAAAGTGGAATTTGAAATGGCTTCTAGTTTTTTGATGTGCTTTATCTATACTAATATATAAAGCTGCAGTGTTTGTTTGTTTGTTTGAACGCGCTAATCTCTGGGACTACTGGTCCGATTTGAATGATTATTTCAGTGTTGGGTAGTCCATTTATCGAGGAAGGCTATAGGCGATGTTTGTTTTTTTCAAAATTAGGGATCCGTAATAAAATTGCTATTTTGTAACACAAGGTGTAAAATCGAAAACCTATTTTTGCGTGCGCTGCAAAAACTATTGACAATAGAACAAAATGATGTACAGGCTACAATATAGGCAATATTTTATTACTTATAAAACTATCGCGTGAATTATACTTCATATGGCAAAACAACGTTTGCCGGGTCAGCTAGTTATTAACATATTTACTACGAACACTACTTAATATTTTAGCTTGAAATTGAAAACAAATTTCTAGACAGTGGGGATTATTTTAGTTTGGGGGATTGATTGTTCTTTTTTATGAGAATAAGTGACAAGTCGTTCACTTAATGGTATGATATTCGTCCAGCCCATTAAAATGCAGTGCCCTCATTCTTGATTGAACTTGAAATTCTGAGCGGCCGAAATTTAGAGACATGTGTTGCAAATTCCCCAGTAATTTCACTTGCTACGACCTTCAGACCAAAGTAATATACATAAAAAATACCAATTAAATTTGAGAAACTTGATGAGGGTTATCACTTTAAAAAATAACAAATTGTTTAGGTTTGTAAGAGCGACATCTCAAGTTAATTTCCTAATATGCAAATATTGGGGTTGTGCAGGTTATCAACTGTAAAGTAGATCTTTTATATGAAGCCACAACCTGAGACTTGAACAAGACATATCAAGATTTATCAACGATAAGTCACTCGAACGATTGGCTCAGTAGAAGAGCGCTCGCAGGAAACGCGAGAGGTCGCGGATTCGAGTCCCGAATCGTTCATAGATTTTGTTTTCAAATTTTATTTGTGTAATTTATCCCAGAAGGGAGGTTATTACTTTAAAAAATAACAAATTGTTTAAAAAAATACCAACACAAACTGCATAATTCTAGGCTACTGGGAAGAACCTATAGCCGTTATTTACTAAGTACTTACTACCGAAGTGTAATATTAAGCAAAAAATTTAGTTTTTCTTTTTTTTGTAGTAGACGGGGCAAACGGGCAATAGGCTAAAGTGATGTAATGTGAAAATGTCATTGACTGTGAATATAATAATAAATAAAGAAGAATTGGGCAACATTATTGTGTTATTTGTTGGAGTTAATTCCCAACGCTCCACAATTGTTTTGTGTTGTATCTCTACGGGTTCAAAAGTTTGTTTCTCGGCAAACTGAGTGCTTCAATGTGCCTTATTGATTGATGTTACCCAAGTGAAAACCCAGTTTATTATTTGTAGAAGGTTAGCCGGATTTAACGTAGCTTTGTTTTTTTTTATAACACTACTCTACTTACTATGTTTTTGTTTATGTGAACGTTACAACTCATATTTGTTCATGTGTAGGTATTTACTTAAGCCTGAAGACGGCTTTTATAACTGATGTCGTGAAGAATCTTGTCCACCTTTACAAGGTCTTTAATCCATCTTGTTGGAGGCCGTACCGTACTTGTTCTTTCTTACGAGAGCCGTCTGTAACCGCCGTTCTTCGTGTGATGTTACCTGCACATTACCACTTTAATTTACTATTTTAATACACTGTGTCGGTAGCATTGGTTATAAGACTAAGACTATTATCATTATGAGTTCCTTCACACAAAGAAACTCCAAACATGGCTCTGTTCAAATCTTGTTAGTGAAAAAAAGCCCGCTGAGTATATTGCGCCCATTCTTCTCAGGCCTCAGGCATTCGTTTTGAAATGGGTTTTTGACTTTCAATAAGTGATGTCACATCTTATTTTGAATAAAGATATTTGAATAACGAGTACTACATTCAATCTTAATATTAACTGATTTTTTACGAGATTAAATTAAAAATATCTGTAAAGTTAGTTGACTTTACTTGATGAATCCTAAACTTAATACTATTAAGGAAGCAATTTTGTATCTTTTAATTTATTTCAAATTTTTCATTTATATTATAGAATAAAATGTTGTGTTTAAATTATCTTTTCTCAAAAACGTGACCCTTCACTAAAAATTCTATCATAAATCTTAAAGTTACATTGAATTGAATTTAAACTTAGATTTGCTCTTTCCAAAATGAACGCGATAAATTAAATTATTATAATCTAAGAGAAGGTCTTAATAAATTATTAATATTTCATAAAAAGTAATAAATAATAAAACTGTATAAATATAAATTATCGTATATTGGACCTTTAGAGCTTGAATTCATTGGTTGTGGATGCTTCGTGAACATGTTGATGGTTATTACTGTCTTAATTAGAAATTGCATCCAACAAATACAATAATTTATTAAATATGTATAACAGGCTGACCTGGCACCACAAGCAGTACCCGTTCACGAGGTGATGCAAGGAACGGCAATCATTCCCTTCGTACACATTTGAGGGAAGGAGACGACTCGAGACACGACGCCGCCGCAAGCAATGTTATTTTATCGGATGTCTTGCTCGAGGTATTTGAAAATGAAACGTGGACTTGCACCTTCAGATTTCCATCTGTTTCGAATCTCTGCAGATTTTTTCAAAGTGTCTGTTTAACATCAAGAGAGGATAACTACATGTCACGTGTTTAGATTGTCACGTGTTTCATTAGAAGTCCTAAAATTTCCACAGTAATGAGATCATGTCACTACGTGTAAAATGGCAAAAAGTTATCGAACTAAGTATTTATATACTATAATTGAATGTAATTAAAAGAAAAAGTTTCAACACTTTACCTATATTAAGACATTTACCAATATACTCGGAAACAAAAATTTATGATCATCACACCGTTTGCAACTATCGGAACTCGAAACCGGCACTCTTAATCCATTAATCAGGATACGATTCATAAATCAACTATTCTAGAATCGATATTAGAAATATATTAGCTATTAATAATTGCCAACTGAAGTTGCATACACTAATAAATATTAAGTACCTACACATTAAAGTAAGGTCGGTATTCTAAGAAGACGTCTCAAAACGTAATTCAAGGTCACGTATATTGTTGGCTCTGTTCTCACAACTGTGCTTGAAAGACAAATGTTAAGTCTTTGGACCGAGCTAACGGCCTTGAGGATTGAGCGGAGCTAGGTTACATCTCTCGCACAAGATCGCCATAGTTTTAATTCGGAATTAGAAGCATTTTCTATTTATTACAATCATTATACAATTTTATTTACAAAACTAACAAAACTATGTTAAATAGTATTGGTGTACAAATAATAAATTTTTGTACAATTTTTACCTAGATTGAATAATCAGCATGGCTCCAACTGTAAAAGGTGATTTTTTTCGCACAGTCTATAAAAATAGAAACGTAATGAAAAAATTCTCATGATCACTCAGAGGGACAAGGCTATGCTCGGAGTTTCCCTGCGAGACCGAATCAGAAATGAGGAGTTCCGTAGGAGAACCACAGTTACCGGCATAGTCCACATGATTGGGAAACTGAAGTGGCAGTGGGCAGGGCACATAGTTCGACGAACAGATGGCCGTTGAGACAGTAAAGTCCTCGATTTTATGATATTAATATAATAAATAACATCAGTTAAGTACTAAGAAATAATCTGACATAGTGAAGCATAAGAATGGATAAAGATGGTGAAATACAATATTAAACTAAACTTATTCGAATTCATACTAAGCTTTCCTTTAAATATAATGGGTTAGATATTTTGTGGCATGATTTGCTTGTATTTCTTTGTCTTATTTATTTGAATGAATATATTATAATGACAAAAAAAATAAGATTGGTTTTCTGCTAATAATCTTGTGTTGAAGAAAAATAAGAAGTTAGCGATTTACATAGACAAAAATAATCATAATACTATAGCTAACCCAACGATTGGCAAATTATGTACAGCAGTAAATCAAGAATATAGAGTTTTGTTCTAAAGAGCAAAAGTAAACAACAAAGTTTGTAATAAATGAGAAGGGATCCAATCAGGACACTAATTTACAATCGTGTGTTACAAAGCCGCAGTCACACACGGACAAACAAACCACTTGAACCGTGTAATTAGTGTGATCTATTTATACTTACTATGAACCACGAACAATTTGAAACAATCGTAATATATGACTGCTTTAAAAGGCAAAAAAAAGAAAAAGTATTTAATAATTATCACCTTTAATCATCTCTTGTTCTCAAAAAATGTATACGTAATTACTTCCAATGATCTTATTTCGTTTTAGGAAAGTTTAAATAATATGAAAGTTTAATTAGATTTGTGAATACCAAATTCACAAATAAAATTTTGTGAACGATGCGGGACTCGAACCCACGACCTCCGGTATTCCGTGCCGGTTCTCTAACGAACTGAGCTAACCGTTCGAGTGACTTATCGTTATAAAATCTTGTATGCTTTGTTCAACTCTCAGGTTGTGGCTTCATCTACAGGATTTACTTTACAGTTGATAACCTGCTCAACCCCAATATTTGCATATTAGGAAATTGACTTAAGATGTCGCTCTTGTGAATCTAAACAATTTGTTATGTTTTTAAAGTGATAATCCTCACTTCTAGGATTAATACCCATTAATACGAAATTACTAATTTTGTACAAACATTTTTGAAAATTTTATTTTGAAGTTGTAAAGTTTGCCAGACAGGCTTGGGACACCAATTGTGTAATGACTCATTCGAATTTCCTATTTGGCAAAAACACTTATTGAAAATTTCATAACCTCTGAGTTATATTGATAAAGTAAGAAAATACATTAAAATAAAAAAGTAGAATATTATTCTTCATTTAATTGTATTATTCTTCTGTAACTAGAATTATTCTGTAGACACTGTTCAAATTTGTATCTATAAATAGTCTCACTGATGCTACTGAAATATTCAAAGCAAAGAGAATCAAAAATGGGTACGCTCCGTTTAATATGTCTGGCGAATAAAAGTGGATAATCTGTTTAACGTCCGGTGAATTAAAGATGGCGACCTGTCCGGACTCCGGAAGGCCTTTTGTTGAGATCAAAGCCATTTTACAGCTACGTTAATTGATCTTTTCATTTTTAATGCGGCTCTTGACTCTTATTCTAATTTAATTTTGTTTTTAATTAATGTGTCTCGAATAAAGTTTAAAAATAAATTATTTATAAGACATGTATATTATTTATACCACTCCGTTGGACCGGATTCCGCCGAAATTATGGGTACCACAACTGCGCCTATCTGCCGTGAAGCAGAATGTGTAGTGTGTAAGCATTATTGTGTTTCTGTCTAAAGGGCACCTTCTAGTGAAATTACTGGGCAAATGAAACTTGACATCTTATGTCTCAAGGTGACGAGTGCAGTTGTAGTGCCGATCAGAATTTTTGGGTTTTTTTTTTTATGGAATAGGAGGACAAACGAGCGTACGGGTCACCTGTTGTTAAGTGATCACCGCCGCCCACAATCTCTTGCAACACCAGAGGAATCACAGGAGCGTTGCCGGCCTTACTTAGGCCTTAGGTGTACGCGCTTTTTTTGAAGGTACCCATGTCGTATTGTCCCGGAAACACCGCACAAGGAAGCTCATTCCACAGCTTTGTAGTACGTGGAAGAAAGCTCCTTGAAAACCGCACTATGGAGGACCGCCACACATCCAGATGGTGAGGATGATATCCTAACTTGTGGCGTGTCGTGCGAAGGTGGAATTCGGCGGCAGGAATCAGGTTAAACAGCTCTTCGGAACACTCCCCGTGATAAATGCGGTAGAAGACACACAATGAAGCGACGTCTCTACGCAACGCCAAGTGATCCAGCCGTTCACAGAGCACTGTGTCCCCGACAATTCGAGCTGCTCTGCGTTGCACGCGGTCAAATGGATTGAGCTGATACTGGGGTGCGCCAGACCAGAGATGACAGCAATACTCCATGTGTGGCCGGACCTGCGCTTTGTAGAGCGCTAGTATGTGGGCCGGCTTGAAGTATTGCCGTGCTCTATTAATGACGCCCAGTTTCTTTGAAGCCAATTTGGCTTTGCCTTCCAGATGGCCACGAAATTGGCAATCGCTCGAGATTTCGAGACCCAGTATTCCGATACTAGGCGAGGCTTTGAGGGAAGTGTTGTCGAAGAGCGGTGATACGACAAATGGGGTTTTTTTAGTGGTAAACGCGCAAACTTGAGTCTTCTGGGGGTTAAATTGGACAAGGTTCAATTTTCCCCATTCCGCGACCTTCTCAAGAGAGGACTCGATAGAAGACACAAGTTTCTCCCGGCACTGGTCGACGATTTCCCGAGAGAGACCTGCATGGCCAGTGTATACGGCATCACCAGTGCTGTCGTCTGCATAGCAATGAATGTTGGAGGTGTCCAACATATCATTGATATGCAGAAGAAACAGCGTGGGAGACAGCACACAGCCTTGGGGCACTCCAGCATTCACGGGCTTCGGGTTCGAGCAATATCCGTCGACAACGCCTTGTGCCATACACGATCAAAGGCCTTCGCTATATCCAGGCTAACTGCCAGGCCTTCCCCGTTGCTTTCAATAGCCGCGGCCCATCTATGTGTAAGGTATACCAGAAGATCACCTGCCGACCGTCCATGGCGAAAGCCATTCTGTCGGTCGTTGATCAACTGGTGACCCTGTAGGTATACTAAAAGCTGGCGGCTAATTATGCTCTCCATGATTTTGGAGAGCAGGGAGGTAATAGCAATAGGCCTGTAGTTTGCCGGATCCGAACTGTCTCGCTTTTTTTTGGATCGGATGGACAAGGGCTGACTTCCATGAGTCAGGGACTACGCCTTTAGAATAAGAGTGCCGGAATAAACGCGTTAGCACCGGCGTCAACTCAGGGGCACACGTTCTAAGCACGATTGGAGAAATGCCATCCGGCCCGCTCGACTTCCTGACGTCCAACGAAAACAGAGCTCGCCTAACAGTTTTCTGTCTGAACTGTACTTCAGGCATAGAGCTCTGACACCGCGGGATGGTCGGCGGTGTTTTTCCGTTGTCGTCAAGAGTCGAGTTGGAGGCGAAAAGAGTGCACAAGAGATCGGCTTTCTCTATTGCCGTATGGGCCAGGCTGTCATTCCTCATGTGTAACGGCGGCATGGACGGCTGGCTGAAGTTACCAAGAGCAGCTTTCGATAACGACCAGAACTTGCGTGTTCCGGTCGGGTAACTGGAAAGCTGCTCGCCGATTATGACGACGTGTTTTGACTTTGCACGGGCGATTTGCCGCTTAAAAAATCTGGAGGCACGGTTGTATTTCCTCTTAAGAACTGTGCAGTTCGGATCCTTTGCGCCCAGCGCCGCAACCCAAGCTCGATACGCCTGTTTTTTGCAGTCAGATGCTGCTTTAACTGACGCATCGAACCAGGGCTGTGATCTGCCACCGATGGGTACTACAGAGCTTGGTATAAAAATATCCATGCCCTGCAGTATCACATCGGCTACTGCAACGGCGCAGGCACTAGGATCGTCCGAATGGAAACAAACCCTGCCCCAAGGGTAGGATGCAAAAAAGGAACGCATCCTATCCCAATCTGCTGACTTGTAGTGCCAAACGCGGCGGGTCGCTGGTGGTCTGCGACGTTGGCGTCAGATAGGCACTATACTCCTGACCAGGCAATGGTCGGACGTTCCGAGAGGGGCGTCGACAAATACCTGGTAACCATCGGGATGTGTAGTCAGCAGAAGATCCAATAAGGACGGCATGTGGCTATCCACCTCCGGGAGCCGCGTTGGCGACTCGACCAATTGGGACAGACCATACGCCAATGCAAAATTATGCACAGATCGCCCTGCGTAGTCTGTGGTACGTGATCCAAGCCATTCGGCATTGTGCCCGTTGAAATCACCCAAGACTACGATTTCAGCGGAGGGGATCTGTGCAAGCACGTCGTCAATTGCCGCTTGAACGCAGCCCATGAGATGATCGGTTTCTGCGTTACCACTATGGGACCTGTAGACACACGCATAGAAGTGGACGCGGTCCTCTAAATCTACGCGGAGCCAGAGAGTGGACAGGTCCCTACCCTCAAAATTGCCGAGACGGCGACAGCAGATATCCTCCCTAACGTACACACATACCCCGGCATGAGGCAAAAAATTGTGCTCAATTTTGTACCCGGGGTACGTTAAATATGACGTATCGCTAGGTCGAGATATCTGCGTCTCCGTAAGGAAACATAAGGCCGGCTGCGCCGTCTCAAGGTGGTGGTGGACGGCGTTTAAATTGGAGTGAATTCCCCTGATATTGCAAAAGTCCACGTTGAGTGTGGAGCGGGGTGCCGTGGTGTTACTGCCTCGTTTGTCCTTGGTCATGCGCGGTTCTGTGCCCTCCCCAGAATACGAAGGGCAGCCCGAGCTAGAGTGCTCGGGCAGGGATTCTCCGACTCTGGTAGAGCCGGTACCCTCCTGGGGTAAAATCTTTTTAAGTTCCGCTGTCATATTCGGGTGGAGGGGGGAGGGGGGGGGAATGGCCACCGGTCCTCGACACTAACGGACAGGGCGTATCGATTACCATCTGCTGAACGTCCTGCTCGTCTCGTCCCTTATTTTCATAAAAAAATGAACAGTTGCAAGACATGATCTAGTGCTCTGTGACAGATTTCGACTTTTTGTTTATAATTTTAGATGGGATATTTAAATTTTATAAAACAAGTATTGAAACTCGTAATTTTTATGTTTAACTAGACGCTAACCTTAAAGTATTTTAGAATCCCTAAATCTAGAATAAATACAATCGTTAAATACTTTATCGTTGTGCCTTTTGTCAATAATTCAATATGAAGCCCGTACTATATTTATCACATCAAAATTGACGCGGTCGCCGAATCTATTTACAGTAGACATATGAGATAAATTATTTAAAAGCTTCATAATATTAGCTCCAAAAACTAATTGGTTTGACAGGACATTGGTCTTACGTGGATTCTTGTTTAATATTTAGTTTTGTTTAGTGTGTAATTAGCATTATGGTTATGGTTTGTAAAGTGGCTTTGGTACAGTTCAGTGCAGCCCTGTTTTACTGCGACCAAGGTGATCTATTATGATAGCCACTGTTAACTATAGCTCACTGCTAAGATTGATTCTATTCATGAATTTTATTATAACTTTAGCAGAGAGCTGACATATCTCAAGTGGTTGAAGAATTGAACAGAATCTATATATATCTCCAATCTCTGAGACCTAAGATTGAGACAAACATTTAATCTGCAGTACCCCGATAGTGTCCTGGTTAGAATGCGTAAGTTTTCTCTACTTAGCACTAGTGCCTCATGCGCAACCTTCTTGTTGAAGGCATGGATTAGGGTTTTGGAATGGGATAAGCCCGGAGTGTTGCTACAGAGTTTAATGCACTCTTGTGAACATGATGTATCATGGGTTAATGTACCAAGACCCCTTGTGACACCTTTGGAGGGTTCAGGGCGACATTGAGTGCTTTTAGCATAAATTCTTGCAAGTTCGTCGGCGTATTCATTGCCTTCGATTCCTGCATGTCTTGGACCCCTTTGAAGTGTAACTCTGTTTATTCCTCCCAGAGTATTCAGTATAGTCGGGCGGTTGTCTACCAGCTTTGAGACTGTTCTGTTGGAGTCTATAGCGGACAGAGCCGCCTCACTATCTGTGTGGATATAAATACATTTTCCGACGTAGCCTTTATTTAGTATGGTTTCCGCACATTCTTTTATGGCATATACCGCCGTCTGGAAAATGGGCAAAATTTCCCAAGTTGACAGTTTTGCCAAATTTGGGGCACTCTCCGAAGATTCCACAGCCAACATCAGATACCGACTTGAATCCATCGTTATACCATTTAACGCTCCCTTTTTTCCAAGTAATTTGATTGTTTAACCAGTCCTCTCTAGTAGGGAATTTAATACTTAAGTTGCCTATGTACCCAAATTTCGGCAGTATGGCGTTCCTCACCATGTCTCAGTAAGGATTGCGATTTTGAGAGACAGTTATTAGCGTTAGCATAAAGTATCACTTATTCACAGGTCTCCGATAATTCAATAAAATAGTATAACTTTACTGAAAATTCATTGTAAATATAATTGTGTGAAAAATCTTCATGTTAGTAAAATAAAGAAAAATAAAAAAAATCGTTTCTTTCAAATATTATATTACTTATACTATTCATTATACACAATTATGTAGTGGCTGAGACTTCTCGGTATGTTTACTCTATGACACATTGTTTGTGACAAAGAGCTTGTAACTCCGCCCTTTATTTACATCATTCATTGATAAGGTTAGGTAAGTTACAACACTTAAATCACAATTTGAAATATGATTGCAATAAGTAAAAGAAGTAATAAGTACAATTCTTAACAACACCATCAGGCTCATCATAGGCACACGGGTGATAAAAACGTATTTAAAGACGCATTCTAAATTTTGAAGCTAATTCATCCTTCACAGTCAGCTAAGTCATCCTTTAAAGAACGCAGAAATGAAGACATTTTGAACAAGTGTTACAAATTGTGAATTTATTTGCATAATTCCCCAAATCCTTTGTCCTTAGGTTTATATTTGAATAAACTGTAGTGCCTCAAAAGAGCATTATTTTGTCGGCTTCGTAATAATAATTAAGGCTGACAAAATTAGGCTAAGATAGGAGATTAGTTTTTTATTAGCTGACTTCAAAAAAGGAGGAGGTTCTCAATTCGACGGTATTTTTTATGTTTGTTATCTCAGAACTATCGACTGGGTGATTCGAGTTTGATTTTATTTTATTTTAATTAAAAGCCAGTGCTTCCCTTGGGACCACATTTCAATCAGTTTCAGTCCAGTTCTGACAATGGCATCCATGAGAAAAACATATAAGTCTTGAAGAATACGCAATTACTTTTTTAACTTTTTAGTGCATATTATAATGTTTTGGAATAGTTTTTTTTTCAAGTCAGTTGTTTTTTTGTTTCATACATATCGACTCCACACTAATATGACTTATGGTCAAACATTTAAATTGTAGTCACTCTTAGTTGGCATGTTACATCTTTTCTCTCGGTTGCTGAATATTTTTTTTGGGTTTGAATTCGTGAAAAGTGACGGAAATGTATTACAGGAAACCGAGGAATGTACTTGAAGATTAATTATTAATGCCGCTGTCAGTACCTTTCATGGAGTTATAAGAATAAATATTTTAGTGTGAATCTTTTTCATACTTAAATGTTAATTAATGATGTCGCTGTCTAAAAAATATTTTAAAATGTGATTTTAAGAGTTTCCTTGATAAAAAAAAGTAAGTTATTCATTAGTTACACGGGTAATTTTGTGTTTCTCTATTATTTTTAATTCATAAAAATTACCAATCTATATAATCTAATTCACAAATTCATGACATATGTCATGAATTTGTGAATTGAGAGATGAGTAAAGCCAGAGCAGAATATGTAATAACATGTCAGATGTTACACATCATATAATGGGACTGCTAAAAGCTCGCTTAGATTATTTTTTATGATTTGGATGGCGTTACCATTATTTAATTTTTTTTTTGTGTGGATAAAAGGAAAATACCACGAATGTTTCTCATCAATTTTCTTCTATGTTTGTCCATGCTGCAGATACTTAAAAACAAGCTTTAAATATAAGTACTGCTCAAAGAAAATACAACGTAAAAAGTGTTCATTATTAAAATCATCTCACAAAATAAACAAGAAACACAACTATGAAAAAGTTACCCGAGCCAGCTATAAACTGTAAAGAAAACTTGTTTATTGTTAGTTTACAACACTGTGACCCACAGTATCGGGATACAGCTCGGTACAGTTTTACTTTATTGATAATATTAAAGGTTAAAAGTGCATTCAATGAAGTAGACAGTACCTGTATTATCATTTATTAATTTAGACTTTTATGAATTCTATAGGAATTATTTTAGCGTTATTTTTAAAATACACGTTGAGAGCGAATGCTGACGTGAGATTTTAAAGTTGATGAAAAGTTTTTCTTGAAACTCTTAAATAATACAAATCGTAAATAGGCCTAATAATTTTTTGTTGTGAAAGTGTGGAATGCATCAGCATAAAATGCGGGTAACCCTTAAAAGCCAGCAAAGCTCCTGTTATTTCTCTGATGTTACAGGATCAATTGACCGTATTCGTTCACTCGCCTTATAAAATAATAAAGAAGCGTTTTATTTATTGAACATAATTCCCAAAGCTCAATAATTGTATGATGTTGTATCTCTACGGGTTCTAAAGTTGTGTTAAACTGTCTGTTACAAATATGACTAAGTGAACGATGGTGCCCAAATGAGATGGCTGTAACTCATTATATTATTTATATAAAATACTCCTGGAAATATTTTTAATCAATGTGCGAGGGCGGCTTACGTGTCATATTTTTCATACAAACGTTCGTACATGATTATGGTTATTTTTATGCAATTTAACGCATCTTTCTTAAAAAAACTTATATGATAGGTATCTTTTCCATAATAATATCTAGATTTCTATGGAAGCAGAAAATACAAAATTTAATAAACAACAATAAGCACTGAACAACGTTTAATTCTCGAGGAAACGCGGATTTGATACAGGTGATATAAGAAGGTTAGAAGCTGGATAAAAAATTAAAGATCTTAAATATATTGAATTCTTAGTTTCACTTGAAGTTATTTTGTTTCACTAGAGTATACAGATGGATAAATTTTACCCTATTGAATACAGAGATGTTAAGTTGAATTTCACACACGTTAAATTGAAAAAGTGCACAAACTTACAGAATTCAATTTGTTGGCTGGAATTACCAACTAAGTTGTGTTACAGACTGTTTATAGATTTGAGACGAGATACTAATGATTCAGTCACTAGACAAATCCCACATACAACTAAGTCCAAGTAACTGCAGGTGTTGTCTTGTCTAACCTTAATAATATTGCTTAGCTTTTTCTAAATGAAGTTTGTAATAACTTACTAAGGTTTAAGTTGTTAGTTGAGTAAATAGTATTTATTAATTTCTTTTTTGCTGACTTAACATTTTTTGTTCTGTTGAAATAAAAAAAGGATGTGTATTACGAATTTGTTAAAGGCCTAAGGAAATGCGTTAATAAACAAGTTAAAATGAAATATAAGTTTTAATATTCTATCCTTAAGGGAGGTTAAATAGGGGTGGAAAATTTTTAAGATTTCGATTTTTAAGCAAGTGCTATAAATATAGATTTAATTGCTTGTTTCAAAATACTTCGAAATTGGTACCTACTCTAAAAATTAATGTGAAATTTATAAAAGATCGCTGGGGGTAATTAATATGAGGCTTATTATTTGAATAGGGAAATTGACTTACAAACAGGTACTTAAAGAGTTAAAAGTAAGCTTGAAAATCCATCGATTCTTAAGAGTAGTATAAACTCAAATAAGAATAATTGCATGCAGACAAAGCCGGGAGCTACATCTAGCATACATAGTTAAGATGTACAACTATATTAGAAGTTGATAAAATATTTATTTTAATATTATTTTCTTTTTTGTTCTTCGTTAGAGATTTTCTTTTATCTGACACGCTTTGTGTTAGTGTAATATATTTATGTTAGTTACAATTATAATGTAATCTGTGACCAGATGAGGTTCTGTGTTTCTGTGCATGGGGACTTTAAAAAGTATAATTGACACCAATGGGAGGCTCCTTTGCACAGGATGCCGGCTAGATTATGGGTACCACAACGGTGCCTATTTCTGCCGTGAAGCAGTTATGTGTAAGCATTGCTGTGTTTCGATCTCAAGGGCGTGGTAGCTAGTGAAATTACTGGGCAATTGAGACTTAACATCTTATGTCTCAAGGTGACGAGCGCAGTTGTAGTGCCCCGCTGAATTTTTGAGTTTTTCAAGAATCTAGAGCGGCACTGCATTGTTATGGGCTGGGCGTATCAATTACCATCAGCTGAACTGATTTTGATGAAATTTATTACGGAGATAGACAAAAGCTTTTGAAAGGACATAGGCTAACTGTTATCGTGAATAAAAGGCTTAGCGGGGTTGAAATAGGGAGTGGAATTTTGTATGAAAGTTCGTGTTAGAATATAGACCTGTGTGGGGTGAAAAAGGGGAATGAAATTTGTATAGCACAGCAATTTGGTGTGTATTATTTGCAAAGTGAGTTTAAAAAAAATATATTATTCTGCCCAAAGTAACTATTGATGCGCACGAAGTTGCGGGTAAAAACTAGTACTATATAATATGATAGTGAATTGAATAAATGGGTAAAGTAAGGTCGTGTCTGATCAATTAGTTTTGGAGCTTATGTATATATAGAAGGCTTTAATGGATCCAGCGCTTAAGTAGATTAAGTGTTAACGTCAGTTTTAGACGCGCTCGTTCATTGTTAAAACCTAGTCTGACAATAATAACGTTGGAACAATTGAGGATGTTGAGCACTTGTTAAAGGAATGTGTCCGATTTCAGTCTAGTAGAGACAAAATTGTGGGACTTATGGGTTTGAACAGATTTGATACGGGCATGTTTGTAAATATACGTGCCCGCCCTGCATCTGAGGATGCTATAAGTCTGTTTGAATGCATAAGTCTTATTGTTTGAACACTATAGATATAACTTGCTTTTGGTTTTATTAACATTTTTTTTTAGTTTTTTAAGTTAAGTATTTTGTTTTTCTTTTGTCTTTTTAATATACTTAGATTATAATGGGGCTGACATGTACATACGTATAAAAGCCCCTAAATCAATAAAGAAAAAAGAAAGATTCGGACTATGTTCTAGAATTAAACAAATGCGTATTATAGATATTGTTATATAACATATTCAATATTCCTAATGATAGTAATACTTATCTTATAAATTATAATATAACTGGCTGACCCGACAGACGTTGTTCTGTACATCTAATATATAAATTTCAAATTCACGGTGTGCGGGACCGAACTCCTCAGAAACGGCTTGACCGATTCTCATGAAATTTTGAGTGCATATTGGGTAGTTCTAAGAATCGGACAACATCTATTTTTCATCCCCCTAAATGTTATGGGTCCACACGAAAATTTTTTTTTTAATTTTTTTGACATTTTTTTTTATTTGTTTGATTATGAGTCAGCATTAAAAAATACATACAATTTCAAATTTTCACCCATCTACGATCAACAGTTACTTTTGTATCGCGATTTTAATATCGGCAATACAACGTTTGCTGGGTCAGCTAGTAACAAATAAAATACAGTTATATTATGAATTTTTAAATAATATTTCATAACATCAAGAATTATTTCGTAAAATATGCTCCCTGTTGTTATAATCCACAAAAATGATGTAAGTACCACGTATTGAGAGGCGTGACAACATAAGTAAAAATTTTAATTAAGTTTAGTATGAAACGTGAAGTGATTTGACATAAGTTTGACATATTAGTATCATCAGTATCGCGATAGTTTGAAAGCGAACAGTTGCTCAAAACAGAGAACTTCGGCTCGGATCTCTTTGGTTTACAAGATCATAGCCGTCATCTGTCAATCTGTTTCATACAATCGAGTGAATCCTTAGAAGTATATCGCTTTTTTCTTAGAGTTTCGTTAGGCTGATAATGAAATTGTTTTACAGCAGAACTGTCAAACCATGCGTCAATAAATTCTCTCGTAGAAAATATGTCTGTACAAAACAAATATTGGAAATAAAAATAATGATGGGTCCCAAATTGAAATAAAAACTATCTAATCTCTCAAGTTGGACAAAACTGTACTCAATGAGGTAATCCCCATTAAAATCTGTTCATTATTTTAGGAGTTCACTGGAAACAAACATGACACTGGACACCGGATTTATATATGTAAAGATATACTCGTAGAGCGAAAATTTAAGAACCTTTAAAATTGAAATTATAGTATTGACAACATATTATTATGTATACATACAACTATATTCAATAGATTAGACTCTCTATACTATTTCCTACAGCTCTAAAGAAACATAGTGAAAAAAATTTAGAATGTAATCTGTGAGTGTATGAAAAAAATGAAAGATAAGAATTAAGAAATACTACTTTTTATTTATTTAATAATCTGTGTACGTCTGGAAACTATCATGTTTTATTGGAAACGCAATCGAGTTAATTGAAAAACTATTCATTCGTTGTACGATATATATATATCGTTGTCTTGTACCTATAGTACAACAGGCTATGTCTAGTTGGGGATAAGATAATTTGTGTAGAAGTGTGTCAATATTTATTATTATCATGTATAAAAATATCAATTATATTTCTATGGTCTAACGAATACCACATATACAGCCATAACTATTAGAATAACGCTGAACCATAGTTCCTTACCTGATCATTGTATATCCATAAAAAAGCACAGGCTATGGATATGTAAGACAACGATATATTTAATACGATATACATACTCAAGACATACATTATTACAAGAATATTATGTATAAAGTTCCAAAATTCGGAAACGAACTTTCATATTAGTCTCCAGTAACTCTATCTCACAAATTAAATTTGAAAACAAAAACGATGAACCTCTCGTGTTCCGTGCGAACGCTCTTCCACTGAGCCAGCCGTTTGAGTTACATATTATTGTTTATAAATCTTGTATGTCTTGCTCAACTCTCATGATGTGGCTTCATCTACAGGATCGATTTACAGTTAATATTCTGCTCAACCCCAATATTTTCATATTAGTAAATTGAATTGAGATGTCGCCCTTTCAAATCAAAATAATTTTTTTGAACGATGCAGGACTCGAACCCGCGATCTCTCGCGTTTCGTGTCAGCGCTCTTCCACTGAGCCAATTTTTCGGGTGACGTATCGTTAGTAAATCTTGTATATCTTGTTCAACTCTCAAGTTGTGGCTTCGTCTAGATGATCTACTTTACAGTTGATAACCTTTCGAATCCCGCATCGTTCATAAATTTTGTTTCCAAATTTTATTTGTGTAATTATTCCCAGAACTGAGTTTATGACTTTAAAAATATCAATTCTTTAAACTCTATCTCAGTATGAGCATATCAGCAGGCTCACAAACTACTGCGCTGTTATGGTCGTCTGAAAATTATTCTTAGTGGTATTTCGTATTTAATTGAAACAATGTTACTTTTCTAAATTTAATATTTCTTTAATAATACAGAACGAGGGATCAGAAATCAACTCTTTCAAATTTATGCAAATAAAATGGATGAGCGCGCTTCGTTACACGCCGAAGAGCTTTCGAATTTGTAAGAAGTTTAAGAAATCCTTAATCTCATTTTGTTTTTCCCAATTAAATATTTAACACGATACCTTTTAAAGTATATACCTTGAAAATATAAAATGAACATTATATTTATGTAAGAAGAAGAATAAGATGACAAAATTATCTGGAAAATAAATTAATTTTTAAGTAACTTTTAATGACACAAATTTAATTTGTAAACAAAATTTATGAACGATGCGAGAATTGAAACTGCGGCTTCTCGCGTTCCTTAAATAACTTTTAACGTTTCTTCTTCAAACGATTACAATTAGTGATTTACATTTTATATTATATTTAGTTAATTACTTATTCCTATCTAACTGATTTAAATGTTTATTTGGGACACATCGGATAAATTACGATTAATAAAATCGCTAACAGTTAACCCTCAATCCGTACTTACAATAAATAAACATTTGAAAGCTGAATTAGAGTTAAGCCACTTTTGAATTCCATGAATCATGAAGTTAAGACATTGCTAACAAGTGTTACAAATTGTGAATCTATTTGCATACTTCAGCCGTTGTTTAAGTAGTGACGAACTATGCTTTGATCGTTTTTAATATAACGGTTTCTAGTCTCGATAAAGAAACACGCGTTCATATTGCGTAATAAAAGCGTTCTTACACTCTAAGTTAAATTTAAAAAAAATCTAATGAGGAATGTCTTCATAAATAGAGACATTAAATTATTAGCGTTTTCACAAACGTATTCATTTTTTCTTGTAAACTGTTAGTTAATTATTAGCATGTTATTTTATTTAAAGCTTCATTCAAAGCTTAATTATTTATAAGCTATATTTTTTACTTATCTTTAGAAATTCCTAGGAAAAGCGTCATCTAAACTATTTGAGAAACATTTCAGATTAATAATTGACACTTAGGTATAGGTATTATTAATATTTGCTGTACTGTTAATGAATTGAGTTTATTAATGACACTAAGGCACATCACGGGCAGGACGTTCAGCTGATGGTAATCATTTTAGGAGTGGTAGTGCCATGTTGGGTCCACACGGACACAACCGAATTGCGCCGGCACGCCCGAAGAAATACCACTCCCCCACTCGAAACCGGCGTGAAAGAGCGGCTATGCCACTGTGTTTCGTCCGGTGAGTGGGGTATCCGGAGGTCTACAACCCCCCTCCCAAATAAAAATGGCATCACGGACTAAAAATAGACTACTCCTACTCCTAATAGGGCCTGTACCTAATAGTGGTTGCCCAGGCTGCCCCGCGTATTCTGGAGGAGGCAAATCTGCGCTGACTCGGGGCAAACAGAGCAGGAGGCTCAAACAAGCCTCCTCCATACTCGCTGTGGACTTTTGCAAAATCAGGGGGCTTCGCTCAAATTTAAAGGCCGTCCACTTTCAACTGGAGACGCCGAAGCCAGCCCTGCTCTTTTTAACCGAGACACAGAAATCATCCCTGTCTGATTCATCTTACCTTTCATACCCGGGGTATAATTTAGAACACTCCTTTATACCGGGCTGGCGTGTGCGTTTACGTCAGGGAGGATGTCTGTTCTTCTGATAGGTCCCATAGCGGTAACGCAGAGACTGACCGGCTCCTCGAACACATCCACCACGCCGAATGGCTAGGCTCACATACCACCGATCATGCAGGGAGATCTGTTCACGACTTCGCCTTAGTATATGGTCTGACGCAACTGGTTATTGCGCCAACGTGAATTCCAGATGTGGAAGATCATACACTTTCACTGTTGGACCTTTTTTTGACCTCACATACGGACGGCTACCTAGTTTCTGTTGACCCTCCTCTGGGATCGTCGGACCACTGCCTGATCCGGAGCACCGTGCCAATCACGCGTCTAACATGGCCCCGCTTCTTAGGCTATCGCCGCGTGTGGCACTATAGGTCAGCAGAGTGGGACGAGATGCGGTGCTTTTTTGCATCCTACCCGTGGAGGCAGATCTGTTTTTCGCTGGGAGATCCAGATGTCGCTGCTGACGCTGTTACTGGTGTGGTACTGCAAGGTATGGAACTCTTCATTCTATCCTCCTCTGTGCCTATCGGTGGCACGTCCCAACCATGGATTGACCACTCCTGCAAAATGGCCCGAAAGCAGGAGTGCTATCAGGCTTGGGTCAATGCGGTATCTATCTAAGGATGTGAATTCCAGCGAACTTAAAAAACACTTCAATCATGTCTCCAGGTCCTTCAAAAGAGTTATTACTGACACGAAGTCGAAGCACATTGGCAGAATTGGCGAGAGACTTGCACGCCTTCCCTCGGGAACTCGTGCGTTCTGTTCGCTCGCCAAGACTGTCCAAGGAAACTTCTGCCAGCCAGCCATTCCGCCATTGCACAGGAATGATGACTCGCTGGCCCATGACGCGAAAGAGAAAGCTGATCTCCTCGGCTCCTTCTTCGCATCCAACTCGACTCTGGATGACCAAGGTGCACCACCACCGCATATTCTGCGGTGCGAGTATACGTGCCGGAGGTAAGAATGCGGCATGGCACCGTGCTTACGGCGCATCTCACCTTGGAAATTCACAAATCGAGTGGGCCCGATGGCATTCCCCCGATAGTGCTGCGGACATGTGCTCCGGAACTGGCGCCGGTCCTTACCCGTCTTTTCCGGCTCTCCTACTCATTAGGCGTAGTCCCGAAATTATGGAAGGCGGCTTTGGTGTGCCGTCCAACTACCGCCCCATTGCCATTACCTCCATACTGGTAGTACGGTTTCCGTCAGGGTCGCTCAGCTAGTGATCTTCTTGCATACCTCACCCATAAATGGGCACAAGCGGTTGTGTCGAAGGAAGACTGTGAGTTTGGATATAGCGAAGGCCTTCGATCGGGTGTGGCATAAATCGCTTATAGCGAAACTGCCATCCTATTGGCTTCGCGAGAAGTTGTGCTAATGGGTCGCTAGCTTTTTGGCCTATCGGAGCATCAAGGTTTATATCAACCCATAAACGCTGGTGCCCCGCAAGGCTGCGTGCTATCCCCTACACTGTTTCTTCTGCATATAGATATCAATGATATGCTGCAAATCAGCAGTATTCATTGCTATGCAGACGACAGCACAGGGTATGCTTCCTACACCGGCCGTGCCAACATGTCCCGGAATAGCGTCGACGAGAACCGGAGCAAACTTGTGTCTGAAATCGAGACTATGCTTTGCAAAGTCTCGGAATGGGGCTGACAAAATTTAGTCCAATTCAACCCCAAGAAGACATCACCACTAAAAAGTCTCCCTAGATACGAGATCACTCCTCTAACTGCCACAGCCTGTATTGGCATACTTGGCGTCGATATATCGAGCGACGTTCAGTACCGTGGTCACTTGGAAGTGAAGGCCAAACTGGCCTCTAAAATGCTTGGTATACTCAGTAAGGCGAGACAGTACTTCACTAAAAGTCACCGCCTGCAACTTTATAAGGCGCAAATTCAGCCCCACACGGAGTACTGTTCTCACTTCTGGGCGGGTGCAACCCAGTACCAGCTTCTTCCATTTGACCGTATATACCAAAGAGCGGCTCGAATCATCGACGATCAAGTCATCTCCGATCAGCTTGATTCTTTAGCATTGCGTAGAGATGTGAGTTCTCTCTGCATTTTCTACCGCATTTATTACGGGGAGTGCTCAGAGGAGCTGTTCGGGTTGATTCCAGTGGCCGAATTCCAACATCGGATATTACGTGCTAAGTACCATCCGCATCACGTAGACGTCTGGCATTCCACAACCGCGCGTTTTGTTAGAAACTTCTTGCCTCGCACAGCCACTTTCAACTACCCACGGGCAGATACGACTTAGGGACCTTCCAGAAAAAAGCATACTCATACATACCTTAAAGGCCGGTAACGCATTTCTTGACACACCTGTTGTTGCGCATATCCATGGGCGGTTGCCTCACCTCTCCCCATCCCGTGAGTCTCTTGCCCGTCTGCCCCCTCTCATATTAAAAAAATACGCCCTGCCCATTACAAAGCAGTGTTGCTCAGGATTTCTGTAAAACCCAAAAATTGTGAGCACTATAATTGCGCTCGTCGTGAAACATATCTCAAGATGATGAGGTTGTTAAGTCTCATTTACCCAGTAGGTTGAGCTACGGCGCCCTTCAGACCAAAACACAATTATGTTTACACATTACTGCTTCACGGCAGATAAAGGCGCCGTTGTGTATGCGGCCATAATGTAGCTGGTATCCTGTGCAAAGCAGCCTCTACTGGTAAATGCCCTTAGTCGCGTCTTACGACACCCTTGGGCCTGGGACTTTTTGTGCCCAGGGGAAGGACAGGGCAAAACATTTGACATAGATACTAATGTATTACTAAATGCTGCACTGTATTTGCGGAAATGATTTGGGACAGGTTTTGATTTTTAACCGACTTCAAAAAGGAGGAGGGTCTCAATTCGATCGGTATATTTTTTATTTATGTACACCGATTACACTGAGGTTTATGATCCGATTTACATGATTCATCTCTAGTTTGATGTGAAATGTTTGCCATTTGGTCCCATAAAATTTGACATAATTTAACTCAGTACTTTTTATTTTATGAACATTTTTAAGATTATTGTTGTTTACATGGATGACATATTTATAGTTTGTATATGGCTTTTTTAAGAGTTTTCATTTAGGTTAGCTATATAGCATAATAAAGTATTAACCCCTGCCAATCAGTGGGTATGATTGAAAGCTAACATACGTTTTCACGATATTTCGGAGTCTCACAAGAACGTTAAATAGAGTTTCTAACAGCATTTTTCGGAGTCGATTTTTTCCGTTCCCCTTTCTTGGTATTTATACTATATAAGCCGCGTGGCACCTTTCGTAGTTACTTAAAAAAATCAATTTATTATATATGATACTTAAAAGCAACGAAATTTTATAGTTTACCTGATGTAATCTAAAAGAATCCTACTATAGTTTAAAGAACAATCTATTGCAGATACTAAAAAGTAAAATATAAAAAATAAACTACGTTTAAAAAAAACGACTCCAAAAACTAAAAAGAATAAAATAACTAAAAAAAGTTTTAATTTAATACAACTATTATGCAAAGACACATTTAATATTAAGGAAATACCACCTATTAACAGTAGCCTTGTTGAGGCGCGAAGATAGTTCTTTGTAAATTCTCCAATATACATAATATGTTATTTAGTAGCCAGATCATACCAGACCACATTTTGAGTGCATTTTAATGGCTAACATTGATATAATTAGTGCATTTCTTCTATATGAGATGAGAATGAAAATGATCCCATTAACGATATCTTTAAAGAATTAGGTCCGTTAATGTGATAAGGTTAAAAGTGGACAAGTTCACTAAATAGATCAATAATCTGATAAAATTGAGGGAGAGTAATTGATAGTACTTCATCTTAAACTCCTACTAATATTATGAATGTGAAAGTTTGTAAGAATGTCAGGATGTATGTTTGGTGCTCTTTAACTCAAAAACTACTGAATGGATTTTAATGAAACTTTACAATAATATAGCTTATACATCAGACTAAAACATAGGCTATAATTTATAAAGCCATAGTGTGAATTATCCAAAATAATACGATAAGTGTCAGTAATTATGAATAAATCCGCAATCTGCGAGGTGTTAATGCATGCGAACAAAAGACACATTATTCCTGCATTTCTTTAGTAGCGGGGCGTTCAATAAATCAGTCAATTCTTTATTTGTTGAAAAATGGTACGTACAGATAGATAATCCATAATAAAAATTCTATTGTTAACAATATTAAATTCAAATTTCCCATGAATGTTCACAAAATGTCAAGAAACATAATATAGGCTAGAAACGGGCATAGTATTACTGCTTTATAGCGTCGCAGACGACGCGACGTCGCGGGCATCAGCTAGTATAGATATATACGGTTCAGACCTACATTTTGCCACTATGAAGAAAAAGATAAGGTTTAAAATTAAAAAAACAGATAATAAAATGCACTTGATAAAATTATGACTTAATAAAGTCAATATTATTCCATATTGCGGTTGGTTTTCAATTTACATACACAATGTTTGTTTCAATTGAGTTCGATATTGTTGTTAATGATTTACGAATGTTTCCATATTATGTTGAAGCACAGCCATCATAAATAACGTTTAATGTTCTATTCAAACCCTTTAATATCCGTCTCTATTTTCACCTAATGTTCAATTTTGAATTATGTCGTTATGAACACAAATATGTTTCGGTAGAATTGTCTAGAATGTTATGTGCGTATTGTCTACCATATTTTTCTTATAATATTAATTCCCTGAAAATATTATATTACAAATAAAATTTTATGAACGATGCGGGGCTCGAACCCACGAACTCTGGCGTTCCGTGCCAGTGCTTTAATAAATCGCTCGCTTTAATAAATCAGTCGCTCTTGTAAATCTAAACGATTTACAAGAGCGACATCTCAAGTCAATTTCTTAATATGCAAATATTGGTGCTGAGCAGGTTATCAACTGTAAAGTAGATCCTGTAGATGAAGCCTCAACCTGAGAGTTGAACAAAGCATACAAGATTTTATGACGATAGGTCACTCGAACGGTTAGCTCAGTTGGGAGAGCACTGGCACGGCACTGGCACTTTTTTTAATGAATGAGCTTTGCATAGTTATTAATAATAATTTAAATAAGAAATATCTTAATATCATAACTCTCCTTAAGCTATGACCACACTTATCGAAACTAAATAATTTTAACACAACGGTGGTGAAATGACGCTGCAGCATATATGAAAAAAATTGGCCAAAGAGTTAATTATTATTTAGTCTAACAGTGAGGTGATGTTAAGTATGAATACAAAATGACAAGTGACAACTATAAAAACAAAAGTGTAAATTTTTATTTCATACTAGATGACACAGCAAACGTTGTATTCCCGTCATAGTTAACAACTGTTGTTAATCTACCAAGTATAGGTAGCTAAAATTAAGTTTATTTTACCTCCTGAGAAAATTAGGAAGATACAAAGATTCTAATTAGTTATTCATTTTAAACTATCCTTTCAACTTGATTTCTGATCGACGGGGGACATATCAAAGGAATAAACCTTCTCTGGAATTCCACAAATAATTCAAGACCAAAATTAGCCAAATCTGTCCAGCCATTCTCGAGTTTTAGCGAGACAAACGAACAGCAATTCATTTTTATATATATACTAGTGGACCCAACAGACGTTGTCCTGTGCACATGTTTTAAATTTGAAAAATCGGTCCAGCCGTTAGGAGCAGTTCACTAACATACACATGAGCAGGAGAATTATATTATATGGGCGGAATTGAGAATCTAAACCAATCTCAAATTCACTGAAACAAACAAAAAAGTCATCAAAATCAGTCCAGCCGTTTAGGAGGTAGTTTAATTGTGAATCTAAACCATTTTCGAATCCACCTGAAGACACACACCAATCTCAAATTCACTGGAACACACAAAAATATCATCAAAATCGGTCCAGCCGTTTAGGAGGTAGTTCAATTGTGAATCTAAGCCATTTTCGAATCCACCTGAATACGCACAGAAAGTTTCATTAGAATCGGTCCAGCCGTCTAGGAGGAGTTCAGTGACATACACACGCACACAAGAATTATATATATAAAGATTGATAGAACGGTGCTATTAAATTGTATAATTTTAAAAACATTATGAATGTACTCCACTAAAAAATTACAAATACAACATAGGAATTTAATAAAAAATAACTTTAAATACATAAAGTAAAAATTTCATCACAGAATCTGTTTAATATTGAATGCCGACAACAGTACAGTAGTAATCCCGTAGTCTTGTTTCAAAGTGTAGTAAAATGTAAAAAGGTCCAATCTTGGCCGCTGTAGAAGTTGATTCACAAAGGCGGTACCTACATACAAATACCGCAGAAGTTTTATAAACGAACCAAGCAAGTTGGATTTCAGTAGCCATTTTAAGTGTTTGATTCAAGCTACCATTTTAAATACAACGCTTATTAGATCAATAATATTATTAATTTGTTAAGTAATATGTTATGTTTTTAAAGTGATAACCCTCACTTCTAGGATTAATACACAAAGATGAAGCCACAACCTGAGAGTTGAACAAAGGAAACAGAATTTTATAACAGGGCGGTACTCGAACGGTTGGCTCAGTTGGTTAGAGCACCGGCACGCAACGTCGGAGGTCGTGGGTTCGAATCCCGCATTGTTCATAAAATTTTGTTTTTCAAATTTTATTTGTGTATTTGTTAAGTGTTTGCATTTGTCATAAAGCAACATACCAAGAAGGTACATAATAAATATTAGACGGGGGTGAGTGGATACAGACAGACGAATGAGTCTCTCTCTACCTTTCATAAACTATTAACTTTCTCGCAAGCTGGAGAACTCATACGATCGGTTATGTAATAAAACTCTCGGACATGATAATTATTACACAAATTATATTTGTAAGCAAAATTTTTGAACGATGCGGGACTCGAACCCACAACCTCTCGCGTTCCGTGCGAGTGCTCTTCCACTGAGCCATCCGTTCGAGTGATGTATCGTTGATAAACTTGATATGTCTTGTTCAACTCTCAGGTTGTGGATCTACTTCACAAATGAGAACCTGCTCAATATTTGCATAGTTGGCAATTTACTTCAGATGTCTTTCAAATCTAAAGAGAGTTAGTGGGTTCGAGTCCCGCATCGTTCATAAATTTTGTTAACAAAATTTTATTTGTGTAATTAATCCCAGAAGTGATTGTTATCACCTTAAAAATAACAAATTGCTTATGATAACTATTTTGTAGAATCTTTTTAATATAGGTATCAGCAACGACAGAACAGGTAAAAGACATTTAAACCGTTCTGTGTCAGCAAAAGACCCTTGTATAGGGTTTGCATGGATGCAGAATAGACGAAGCGACACTCATCACCAGCCTGGTGTTCCTAAGAGTGGCCACACACCTGGCTAAACACCTGGGGTCATCTGAGACTCCCCAGAGATCATGGGTGACATCAGAGTTATTTTACCTTTTGAGGGTAGCGACGTCGAGTTGCATAAAATATCCAGTGATTACTTAAATCTATAGCTTCTTAATTGTTTGTTTTTCATGCTGAACGGAGATAAGGTACTTCCCTAAATAATAATAATGTTTTCTTACCCGTCTCAAAGAAACCCATTTTAAATTATCACTAGCTGACCCGACAGACGTTGTTCTGTTTATAATAAAAAAAAACTCTTGCGGATGGAATTTCGTAAAATCCATTAGCGGCATATTCCACGGTCATTTTCCAGACGCCTGGAAAATAGGCAAGGTGGTGATGCTTCTAAAACCAAGAAAGGACGCCCGTTAACCGGAAAGTTACAGACCCATCACTTTGCTAAGAACTCTCTCCAAACTGTTCGAGAGAGTCTTACTAAAGCATGTGACACCATATACGAAACCGAGAGAGGAGCAATTTGGTTTTAGAGCGGTACAACACCTTGCAAATCACACGGATAGTGAAGGTGAGATGGCCGTGAGCCACAGCAAGAAGGAATATGTCGCAGCAGTACTGCTAGATATGGAGAAGGCCTTCGATTGCGTATGGCACGAGGGGCTGCTGTACAAGTGGATGCAAACTGAGATGCCAAAACAGTCAAAAAATTTGCTGCAGTTTAATACTAATAGAAGATTTCTTGTCTGTGTGGAGGATTGCCAATCGAGTGCCAGTGAGAGCCTCTACACGGCGAAAGGAATATTCCTACCAAATTTCAAGTCTCTACGCCTTATAGTTCCAGTAGATATCGTGATGAGTCAATATATCGGTGGAAATCTCTTTTATATATATAAATAGATAGATAATATATTCATTGCAACAAAACATTTATAAGAGTGTAATACTTTATCATATAACTATGTTACAAGTAGTACCTACTCATATTTCATTTGTAGAACTAATGGTTGGGATATGGACGGATATTGCTTTCCCAACAAATGACCTATATCAATTATTACTATTGATAAATTGATAACATTATTAATAATACTATTGACATAACATTAATAATAATATATCTACTGATATTACATTGAGCACAGCTTACAAGCTGAAGCTTAGCCCAATGATGTATGGGAATTGGGCAGTCTCCTTTGTATAAAATATAAATTGCTCAATCTATCTAGGTTCCAAGAATACGTGTTTACCCGAGTTTTCACAACGTGCTGAGCTTGGTGACTCAATTCCTGTCTCACTTGAATGTCACTGCCGTTTTGAAATAAATAAAGGTCCATCAAATAAAGTTAGATTAAATTTTAAACCGATATAATTTTAGTATTTATAAATAAAATAAAACAACCTGAGGATACACGCCTAATATCACGGCTGTTTGAGAAATATTTGCAAAAACATTTTGCGAAGAATTTGACCGTCGGCAGACAGTCAAGCTCAAAGCATTGAAAATGTTCCCTTTGAGACGAAATCCATCCAGCCATTTAATATACAGGTTCATGTAACGAAAGACTTAAAATAGGCAATCTTTATTTATTTTTTATTAGGGTAACTACACAATATAAATCATACATTATAAACACTTATAAAATAGTTATTATAACTATATATATCATTATTTTTTTCTTTCATCAATAAACAGTGCTGCAGTGCTTAAACATATTTTTGCTTTATAAACATTGTTACAATAATTATATTTATTACAAGGAATTGGTCACAAGTTGCCATGGATAGATTCAATGGAAACTGTTAGAGGAGGCCTTTGCCAAGGAGCACTTTATTCACGTAAAATTGGTTTCATTAAGGTTTTTTTATGAAAAAGGAAGACAAACGAGCGTTCGGTTCACCTGGTGTTAAGTGATCACCGCCGCCCAGATTGACTTGCAACACCAGAGGAATCACAGCAGAGTTGCCGGTCTTTAAATAAGGTGTACGCGCTATTTTGAAGGTACCCATGTCATATCATCCCGGAAACACCGCACAAGGAAGCAGCAGAAATAATTACCCATAGATCATTTATAGGTCTAGATAGACTATGACAGCTGTGAAAAAGTCGAAGAAAAATGACTTTAGAACTAACCTCTATTTTAAGCAATTCACGCACACTTACTCAAAGTGTCATAGAAATCGCGAGTGTAAGACATAGCTTGTCATGCACACTAAACTAATGTTCTATCGGTTGCTTAACAGCAAGAGATTCTATCTAGATGTGTAAATTATCAAAGTAATTGCCACATTTATACACAGCATAAAAATAAGAAAAAAAATTCATAATATGAAAATGACACATTCCAAACTCAAAAATTTTTGTGTTTTTTATTGTCAGTACTTATTAGTAGATTAATAATATAAAATAGTTATAAGGGACCTCATTCACTAACGGCTGTTCCCAATATTCAGTCTATCTCTTACTTGAGATAAAAATCGTAGCAATCGTTAACTTTTCTGTGCCATAGAACTTATCGACGGTAACTCACCTTTTCCGTACACACTGTCTGTCAATGAGACGACGTATAGCTTACAGCGATAGAAGTTTCTATGGAAATTGCAATTCACGCGTCCCAATAAAAGGCGATAAGAATAACTTATCGGGTATATTGGGAAAGCTTCAGATTATTGACAGCTAATTACTGACAGTAGAAGGTAGTAATTTATATCTATCTGTAGATAGTATATTGGGAACGACCGTAAGGATATTAAGTAATTATTACTATGTACTTTAAGTATTACTATGACTTTAACTTGATTACCCAAAAACCATTACTATACTACACAATATAATTGATGACTTTCATATCATTAATAATAATAAAAATCCAGTCGGTGAAATATTATGTGATATTCGAAAGGTTTATATCGAAGTTGATTCCCCAGTGCTCTGTAATGCCTTTAGTTGTGTGTCTGATGGACAAAAGTTGTGATTCGACCAACTAACTGACTAATATGCCAAAGTGAATGATGTTGCCCTTGTGGAAACCTCGATGTTAAAGATAGAATACTGAAGTACTAAAACAAACTGAATCAAAGTGAAATACAGTATCGAAGTTCTCGCCTCATTCGATTTCCATTTGTGAATAATCAAGATTTCGCTCAGTTGAACAGCCGAGTACTCGTTTACGACCAAATTGCCTGTGTTCGAGTTTACCAACCCTGATTGAATTTACCTTGTTGGAGGATGCTTGTAATTGTTTTGTAATTTATATTTCAGCTGACTGTGATACGAAAGAAGCTTTCTGTACGTGTGTTTTTAAAGTGAAACTTTTATAACATCGTCTCAAACGTTTTCGTCTGTGTGTTGCATGTCGCGTGACGGTCGGGCGGCGCCTATAGTTCACAGCAGCTGACCGTGTAGTGTATAGACTATTACTCATTTGTGCCAGTGCTCCACGCTATTTTGTTTGTTTTTTCAATATGTGTATAATATAATCTTAATAATTATTAAGTATTATGTATATCGTACTCTCCCTGATTAAAAATATTGATTGAAAAGTATTGGGAATCAGTCACCCCATGTAAACTGTATACCTATATATTATACATGAAAAAGAATTAAAAGTATTGAAATTTCATCATTTTTAAACCTTTTCAATCATTATTTTTAACAAGACACAGAGTTCAATAAAAATATTAGTTGGAGACTTAGTCTACTTTTATTATTTCCCATTTTCATTCCAATTTTCCTAGTATAAAATTAAGATTGATAAAGCGAATGTCTATAATGTGATAAAAAAGTTTCAAAATCCTTTTTTATTTATGTTTCTTACCACAGAGCTTTTGTAATTTATAGTCTAGTTTAAAAAAAATAGAAGAAAAACGTTTCAAATACAAGCTTTTATTATGTTCTTGTCAATAAAAAAACTAATAATTTAAAAATAAGTATTGAAACCTGATGAAAAAATATCACTACATCATCGGCATCATCAGGTATCTAGCATTTAGGAAGGTAGGATTGAAACCTTTAATGATAATTTATTAACAACATTCGTCTATGTTACAATAATCCCATATCGTATGTAGGTTCATACCTATGAGACATTTTTATTAAAACCATTCTGTGTTATAAATAAACGCGAAGTAAAGTTATTCCAAATTTAAAACTTTAAAGTACCTACACTGAAATCCTTAACGAAAATCAACCATATTCGTCTACGTCTGCTATAAAAAACGCCTTATTACTTTGAAGTTTTGTAATAAATTTATCTGGATGTTAAAGGTATTTAGTTGAACAAACAAATTTACAAGAAATATCTACATCCAGCCCAAAACCAAGTGCTTTCAATTTAATTGAATACAAAAGTTAAACGTTCCGAGTCATTGTCTTTTGGACGGAGTGTTTGCAAAGACCATTTTCCCGCAGAGTAATTAATTAGCACCAACATTTTCATTTCTTAATTAGTAACAAATTACGTGAAAATGACCTTGTTAATTTGTTCATTGAAGAATTTTTAATAATTGCCAATTAGATTTTGAAATAAGATATAACCTTCTTGTTAATATTGGTTTTATTTACGATTCTTATTTATTTATCATCAAGACGGGGGAGATGTTCACATCATGGTAAGTTATATACTCTGCCCATTACAATTCTTGATGAACTCAAAATTCTTAGCGGCACGACACTGAGATAAGATTTAAAGTACTTAATTAGTCCAGTTAGTTTACTAGCTACGGCACCTTTCAAATTGTATACAGTAATGGTTTGCAGAATGAGGCGCCACTGTAGTACCCACCTAGCCGCCATCTTGTGCAAAGAAACCTTTGTAGATTTTCTTTATTAAAATTAAATTCAGGCAAACAAAAAATATTTTCTTAATAGTTAAAGAACACATAGACACAACTTAGACAGAACTTCATGATGCCCACTCAAATACTCCAGTTTGAAGAGCTCTACAACCCAGTGCACGGATAATGGTACACTTGTTTACTGTTTCTGTGAACTTTACTCAATTAAAACATGATCACTAGAATAACTTAGCTGCATCAATCCGATATAACATAAGCTTATTTTTTAGCTGAAGTTTAAACACTCCTTATAGATGAGAACCTTACAAATCAATTAAATAAAAAGAAAAAATACGGTTTTCACTTCTGTTGTTCTGTACATTTTTGAACATTTTGGAATGGTTAGGTATAATTTTGCACGAATTGCTGTATTTATTAGTATAAAAGTACGAGCTTTTATATGGCTAAATACAATATTAATTTATTGCGTTTGCGACATATTACATAAAAAATTTAATACTTCAGAACTATTACAATAATTGTGCATTAAAAAAGTTATCTCTCATAAAATCAACTTTCATCCACAATTTCAACGACTATCCTACGAATTTTCGATCAGGTCACGTGTCCTGACGCGAGTTTAACATTATATATCCATCATAAGAATAGTGCTCAATGCCGCTAAAGAAGTTTTCACTTCAAAAAGTGATAAACTTGCTTGAAAAGAAGAGAGAGGTGTTATTGACATAGATGAATTTTTTTTACGAGAATAATTAAAAAAGCAAGGAAGCTTGCGTGCTAACAGATCAGCTATTTAATTGAGCACGTTCTTGATTATTCAGATAATGGGATATTTCTGACTAACAGACAACGGTTTAAGTTCAGGAAATTACAAAATTCATCCTTGTAACATCTTTAAGTAATAATCTTATTTCTAGGATTGTATAAAGACTTTCAGACTAATACAGATTCCAAATGTAAATTCGTCTTCATTTCCAAGAGTTGGCATTTCTCACACCTGTTGCCGTGGTAGTATATAAAAGAGTATAATAATATATAGGGAAGTAGTAGTATATTATGTCAGATGATATTAAAGCGTGACGTCATGTTATGTCATTTGCACAAGATGATAGATAAATCATTTCCCTGTGTATCACTACATATTATAAAAAAAAATAACAAAGAAACAACCGACTACAAAAACACTATTCCAAAACAATAGAATATATCATATGATTAAAAAGTTTAAAAAAAATTACGTATTTTTAAACAATGTAATTAATTAATCTAATTCTAAAAGTTAGTTACTCAAGTTACAATTATTGCTATTTTCGGAATCGGTATCCTTCCGCCGCGACCCGCTCTCGCCTCTCGCCTCCTCACAACTCAAGCACATCTCACCTATAACTATGTATGGGATGACACCGACTCTAAAAATTACAATAATCGTTACTAGAATTAGATTAATAAATTAGGTTGTATAAAAATACGCAATTATTTTTATACTTTTTAATGCATATTATATCTATTGATTTGGAATAGTGTTTTTGTAGTCGGTTGTTTTTTTGTTAAATTTTTATTTATTCTTTATTTTTAGTGAATATCAAGTACACTAACCACTAATTTGTCTCAATATGTGGAGATATACTAAATTTTTCTAGGCAGCAATGAACGTGCGCGTTTTAATTTGATTACAGACAGTTAAACATTCTGCCACAGGTCGCACCCTTACTGGAAGTCGTTAATGAGTCCCATTGATATTCGACTACGACAATAACTTGACCATAACTACGTTATGGTAGAAGAATTAAATAGCCTAATAGCATAAAAAAGATTCGGTACAGTATCGTTTATTTGCTCCTAAGAATTGAAGAGTTCCGTTACATTGTCATTGATACCATAATCAGAACCCAACCAAACTTACCAAACCAACTTTGAAGTATATCCTTTCTAGTAAAAAAGAATCATCGAAATCGGTCGGCGCGATATTGAGTTATTCGTAAATTTATCATCTACAAACGTTTAGTTGTCTGTTCGCGATAAACTTAAAAACTACTGTACCGATTTTCATTATGATTATCAATGGACAGCGCGGTTCTAGAGAAAAGTTTTGGTATATAATTAATTAAGTTTTTGTATACAAATATTGAGTAACGAAAAACATAAGCCGTCTGGGAGCTTTCAACGAAAACGCTGTCTAAACCCTTTGACATTATAACAAAATAATGTATGGTGCAGTTGTGTATCTTATATAGGTCTGTAGAAAAGTCGGTGATGGCATTAGTTTATTTCTTAAGGATAATATACTATATTCATTTTAATACTTTAAAAAATGGGCAATTATAAAGCGGTAATATAAACGCTGTTTACACAAATACGATATTATGATTCCTTATCGTTTTATAACTACATATTATTATGAAATCATTCAGAAATACGTTTTATTTCATTTTTAACTCAATAACTTTGATGATACATTTCCGATGGCTTTGGATTGCATTATTCCCGAATACTAACAATTTTTTTTTCTACTGACAGAACAGCGTATGTCAGGTCTGCTAGTTTCATATTATTAAAGAAGGTATCCAGAATCTTAGCATCGATCCCGAAATAGATGGAATCGTTTCTCACACGGAGGCCCTGGTTCGTTCCTCGTTCGCCATTTTTCAGTGTGTTTTTGGCCTTCGAATTCATATATAAGTTTATAGGATCAGCAACGCTTTCGTGGTTTATTTGGTATAACATGAGAGTATAGGACATAAAACTGTTATTTTTTTTATACAGTAGGAAGCCCATGTTGCATACAAAGTGTTGCTTTATGGTATATTTACACATTAATTACTTATATTATTTAACATCGTATTCCCCATATACGGATTAACTCGACATGCAATTAATTAATTAAATTACAAGTACTTAATAAGATTATTAAAAAAAGACAATTTCCTTGTTTACTTACTATCTAAATCTTATATATAAAATTCTCGTGTCACAATGTTCGTTCCCGTACTCCTCCGAAACGGCTTGACCGATTCTCATGAAATTTTGTTAGCATATTGAGTAGGTCTGAGAATCGGCCAATATCTATTTTTCATACCCCTAAATGTTAAGGGTGGTCCACACGATTTTTTTTTTAACTTTTTTCACATTTTTTTTTAATTTGTTTGATTATGAGTCAGCATTAAAAAATACATACAACTTCAAATTTTCACCCATCTACGATCAACAGTTACTATTGTATCGCGATTTTAATATCGGCAATACAACGTTTGCTAGGTCAGCTAGTTTCTTTATAAATTAGTTACACAAAAATATAAAAAACTTATAATTACTATAAAAAAAAAACTAAATTTTATGTAAACTAAATTTAAAATACGGCAATTATTATCAAAAACGAAAGAACGTATGATAATATTTAATTAAATTGTTTTTAATTTTGCGCTTGATAATCAATGCAGAGTTCCAAAATTTGTCCAAATCTGCAATTTTAATATAATTGTTATAGGTACATTACAATTCTGTTAATAGGAGCAGTCCTACCTAGGTTACTCTTTGTAATTCTTGGCCTGAAAGTATTTTTTGTGTTAAATCCATAAAGTTATAAAACTGTAAATAACAAAAATGAAACTTGGCCGCAAGGCTGTATGGAGTGAACTAGCGAGAGCGTACAAATCAAAAACAAGATGGCTAACCGCAGGCCACGCCACGTCAAAAGTTCATTTCTCTAGTGTTCGAAAAAAATACAAAATCCAATACGATACGGCCGAGGTTTTAAGACTCGTATAAGATTGTAAGAGACCATGAATGAAGACTCGTCGCGTTACTGACCATAACGTAATAGATTAGTCATTGTCACATCACGTGACTTCGCGTCTTACAATGTTCTTCTAAAACTTCTAAAATCTTATTTTTTTTTTCAAAAGTATGGCAATGAGACTTCAAAAACCTGTCTTCGTTCGATTTATGTTCAATTTATGAAATTGGTACCTACTTCCAGTTTATTCGGGGAATTTTAATTATTTCCTTATTTTAATTTATTCTCGCAGGTGTAGACAAAGCACTATACATAGTGCTTTGTCTACACCTGTAGTAATAGTATACATACTATAAAGTGTGATTCCATTACTCAGGTGGGTCCTTAAGAATTTATTCAGGTCTTCCTCTCGTGATTTAAAAATTAGCTATTTTATCCTTTAGGGGATAATATTATACTATTTTAACAAGGCGATTGTAATGTCTGACTGAGAAGGAGTAAATGATTCGTCGTCATGTCACTTCAAATATAATATTTCATCAGGTATTTCTATGTAAATACTGGGTAATATACATTTATATATTATTATCAAGCTTACAGGATAACATAGCAAATCCTCGGGATAATGGCATTAAATTGAGCTCAATAAAGCAATTTCTTGAAAATCCCCGAGCCAATAATGTGCCCAAAACGTTTACTAAATTTCCACATGTTGTGTTCACGATCGTATTGCATGGTCGGAATACTAAATAATATTATAACGAAAATAACGCGTAATTTATGGAACAATAAAACCATTATTTTTTAATATTATTAAAACAATGTTATATTTTTTTAAGTGATATCCTTCACTCCTGGGATTAATTAAATTAAATTTGTTACCAAAATTTATCAACGATGCAGGACTCAAATCCGTGACCTCTTGGTTTCCGTCCGTGCGCTTTTCCAACTGAGCCAACCGTTAGAGTAACGAATGGTTCGTAAATCTTGGTATGTCATGTTCAACTCTCAGAATATGGCTCCATCAACAGGATCTACTTTACAGTTAATAAACTGCCCAATCCCAACGATTGCATATTAGGAAATTGACTTGAGATTCAATTCATTTCATAAAATATAATGTAAGATGCTGAAACTGTAAACATAAATTTAAAATTGTGACAATGACTTTAGTGCCACTTCTTCTCATTAAAGCCCGACTTTTCCTAAGTAGTGGTAGTGACATTCATAAGTGTTTAAGTAAAACACTTTTAAAAGATTAAAACGCGTGTAATTGTAACTGTTTTTACATTAGATTTTTGCCTAAAAGTTAAATTTTTTTAAGATTTGAAGACCTTTCCAGATCTCGTTTTTCAGGGGGAGGTTAATCAAGGAAAAGACTAAATTCATAAGTGTCATTTTGACCTAAGTGAAAAAATGATTTTTCTTTCTTATAGATAAGTAAGCATACAAAAATTAAGTAGGTATGTAAGTACGAGTACTACTATTCCTATTTTAAAAAACAAATCCTTGTACGGTATAGAAGGTTTATTTTGAACTAAACTTAAAATATTAAAAAAAGTTTAACATATCATAAAATTTCGGCCATATTTTTGTAAATTTCGGTATTGTGGGTCGTTATAAATTTGTGTGAGATTTTCGTTTAAGCCATTCGCTGCGAGGAGTAAGCGACATAATTGAAAGGATCAATTAAACTCGTGTCTAATCCATTAGTTTTAGAGCTTATCAGTAGAAGCCGTTAATAGATTCAGAGCATACACTGAACATAGATCAAGCGTTAACGTCGGTTTAGAAGTGATCAATATAGAACGAGTATCATTATCAATTCATTGTTGTAAGCCGGACAACACATTAATATTGTGTATCTATTCGAGCTTATATATATAAATATTTGTGGAGAAGAATCAGGCTAGCGAAACTCTCTGAGAAATAAGCGATTCACTGGATTGTATGAAACGTGCAGTCATTGACAGATTGACAGATGACGGTTATAATCTGGTAAAAATCAGAGATAGCTGAAATCCACTACGTTTTAAGCAACTGTTCACTTTCAAGCCTAGCCGGATTATACTCCGTGGCCAATAGCGATACTGTAATTACAACTATCTCAAACTTGTGTCTTCAATCGAGTCCTCTCTCGAGAAGGTCGCGGAATGGGGTAAATTGAACCTTGTCCAATTTAACCCACAGAAGACTCAAGTTTGCGCGTTTACCACTATAAAATCTCCATTTGCCGTATCACAGCTCTTCGACAACACTTCCCTTAAAGCCTCGCCTAGTATCGGAATACTGGGTCTCGAAATCTCGAGCGATTGCCAATTCCGTGGCCATCTGGAGGGCAAAGCCAAATTGGCTTCGAAGAAGCTGGCGGTCATTAATAGAGCACGGCAATACTTCAAGCCAGCTCACATTCTAGCACTCAACAAAGCGCAGGTCCGGCCACACATGGAGTATTGCTGTCATCTATGGTCTGGCGCACCCCAGTATCTGCTCGATCCATTTGACCGCGTGCAACGCAGAGCAGCTCGAATTGTCGGGGACCCAGTGCTCTGTGAACGGCTGGATCACTTCGCGTTGCGTAGTGACGTCGCTTCATTGTGTGTCTTCTACCGCATTTATCACGGGGAGTGTTCCGAAGAGCTGTTTAACCTGTTACCTGCCGCCGAATTCCACCTTCGCACGACACGCCACAAATTAGGATATCATTCCCACCATCTGGATGTGTGGCGGTCCTCCACAGTGCGGTTTTAAAGGAGCTTTCTTCCGCGTACTACAAAGCTGGTGAATGAGCTTCCTTGTGCGGTGTTTCCGGGACGATACGACATGGGTACGTTCAAAAAAAGCGCGTACACCTTCCTTAAAGGCCGGCAACGCTCTTGTGATTCCTCTGGTGTTGCAAGAGAATGTGGGCGGTGGTGATCACTTAGCACCAGGTGACCCGTACGCTCGTTTGTCCTCCTATTCCATAAAAAAAAATGACTGCACGTTTCATATTAAACTAATTTTCAATTTTTACTTGTGGCAGTGCCGCCTCTTATTACGTAGTATTTACATCCTCTTTGGTTGCATACTAAACTTAATTTCAATTTCAATTTTTACTAAGGCAGTCCCGCCTCTTATTATTAAGCGAAGCGAAGCTGAGCTCCCACCGGGTGACCTAAATTGATTTCTGTGTTAAATTGGTTCTCGACTATTTCTGGACCGATTTTAAAATTTTTTTGAACTCATAGAAAGCTTTCAAAATTGTTGATTCAATTACTATAATGAAAAACAAACATGATTTACAAATTATTCTAAATTAGCACGCACTATTTATATATATTAAAAAATGAGCCGATTGATCAAATCTTGTGTGAATAATTTTATATTGTTTTTGTATACAGACTTAGTTTACCTCGCTTCGCACAAATATACGCCGCAGCGAAGTGTTCGACGTGCGACTGCGGCATCCTAGTGTAGTATTTACATTCTCTTTGGTTTCATACTAAACTCAATTTCAATTTTTATTAAGACTTTCCCGCCGCTTAATACGGAGTATTTACAACCTCTTTGTGTAGAATTGGCATAATTTATTTATATTACACTTTCTTGAAACGTTTCTACGTAATCATGTAACAAATGTAAGAGCGTTAATTGCGTACAAATTTTAAGCTTACATAATAGCTGTTGTTGTTTGATCCGTTACTAACATGTATTAGCGGGTGGGAAATAATTCTCTGTCACGTCCTTCATTAATTGTTTGTATATTAAATGATATGACAGCCCATGACAGTGCTTAGTTAAAATTACCACTCCTTTGCACAGGATTCCGGCTAGATTATGGGTACCACAACGGTGCCTATTTCTGCCATGAAGCAGTAATGTGTTGAACATAACTGTGTTTCGGTTTGAAGGGCGTCGTAGCTATTGAAATTACTGTGCAAATGGACTTAACATCAAATGTCTCAAGGTGACGAGGGCAATTGTAGTGCCGTTCAGAATTTTTGAAGTTTTTCAAGAATCCTGAGTGGCACTGCATAGTAATGAGCAGAGCGTATCAATAACCATCAGCTGAACGTCCTGCTCGTATCATCCCTTATTTTCATATATAAGTATAAAATAAAACATACAAGGGAACTATGTGTCAGCTAGTTTCAGATTTTTTTTTATAAAGTCTCTCTCTAATAGCTCCCTCTGCATTCAATTTGCTGGCCGCTTAACAGATAGTCCACTCTTACTCATCATTTTAAAAAGAATTTGTTATGCTCTTTGTAATAACAGTAAATAATATTTAAAATATTCTGTTTCTGTTATTATTTAAATATAATACTTTTTAAAAGATTCAAAAGCGTATAATTTTGAATACAAGTGCCATTTTTATTATTATTTATTTAACCCGACATTTTTCATGTTTTCAGGGGTACTGCAGGACTAAAACTGAAAGATTGTTCTATTTTAGTAACTACCACAGTAGGTATTATGATACATGGTATTATTATGGGGTAATGCTGCTAATATTGATTCCATTTTTGTCTCGGTTCTTTTACTGTAAAGAGTTGTGATATCCATTTAATACCAAGTCGGTCTATTCAGTCTCTACTAAAGGGTTAAGACAGAACTACACAGGTACAGGCAAACCATGAAGGTTTTATGTCAATTCGAAGTAGTTATTAAAACGGCAAATTCATACTTTAACCCCTATTATTATTTAAAAACAGCAGTGGCTTATGTTTAAATTAATAAATAGGTTAATAAAAAAAAATCGAATTTCCAAATTTCTATATTTGATCTTAAAGTATATATACAAAATTACTTAAATCTACTTATTAAAGCAATTTACAATTAAGCCTTATATATGTAGGTATCAGAAAACTTATTTCTACAACCCTATCTGCGTATTGAGGGATAAAACTTTATTATGCTTAAAAACTAATACATGATGTTTGTGGGGGGAGGGGATCCAGGAAACTGGGAGAAATAGGTTAATAAATCACAAACTTTACAAGTGGGGGCACGTAAGTCTAGCGCTGAACGAAACGTGAATTGCGCATGGGTACTGTCGCGTACGCTATACAAATATAACATATACATATAAATAAATATATATATATATATTTATATAACCACACTACCTCCATCATTACAGGTTTAAACCTGGCCTTCATTACTCTGTCGCATTAGGTTAACCTAATGCGACAGAGTAATGAACAAATAAAATTACATAATACTATCATTGAAAAACATATTTCGTAAAAATTTAATTTACTTGATAATATTATTCTAATTGAATACAAACTATACAATATTATGCAGCTCTAGTGAGTTCACTCATCGAACACGAGAAGAGGTCTAAGTGTTCGGACATCGCGTTGAGCACCCGCAGCGCACGCGTGTGCATTGCGCATTGGAGAAGGTTGGTGCGTGCACGAGGCACCACCAGCAGCGGTGGTCGCCGCCGCCGTCCTACGTACTCGTCAGGGACACACAACATTACTAACTCCAGGAGCCTAGGAATATATCTTACCTCTAATTACTTTTAGCAAATACATAGCTAATGCGACTTCTCTTCAAACCTCAATTTTGTAATAACCCACCATGCCTAACAGAAACTAAATAGGATACAATAATGGGTAGCCCGGATATACCCCAAACTGCTTGAGATACATGAATCTAAGGAACTTATTCTGTATACGTTCAAGCATAAATTTATATTTAGCCTCTTGGGGAGACCAGATTGCAGAATTACATTCCAAGTGGCTTCTAACCAGTGCATCGTACAATGCTCTCAAAGCCCCGATATTTGTAAATTGGTTTGCTCGCCGTAATATTAAACCTAAGTTACGATATGCTTTCTTATAAATATCAATAATATGAGTCCTAAAGTTTAAGACAGCTGTAAAGCACACTCCTAAGTCTCTGACGTTTCCTTCCATATGATATGGATGATGATGTGGAATATATGATCTGCTAAATGATAATATTGCACACTTACGTGTGTTAAAATATAGTTTATTTTCTATGCTCCACTTTAGAACGTTGTTTATATCCTGTTGTAGTGGCTCATAGTTTTTGTTTTCCATTTTGTAAACAAATTTTAAATCATCTGCGAATATCAATAGTGTTGACTTTGTAACTACTTGGGGTAGATCATTTATCATCAAACTAAATAGTAATGGCCCTAAATTACTACCCTGACTGACACCTGAGTTTGTGGAATAGGGCTCTGAATTATATCCGTTACAGTCAACGAACTGACTTCTATCACGTAAATAGTTTGCAAAAAACGCCAAGGTATGAGGAGTGCAGCCTACACACGCCAGCTTATGTAACAGAACATCGTTGTCGACCGTATCGAATGCTTTTTTAAAATCAAAGTAAGCCACGTCCACCTGTGAGCCAGTATCTACTGCAGTTACAAGGTGAGCCATCAATTCCAGTAAGTTTCCAGTTGTCCCTCGTCCAGGACGAAATCCGTGCTGAGCGTCGTACAACTGAGTACTTACCTGTGGGTACAAGCGTCTCTGGATGGCTGACTCGAACATTTTGGCAGGAGTGCTCAGCACTGCAACTGTTCTATAGTCGCTGGCCTCAGTACATCCTTTACCTTTAGGCACTGGTACAACTCGAGTGATTTTCCACCAATCCTTATACATTGCAGCTTCAATACACACATTGAATATATGTAACAAAGGTTTGACTAAAATATATCAAACGTCTTTGAAAATAAAAGCAGGAATGTCATCCGGTCCAACTGACCGTTTAGGCGGGAGACACTTGAGCGCGCTCAAGACATCGTCGGTACGCAAGGGCTCTAAATGAGTCCATGCACCCGCCGACTCCACCGTCACACCTGCGCTTGGCGCCACCATAATATAAAATTTTAATGACGTTATTTTAATGTCAAATAGTTAGTCTAGCGCAGAACGAAATGTGAAAGATAGCTGCATGTGGGCATGTACTGTTGCGAACAGAAATATTATACTTTGAAAAATATTTAATATTAAAGTATTAAGTACTTCTGTACAAAGTTAATTACGTGCAAGAGTTATTGTGTGTATTTAACAGACTAATGCAAACTTAACAATAAACAATAAAACAATTACAGCAAATAACAATACAATAATTCAGAACGTGGTATGAGCATGGTGATGTCACATCTTATATTTTTTTAGTTCTATCATTCTCTTATTTTAGAAGTTACAGGGGGGATATTCAGTTTTGAAAAAAATTATTTTTGAAACCTCAATATCATTTTTCAAGACCTATACATAGATACCGATATTGAAAAAAAAGGTTCTAAGTATGGGGAATCACCAAAATTTATTGTTTTTTTTTCTATTTTTGTGTGAAAATCTTACTACGGTTCACAGAATACATCCACTTACCAAGTGTAAACAGTATAGTTATTATAGTTTTGGAAAAAAGTACGGAACCCTAAAAAGTCACTCAATGAAGGCCAACTAATTCGGCCGACGCGACGTAAACGGCATATTATAAAAGCTAATAGGAGCTCTCTCCTTGATTACTGGCATCCAACTCAATGAGGGCTCATTTCGTTAGTCAGCAATTTTGTTTCATAATTAGCATGTTGGCACTGAAGTATTAAAACACAAAGTAATGCAGGTGTCTGTATGTCTGTGTATGTCGGGCTATTTTCGTTCCGTTTCTTTATGCAATTTTGCAACGAACTTAAGTATATTTTTAATCAAACATTCTTAACATTGAGCGCGAGCGGAGGGCCCTTGCAGTCAGGGGCAACATACTCGCTCGACGATTTGCAAAATGCAGCAAGGATGTAAAAACCACACTATTCAAGGCATACTGTATAGGCATGTACACCTGCCAGAAGTGAAGCAGAATAAGAGTTCAGTACAATGACGCGTTCCGGGCTCTTATGCGGCTCCCGCGGTGCTGCAGCGCGTCATGTTCGCAGACGCTGGGGTTCCCGACTTTTTCGCGATAATCCGGTCTCGCGTTTCCTCTTTCTGGCGGAGACAGCTACGTTCCGACACCAAAATACTCGTGGCTGTCTCTGACGACGTCAGGAATCCAGTGTATAAGCGCTGGATCTCTGTTCACATGGACAATAACAAAAAATTACTGCACAAATATGTGCAATATGTATATAGTTTTAGTTACTCTAATTTTACTTTTAACTTGGCTGCCCTTTACAGTATCTAAAATTTTTTGTAACTATGAGTTTTATTATGCCTGAAATAAATGCCTTTTAATTATTTATTTTTTATTGTTTAACGCTATCAAAATCTAATATAAAAGAAATACAAAATAACAAGAAGAATTATTAATTAACAACAGACAATAAAATTTATTTTATAATTATATCGGTCTACTGCATGTGATACCGATTGGTCGCGACAACCAATCGCAATCGTTGATGTTAAGGTCAAAGATGTTTTATCTAGTGATTTAGTATTACCAATATACCTACCATGATTTTGTATAAAAACATTAAGATGTTATTAAAATATCATCATTGTCATTAGCCCAAAGACATTCACTGCTGAATATAGGCATCCAAAAGACTTCAACATCCTTGGCGGCTGCATCCAACGACATCCTGGGGCCAACTCCTAAAATCGATATTCGATATATCGTGGCATAAGTCGTGTCGAATCCTACTCTTAGTTACATCGTATTCAATGTCGAAACGATGATTGAACGAACGAGACATTATTCGATATTATCGGTCCTAACCCTACTCTTAGTTGAAAATGACAGAGACGAATATTCGAATTTGACAAATAATCAAACGTCACTTTTACGAAAATCCCACTGACACCTTCTAAGCTGTCGTTGGTATTATCGTTTCAAGTCGTAGTTGTACTTTTATTTTGTTTGTGGAGTCAATTTCTTGAGTCTTTGGGTGCACATTAAATAAATAAACATACGACAAATATTTTAATATTAATTACATATTCAACAGGATATTTCTTACTACCAAGTAATTTAAGTCGTTTTATTGATCGTTTATGTGTAGAAAGTAATGCAAATGGCCGCCTGACAGATAGGAAGAGAAGGGTTGAGTTACTTTTTTTTTACATTTTATTTATTCGCATATTTGTATTATTTATTCAATATTAAATAGTAATATTATATTCGTTACATAATTCTTGAATATGTACATTTTGTATAAATGATGTAGTTTGTTGGGGCAGAGTCTAGCATGGTCCTTTGCGTCTAAACTATGTACTGACTTTTGACACTTAACAGCGACATAGCACAGATAAAATTTGGTTTTTTCAAGGTTTGCACATAATTCATTCACACTAACATCGTAAAAAACATCAAAATATTAGTCTACGGTTACGATAAACGACAAGCAATTCGAACATTAATTGTTAGAGTAGGGTAGTTGCGATATATTCGGAGTATTATCATATCGTTCCGAATGTATCGTTGTCGATTTTGCGAGTAGACCTCCAGTGGTCGCTACTGGAGAACCATCTGTGCCCATCGATTATCGGTTCTACGGTGTGGCCAATCATTAGTTCTACAGCGAGTATTTTCTCAATAAGTTCTTCCCATAGCTTTCATCTTCGGTATATGAAAACCAGTCTATATGGTAATATAAGACCAACGACCATCGTATCAGTGCTATAAGTAATCACTCGCAACTGAAGTGCATTGAAGACTTTAGTAAGCACTGCGGGGTTTTGCCAACGTCGCCTAGCCAACTTTTATTCTTCGATTGACCTCTTTGTCAAAGTTGGAATAACCCAACTAAAACTTGGGAGCATTTACACTGAGCCTCATTATCTTAGTTTGACATATTGGACAGTATTGGGGTCACTAGATTATTTCAGTATGGCCAACAAGGATTCCGTTCGTTTTTATCAATTATGGACTGTATTTATATTGAGAATTCAGCTATTATTCTATAAGTAGGCAGATCATTATTTATCCAACAATGGATGACACACTTTGCTGAATTTCACATATTCCGGACATATGTGTCGGTATTTACGTTGTATTGAGTCGAAAATTGATTGATAGCACATTATTGTGATTCTATTTGGGTTACTATGTCAAGTTAATTTATAATAACTGTACAGGTTATTTATTTACATGTATATAAAGATATAGTAGTAGCACGGACTAGTAAAAAAAGAAGGACTCCGCGCCGTGATATTAGCAAGTGAAGAACCTTTATGCTAGTGTGTGTGAGGTTACGGGGTATACCAGTTACACAATTTTTTCTCCCTTAAATAATCATATATCAAAAAATACTATTATATTATTGTTTTTACACTTTTACACAACGCATAACGACATTTTTTTTTATGATTTAATTGCAGTTTTTTTTTATTACTGGAGTAAGTCATGACTTTTGAGTATTTGTTTTGCTCATTATCATATCTAATTAAACTTAAATCATTATTTAAATCTACTAGTTTCAAATTTTACGTCGTGTTAGGTAAAGTAATATGCTTTGTCGTGGAGAGCCTACGATGTAAAATAAATGTAATAAGTACTTAAATAAAATACTTTTTAACATATTAAAACGCGTGTATTGTAACTGCTTACATTAGTTTTATGCGTAAAAGTTACGTTTTTATTATTATTTTATTTAACCAGATATTTCGTGGCCTTTGCAGAGCACGTTATCAGAGGGAATATTTAACGCAAAAACGTAATATTAAAATACAATTACAATTATATATACGTCCTAATGCCTACTACTCGGCTAAGTCGAGTTACTAAGTCTTTTGTGATGCGATGTAAAAGCATATCTTTTACAACAAGATCCCAGAAAATGTTCACAACAAAAGTATTACGTTATTCAAAAGAATTGTTACAAAATGTTTGTGTGGTAAAGGTTACTATAACATAAATGACTTTCTTAATGATACCACAGATTGGGAATGGAGCGACCGCCCTCAGGCTATTAAATAATAAGTTTAATTGTACAATATTACTTTGTAAACATATTTTTTGATGAAAAAAAAAGCCCGCTGATTTTGTTGCGCCCATTCTTCTCAGGCTCTTGGAATGGGTGGTAGTTTTTTGAATAGTAATCTTCCTCGAAATATGTTTAATATAATATGTTGGGAACGGGAGCGAAAACGGGAACCGGAACTGTAATAGGACATGAAGTAATATTCACTTCCAAATTTGCTTATTATTTTTAGAACCCTTTATCAACGCGGATTAAGTCGCGGGCATCAGCTAGTAAAATATAAAACAGTGTAACTTTCGCAATATTCTCTGTTAAATCTAGCATAATAAAATGAAACGCACAGAGAATCTAGAAGTAATTTCATTGAAGCTATTGGTAGAAGTGATTCCACACGTTATCCGAACACCAGCGTCTCGTAGACAGCTTTGTAAACGACAACCACTTCTAAATTCACTCGAATCAACATTTATCCAAATCCCTTAAATTCAACGTTCATTAAGAATAACAAATTGATGGTATGCAAATAAGATTACTCAGAACTTCATATTTAATTAAGTTAAAGAGAAAATTGGAAATATTTTTTGAATAATGTAATTTCTAAAGTTTTTTTCCGTATTTAACGTGTTAACAACGTAGCAGTCACCAATAAATCCATTGAAGTTAAAAACTAATTGTTGTTTACTATTTCGTATACATACTTAATTTATTTAATAATATAAAAATGATTCTCTAAATAAATATAATTAATATGAGGTTTAATAAACATATCTTTTTATATAAAAAACAATTTTGTGTTATTTAACAAAGTTTGGGCTCATTTTTACACGCTTTTTATTAGCTTCACCTGTATGTATGTTTATTTGTAACCGACTTATTTGGGTGCGATTTTGACCCACTTTAAATGGCCAGATTTCGTTCAAACTTCGAGTACATTTATCGAGGACCAATGACAATGAATTAATTTGATAAAATTATTACACTTTTCAATTTGCAAAATAAGATTTTTGTTAATTTATATAATTTTCATCTATCGTCTCGTTTATAAGGCAAGATGTTAATACTGATTTTCAAAATAAATTTTCTTTTTTTTATTTCGGTTTTCTAGAAAAAGCGTGTTTTTTAGTATTTTTTAACTACTACTTATTGTTGGGTTTTACTTTCGTGACAGCGTTTTTAATTGGATTACTAATATTGTTAACGCGAATACGTATTTGAATGTTACGTTTCAACGTCTTAACTGCTCAACCAATTATCTTAATTTTACACGCAAGTTATCACCTACAGAAAATGCCATAAACTCGCGAAACTTTTTAGAGTTCTTGAGGGCGCGACACAAATGTTAGATCGGGTCGACATAATGTAACGAATGACGGCGAAGGAAAGCTATGGAAGAAAAATATTTCATTTTTAACCGACTTCAAAAAAGGAGGAGGTTCTCAATTCGTCGGTATGTTTTTTTTATGTTTGTTTCCTCAAAACTTTCGACTGGGTGACCCGATTTTGATAATTCTTTTTTTATTTAAATGCTGGTGCTTCCCGTGTGGTCCCATTGTAATTTGGTCCAGATCTGACAAAGCCATCCATGAGAAAACCATAAAAGTCTTCCAATCTCCAAGATAGGTTTGTAACTACATACATATATATAGGTGAGATGTGCTTGAGTCGTGAGGAGGCGAGAGGCGAGAGCGGGTCGCGGCGGAAGGACACCGATTCCAAAAATAACAATAATCGTAACTAGGATTATAATTATAATTACTTAGATTGTATAAAAATACGCAATTATTTTTATACTTTTTAGTGCACATTATATCTTTTATTTTGAAATAAAGTATTTGAAGTCGGTTGTTTTATTGTTAAAATTATTTTTTTTTACACTTCAAGCCGGCTCAAATTCTAGCGCTCTACTAAGTGCAGGTCCGGCCACATATGAAGTATTGTTGTGTCTGGCGCACCCCAGTATCAGCTAGATCCATTAGACCGCGTGCAACGCAGAGCAGGTCGAATTGTCGGGGAACCAGTGCTCTGTGAACGGCTGGATCACTTGGCGTTGCGAAGAGACGTCGCTTCATTGTGCCTTCTACTGCATTTATCACGGGGAGTCTTCCGCAGAGCTGTTTCACATGATTCCTGCCGCCGAATTCCACCTTCGCACGACATGCCACAAGTTAGGATATCATCCCCACCATCTGGATGTGTGGCGGTCCTCCACAGTGCGCTATTCACGGAGCTTTCTTCCACGTACTACATAGATGTGGAATGAGCTTCCTTGTGTGGTGTTTCCGGGACGATGCGACATGGGTACCTTCAAAAAATGCACGTACAGCTTCCTTAAAGGCCGGCAACGCTCCTATGATTCTTCTGATGTTGCAAGAGAATGTGGGCGGGGGTGATCACTTAACACTAGATAACCCGTACGCTCCTTTGTCCTTTTACATAAAAAAATATCCAATTCACAAGAGTGCTTTCTATTTAATTAAAAACCAAAGAAATAAATAACTTTCCTAATCATATTCTAACAAATTTATTCTAGCAAAGAATATTAGCGAGAACAATTTCCCTGGAGAGTTACCAATTACATTTTTTAATTACTTATAAATAACATGACAATAGCTTTCTTAATTTGATCATTGAGGAATGTTTCATAAATTGCCAATTAAAGTTCAACCTCAAAACAGAAGCCCTTTCGCTGTGTTTTCAATTAATTCAGAGTGGTTGTTTACTTTCACGTCCAATATTGTATGATATGAATGTGCAATTCTGAAAATTTATATTTTTTCGTGACTATGGTCCGATACACATACAAATCGATCGAATAGCGGGTTCCAGCATTATAATTAACTAACGGCATAGACAGCCTTCGTTCTGGCATAAGTTAAAAGTAAAAATTAAATGATTATATGACTAAATAATCCGAGTGATCCCGTTATGTATCAGTGCTGAAGACTTTGAAAATGATAAAAATTGAAAAATAATAATAGTAAGATGAAACCTATTGAAGCAGGAAGAGAAGAGATATATCAAAAATTAAAGGAAAAATAAATTACGGGCGATGAGCGGTCTTGGATCTGAGGTCGGGAAGTGGAAAAGGGGGGTGTTTAAGGGTAAAAAACGGTTTATCTTTATTTCTTTTATATCTTTATATATATATCTTTATTTCTGGAAACAAACAAAGAAATTGAGCACGAAAGCTGGTATCCCGGTGAGCATTGATCACCATGAACTATTTCAGGGTAAAATCACTTGGACTGTTAAATGGAGGTGCTGTTACTGGGGTGTTGGATCCGATCAACCCTCGCAAGTACCACCTCGGATAACAGCGAAGGAAATAACTAAAATAATAAATAATATGACTAAGGGCAAGTCTTCCGGCCATGACCACCTCAGCACCTTCAACACGATGGTCCACATTTACCTAGATTTCTGGCGCTCCTTGGCACACCGTTGAGAACGGTCGTTGTCCCGATTTTAAAAAACAATACAGGTGACGTATCGGTTTGTAACAACTATCGGTCGATCTCCCTGGCAATCATAACTGCTAAGGTACCCGATGCAGTGCTCGAGCGGCAGGTGAGTAATCATCTTCAATTAAGTGATGCTCAGTTCGGTTTTAGACCGATGTTATCTACCGAGTGTGTAATCCTGTCGCTAAAGCATGTGGTAGGATACTACACGAAGAGGAATTCACCTGTTTCTCGATCTTTCGAAGGCTTTCGATCTAGTCAGAAACGACTTGTTGTGGGGTAAGTTGAGGCAGTCGGGCGTACCGGGACCTTACGTGGACTTGTTCTCCATTTGGTATGAGCTTAGACCAATCAGGTAAGATAGTCAAACACTGTCGGAGGAGTACAGGTTGGAATGCGGGGTTAGGCAGGGGGGGTTTAACCTCACCGGCGCTTCAATCCTGTATTGATGGTCACAGCATCAGTTACGCTGACAACGTGGTGCTGTTGAGCCCATCGGTCGGTGCGCCCCGGCGTTTGTTGTCCATCTGTGAGAGGTACGCAGAATCTCACGAGCTCCGCTATAATGTTAAAAAATGTGAACTGCTTGTCTTTAAGGCAGCAAAGAAAAATACTCTAAAATTATCAATGTTTCTGTACTATATTATGCATGTTCACTTGACTGTGTTTTGACTTAACGAAAGAGAGAAGGCAATATTTCTTTCAATTTACTCTAAATATACCTAGTATAAGGGTGGAATAGAGATGTTGTACAAAATATTTTAATTTGTTACTCAATAAAAGTAAAATATGCATGCCATATATAAATAAATTTAGAAAGCTTGTGTTGATTCCGTTCATACAGCTTGATTGTTACGCCTTTTTCTTTTACCTAGCGTGACAATTGTTCAGTGAACCTAGAATTTCAAATGAATAATGAGCAAATAGTAAAAGATTTATGCTGAATATAATTGGAGGGAAACAGTGAGTCAATTATAAATGTCCTAGTTTTATATGATTGCGATCTTTTGATAAAGTATTACGTTTAAAGGCCAACTATTTACGAAATCTAAATGTAAGTATTTCTTTAACCAATCCTGCTACGAGCTACTTATGATTTAGACCCGATTTCATCGATGACGCTTCAGACTGAGTTTAACAAAACTCAGTTTTACGTAAACGAGATGAGATGCCAGTCTTGATCTCGATTAAGCACAAAGCGATTTTACCAATACCTTTTTTTATATATATACTAGCTGACCCGACAGACGCTGTTCTGTTCATAATAAATAAAATACGTTTTTTTATGAATTTGTAAATAACATTTCATAACATCAAGAATTATTTCGTAAAATATGCCCTGTTGTTATAATGAAATTGTTTCACAGTGGAACTGAACCAAAATAATTCTTTATAACTCACTGGTTCGCAGCAAACTAGAATTTGCATCAGTTGTGTGGAGTCCCCAATACACAGCACCTTTTCAACGTTTAGAAAGACTACAAAGATCCTTTACTAGATACTTGGCATATCATAGTTCCGGCATCTTTCATAAGGCCACCTACGACCAGCGGCTGAAACACTTTAAAATGTTGTCACTCTACAATCGCCGCGTAATACTGGATCTAACATTCCTCAAAAACCTGTTATCAGGACAGACAGCGTGCAGTGAATTGCTGGATAAAATAAACTTCAGAATCCCGCACAAATATCCACGAAATCCGATTACTAAGATACTTGTGGAACCAGTAAGTAGGACAAATGCCCTTAAACATTCTCCATTATCAAGGATGTGTTCTGAGTACAATCGATTTTCCGTGTCCATAAAAGATTTTGATATTTTTCATGACACAGTGACAAGTCTGAAAAAAAACCTAACCGCACATTTCTGTTTGTAAATAACAATAATATGTTAGTTGATATTCATACAAACTATTTCTTCGTTATATTGTATCTATTATTGTTAGTTATTTGCTTAAAATCCTTGTTAAATTTGTAGGTCGAACTGTATTTTGTAATTAAATTAATGTCTTGCAATCAGAGTGGTGTATGCACCAGTAACTGGCATTCATACCAGTTTATAAACCTATAAGACCATAATTATTTTTTATGTTTTGTATGTAATGCTGTTGGTGTGTCAATAAATAAATAAATAAATAAATAAACTGTCAAACCGTGCGTCACTAAATTCTCTCATAGAAAATATGTCCATACAAAACAAATACTGAAAATAAAAATGGCTATGGGTCCCAAATCGAAATAAAAACTATCCTATCTCTCAAGTTGGACTAAACTGCACTCCATGAAGAAATCCCCATTAAAATCCGTTCAGTAGTTTAGGAGTCCATCGCGGACTAACAACGTGTCACGTAATTTATAAAAGGCATAAAAGGCATTTATTTTCTCAAAATTGATTCCTTTAGAATTATTTTTGATGTCATTTCTTATACTACTACCGCTTCGGAAACAAATGGCGCTCTGAGAGAGAAGAAGGGGCGCAAGAAACTCTCCCAGCATTCTTTTTTTTGCGCTCTTTTCAATAAAAATATACAATATTGTACAGTCGCTATAAAATAATCACAATCTAGTCCCAGGCTGTCCGATCATTTAGATATTCAGCAGTGGAGTAATAGGATTTACGACAGAGCCATTTTTTTATTAATAAATTTAAATGTTTTACATTTAAATTTATTTATAGATAATGCCTGTACAGTGGCTGGGACATTATTGTATACATTTACCCTTAAAGCTATTATGTATCTTATGAAGCCTACTAGAATTAGTTACAAGCAATCCCTTATTTCTAGTGTTATAATAATGAAAATCACTATTAAGAGCAAAAAGGTGACGATATTTGTGTATTATATACTCGTATATTAAGATAAGAGGGGGCAAACGGGCAAGATGGGTACGCTGGTGAATTAGGTTTTCGCAATGTCTGTAAAAGATAGAAAAGTAAAGAAAAAATGAATTTTCCTCTCATACTCTGTAGAAATATAATTATTTTTTGTAAAAATAAAAGCATGATATAAGCCGTTAAGAAATGGTTTCAATTATGGGCTATTTTGGCGATTTCTTGGGATTAAATGTAAGTTTCGGAGTTCGCCTTACCAGCGTTTCATCATAGTAGACATAATATTATGTAATCTCTACTGTGGTTTCATTCTTCAGTTCATAGTGCGCCACCTGTGGATACTAAAATGTTTTTTATCAATTTACATACTAGTATTTTCTTTGATTAACGCGAGTGTAACACATTTAAATAAAACACTTTTAAAGGATTAAGACGCGTGTAATTGTAACTGTTTTTTTCGCCTATTTCTGCCCTGAAGCAGTAATGTGTAAGCATTACTGTGTTTCGGTCTGAAGGGCGCCGTAGCTAGTAAAATTACTGGGCAAATGAGACTTAACATCTTATGTCTCAAGGTGGCGAGCGCAATTGTAGTGCCGCACAGAATTATTGGGTTTCTCAAGGCGTATCAATTACCATCAGCTGAACGTCCTGCTCGTCTCGTCCCTTATGCCGTGTTCCTTTAAAAAACTGTGTAAACTGGACTGGACTGCCTGTCTTAAATTGGGCAAACCAAACGCAATTTCTCAAGCCGACTTAAAGAAGATATTACGGATATGTTTGATATCCGTAATGTGACACGTTACTCTGAGTCAGCTGTATGTGAACACATCCTACCATCCACGTCCTAACCACTACATTAGGTTCGACAAACCAAAAGTTTTGGTAAAAGAGAATAGATTTCTCCGAAGACTGGTACGTGAAGCCATTGAGATTAAAAAACACACAAATTTCAATAGAGAAGACGGTCTACAATTATCTAACACCTGGTATCCAATAATCTCTAAATGAAAAACCCAAAACTACACATACAAAAAAAAAGAAGAAGACATTGTCATTAAATTTTGCCAAAAAAAACCTTTTGCTGAAAACGAGATCTGGAAAGGTCTAATGTAACTTTTACGCAAAAATCAAATGTAAAAACACAGTTACAATTTGCACGCGTTTTAATCCTGTTAAAGTGGTTTATTTAAATTTACATACTTATTTTTTTAGTTAATCATGGAAGACAGGCTTTAGCTGAGTGTGATAAAACATGAACTGGCTTTGCGTGACTTTTGCATTGGGTTGTCTTAGGTTAACCTCAGCACAATTTCAGATGTTAATTGACTATATGAACGTAATGAAAGCTTTTTTTTTATGAAAATAAGGGACAAGACGAGCAGGACGTTCAGCTTATGGTTATTGATACGTCCTGCCTATTACAATGCAGTGCCGCTCAGGATTCTTGAAACCCCCACCAATTCTGAGCGGCACTACAACTGCGCTCGTCACCTTGAGACAAGATGTTAAGTCGCATTTTCCCAGTAATTTCACTAGCTACGGCGCCCTTCAGACCGAAACACAGTAATGCTTACACATTACTGCTTTACGGCAGAAATAGGCGCCGTTGTGGTACCCATAATCTAGCCGGCATCCTGTGCAAAGGAGCCTCCCACTGGTAAAACTTACGCTAAGCTTAAACTCAGCTAAGTTTTACGTAAGCAATGTCTTAGTTCGCTCTTGAGATGTCAGTGTTAGTATGATCGACGCTTGAATAATATATTTGTTGCATCACTTTACACACATTGTATTTTTTTTTAATTTGTGCAACCATAAAGCTGTAAATGTTGATTTAAAAGAGTGGCAATGACTTTCTTGCCACTTCTTCTATTATATATTTTATTTGCAGCTAAAAACTTAGTACATAATACAACAATACTTAAAATTAAAATTAAACATACACATAATAAAATAAAACTAAATTAATTATGAGCCGCAAATAGGCACAAGCTCGGCATATGCTGACACACATATTAGATATGTCCAGCGCTGATATTCCGCTTAAGCCATTAAGTATGTGAATACGGGGTGGCATTGCCAGGACTTATACGCTATAGACTAGTATACAGTTTTTGGAGTTTACTCCCTAAGAATCGATTTTCATATAAGGCGCCCAGTATGAGAAAAATATGGAGAGTAAAACCTACTCATCAAATGGGATAGTAACGTTTTCTCATTTAAATAAAAACAGACTTTGTCTGCTTACAAAAAAGGCAACAATTAGCATTACATTTTACTGTCGGCCACCTAGCGTTACTTTTGAAAATTATTTTATTTTGCAATAAGAAGTGTTGTGGCTAATGTACGTTAGTTTCCTAAGCTTTATGGATGGCGTTGAACCACAGACACCCCATCTAAGTTCAAATTAAAAACAAATAATACTAGATTAAACGTCATCTAGTGTCACTTTCATAAACTATTTCGTATTTCCAAATGGAACACTGAATCTATCGAGTAACACGACAACATAACGGTTTTCGATAGATGGCGCTGAACACAGATTTTAATAATTAGGTACCTGACCATAAGAAAAAGCACTATTAACTATGATATTATTTTATTTTTTTAATATCTATATTTTTGTTAATTAATACGCTTTTATTAGCTTCTGCTGTATGTCTGTTTATAACCGACTCCATTGGACTTGATTTTGTTTAGTACCTGTTCAAAGACAATCGTTCTTGAGGATGTAGCTGTACCTACAACCAATAATATCAATTAATACAAATGTCTAATATCTAACTTGTAACGTAATACCTTCGTAGCATTATAGATCGTAGAAATATTAATCGTGCATATTAACTGTAATAAGCGTATGCCGAAAGATTCGTTCTGAAAAGAACGTTTTATTTTATATAACGTAATATTTAGCTCTGATAAGAACCATTTCATAATGCTGTACATCAACTCATATAATCATACAGATCACCAGTAGTCACCTCATCGAAGTACAAGCATCGTCACGTTCTCTCGACGACCGTAGATATACTCACGTGATCAGTCATATGCTCCGCGTTACACAACCACACAGCAAAGCCGAGCGTACTCGATTGACGCGTCGGGGCGTCGATCACTATTCATGCAATTTTAATCAATGAGCGACAGAGTAGGTTTTAAATGCTCATTGACATCGAATGATCGAGGTTCGACGCGAGTTTACACAAGCCCGCGCTCGCTGGCCGGTTTACTGCGATAGCATTAGTTTTAGAGCGAGATAGAACACATAATATTATTCTCAATTCTTATTGAATGAAACGTTTTACTATTGGTCAAAATGTAAGCTTTAGTATTGGTGTGTATTTTCTGAACTTGTAAATATTTTTTAAGTAACAATTGTAATTATTGGTTAACTAGTTTTAAGGATTTTGTATATTTATCATGTAACTTTCTAATAAATCATCTTCCACATATTCCTCACAGTCAAGCAGTTGTTTTATTTAATCGCCAAACGCTCAGTCTCTAAAAGTCTAAAGGACATGACACAGTCGACTCTGACAATCGTTGTAACCAGTATATCTGTGACATAACGTCGCATCCAAAGTATAAATTATTAAAGCTCAACTTTGTCCGAAGTATTGGTAAATGGTAAAAAGTATAACTTTTAACATTCATAAGTGTCATTACTTTAACCTAAATTAAAAAAGGATTGTGTGGTTCTATGAAACCACGGTGAAAAAAAGTGAAACTTTTTTGCCGCCCAACCGTCACGCGATATGCAACACACAGACGAAAAAGGTTGAGACGATGTAATAAAAGTTTCACTTAAAAAAAAATACAAATGAGTAATAGTCTATACACTACAGTCTACACGGTCAGCTGCTGCAAACTTTAGGCGCCGCCCGACCGTCACGCGACATGCAACACACAGACGAAAAGGTTTGAGACGATGTAATAAAAGCTTCACTTTAATAAAGTGACTTTGATTTGATTTTTGTTCGATGTGTCACGTATATCCCATGGACCACAAAGTAGTCCCTACTGTCGGCTACTGTTCACTTTATTAAAGGCATGAATAAGAACATTATAAACTACCCCTTAAACTTAGCCCTTAGGTTACGTTTAAGGGGTAGTTTTAAGCATTACTTAAAATGGAGGTAAAATTTCACACGGAAGACTTCGAGCTAGCCAATCATTGTTAACTAAAATATAGTGCCTACCATTAATGCACCTTGAGTGCACATTTGATCCATTTCACGTGCATGTTGCTCAATGTCATGTTGAGTGAGTCTTGGTCTTCTACATGAGGGACTTTGTGGTGGAAGCCAGCGGTGTATCACTGGAGTAAGCAGATCTCGGTGTACCTGACCTCGGTGTATTAGGCTTAGCTGGTAATTTCTAATGTTCTTCATGATTTTAGATGGTAGGTACTTAAAAGGCAATAGCTTTAAGGGTAAAAATATACAAATGTTTTATTAAAAAATGGCTCTGTCGTACATCCTACCACTCCAAAGCTGAATATCTAAGTGATCAGATAGCCTGGGAATAGATTAAGATTATTTTAATGACTTACATTTTACTAAAAAGAGCGCAAAAAAAGAATGCTGGGAAAATTCATTAATTTTTTTGACATTAATGAATAAAAGCTTTTCCGTGTTCATATTAAATTTTAGCTTTGGAAATTCAAATTAGGCATTAATTTTATCGAAATTATTGACTATACAATCTTCATCAGTTAAATCACTACCACCGTCATGAAAACAAATAGTGCTCTGGAAGAGAAGAAACGGCAACTCTCCTAGTACAATTTGTACGTTTATATTGTACAAGCTGAACCGTGTAACGTTGTTTTGTCATATAAATTAAGTTCTGTTACTTACTTTAAATTAAATATTGGCACACGACTTGCTTTGACACTCTGGCTTCTTCTCATGTACGTCGGTACATGTATGTCGGGGACCCAGTACTCTGTGAACGGCTGGATCACTTGGCGTTGCGTAGAGACGTCGCTTCACTGTGTGTCTTCTACCGCATTTATCACGGGGAGTGTTCCGAAGAGCTGTTCAACCTGATTCCTGCCGCCGAATTCCACCTTCGCACGACACGCCACAAGTTAGGATATCATCCTCACCATCTGGATGTGTGGCGGTCCTCCACAGTGCGGTTTTCAAGGAGCTTTCTTCCTCGTACCACGAAGCTGTGGATTGAGCTTCCTTGTGCGGTGTTTCCAGGACGATACGACATGGGTACCTTCAAGAAAAGCGCGTACACCTTCCTTAAAGGCCGGCAACGCTCTTGTGATTCCTCTGGTGTTGCAGGAGAGTGTGGGCGGCGGTGATCACTTAACACCAGGTGACCCGTACGCTCGTTTGTCCTCCTATTCCATAAAAAAAAAAAAATGTACATGTTACGTTCGTGTCGGGGCTGCTGCTTCGACTACCGAAGACAACAAGCGTCGTTTGTGCCTTTTGGTGTCGAGACACTTCGTGTGGCCCAGACGCGCGGAGCATGTTCAAAGTACTATCTTCGCGCCTCAATAAGGCTACTGGAAACCCAAGCGCTGGCAGCTATTTCGGTCAATGGATCAGCCTGTCACCGTGGAAATGCTGCCAGTATTCTTGGTACACTTCCCCGTAATGATAGCTTTAATTTAATGTAATCATAGTATTGTAAATACAGTTATAAGATTTGTTTTGCTTGAATAAATGCAGCTCAAATATTACATTAAACATTTAACAATAAAATCAAAAATTGTATTTCTTATTATAATAATTAAATTACATTCAAAACATCTTCGGCGAGTAAGGAGTTTAGTCGATTAGAATTTTGAGAAGACTTCAGGAGTCAATCAGTGGCTACTGCGCATGAACGTTCGAATGCAAATCCTTAATTTATTCTTTGATTTATTTTATGCTATAATGTATTATTTGGTAATAGGCAGATACTTAACTAATTTTTATCATCATCATGTTACTCAATATATAATAAAAATAAAATATTTAATAATAAAGTTGATTAAGTTTAATTTGCTTCCGTTATTCTATTACCAAACTTCTATTGAACACCAACTCATACAATATTTCCTTACGTGATACGTATTCCTAGATACATACAACATTCGTGCGGTAGGCAGTCCCAAAAATGCCTATACGACGCAACGAGTATTAATTCATAGATCTTATTTAGAAAAGTATTGGTTACAGTTGAACGATATTCAGCAATGTTAGGCTAGATAGGCATGCCTACTTACGATTTGTAGCGAGATAAACCGATTACCCGACATCTGTAAGTAAAAAAAATATATATAATTTGAGTCTTTATACAAAGGTCCTCTGTGATTTGAGTTTAAAGTTCTTTATCGAAGCCACAAACGTTTCGAAAAAAATATTACTTTATTTAGAGTTTTCAATAATAATTATTTAGGTATAAATATTATCATAAACGCATAATTTTAGGTTTGACAGTAAATGATTACAGTATGGGTGTTTACCGCTAGATGGCGGTAAAAATGAAAGTATGTGTAATCTTAGAATTTTAATAACAAATAATTTTTGTTTAATACACGCATGCTTAGGCTATTGAAATAAAATAAGAAAGCAGTTTTAGGTATACTTGTTCCTCGAATGACACAAACTGAAATATTAGGTTGACCATATGGTACGGAAACTACATGCGAAACAAAAACAACTATGTAGATGTATGTAGATTGTATGTCGATTTCAAAACCTAGTACTGTCAGACTAGAGCGCGGTTCTACGACTAGTTAGATCTACAGTGCTTACCTTGCTAGAAAACCAATGCACGCCACTGACTCCAGCAGTCGACGCAGCAACAAAAGCCTCCCTGAAAGATCTCCAAGATGATCCTGCGCTATCCTCGTCCAACGTATTCTTGCGATCTTGTTCTTCGGACCATCTTCTGGTGGGCCTACCATCCCTCCGTCTTCTGGGACATGGTCGCGATTCGAGAACTTTACTGCCCCAACGGCTATCTGTTCGTCGAGCTACGTGCCCTGCCCACTGCCACTTCTTTGATTATAATATTATATTGAGCCATATTTTTATTTACATAAATTGTCCGTTCAGTTTAGTACTTAGTTGATAATGCAAATCAATCGACAATCAGGCAACATTTTTCGATTTTGTCAAAAATACATAAAATATATAAATTTTTGAACATTTTTATCTTGTTTTTCGCAAATGGGGCGAACTACAGATTTAATTATTTTGAGGATGTATTGTTAATATTATAACTCTACTAACCAGGCTGGTTTCAGGAAGGCACATCATGATATAATGTAAAACTGTAGCGGCTTCAGGACAATCCCTGATACTTGCCCTGAAAACCTTAAGCATTACTTTTCAAACTTTCCCTCTTCCATAAGCACAACCGTGATGTGCGCCATCTGGCGATCAGTCAAAAAAACTTTCTTAATGGCTGCGTGCGGAACCGAATCGTCGCTCGTGAAATAAATAGAAAACTAAGGTCTAAGACCGTTCAACCAACTATGTACGTACAATTTTTAGTGCCGAGTCTAACAGAAGTTATAAAGGTTATGTAAAACATCAAGTGTTAGTGACATCTGATATGGTTAAAGAGGTGTGCTCCTGTCATGCGAGTATTCCCTTCAAAACTTCCAGTTTTGTATTTATTCCTATTTGAAGCTAACTATATTTTGATATTCTTTGTTTCGGTGACCTAGGTAATCTAAAATACTTCTTACATATGCACCAAACCTACAAGTGTTCATGTACCAACAGAAACCAAACTTAGGTGGTCAATCTCCATTATAAGTCTTGTTATAATGTTCGTGGATTTCCTTGAAATAGTAAATAAAGAATTCCGATCATGCAAACATTGAATCACGGACACAATATGTGTAAATTAAGGAAACGTTTTCGGAGCATTATCGTTATAGGGATTTTCAAATAAATTGCCTTATTACTTTATTGGGGTCGATTCGATGATGTGTCATTGAGGCTTATGTTAATGGTGCTGTTAAAGTAGTAAGTAATAGTATAAAAAATATGAAAAATAGTTTTTGTATTAATTTGGTTTTTATTTAATGTCAGACGAAGAAGGAGATATGACGTGTCTAAAGTAAAAAATAATTGAATAAAAACATTTGAATGGTGTTTTTCATAACAATATAATTGTGTGCTTTTATATAAACACCACGTTTTAAGTGAACCTTTTTTTTACAAAAAAAAAACATTTATATCAGTATTATTAACGGAACAAAAAGAATGCGTGTGTACAAAGTACACATGTCAGAAGTCAAACTTGCATTGTGCATGAAGCTCTAAGCTGCATATAGGTCCTGGTACATGTTGCTAGGATGACACATAATTTCAACTGCTATGAAAGACATTACTATCACAGCTACCATATTACCAGTCCATGAATGGCGGATATAATAGATGGTAAACATTCAAAAAACAAAAATTAAACATAAAGTCAAACACGGACTCGTAAAAAAAGAAGGACTCCGCGCCGTGATATTAGCAAGTTACCTTTATGCTAGAGTGTCTGTGATGACAGGGGATACCAGTTATATAATTTTTCTCCCTTAAATAATCATATATACACAAATACTTTTATATTATTGTTTTTACACTTTTTAACAACGCACGACAATATTTTATTGCGACACAAACTGATCTGTCACAGACGATGGAAAATCTCATAATGGCGGCCGATCGGCTTGTATTATCGTAAATGTGTGCGTGGGGCTATGTATTTACACGTTTACCGGCTTGTTTTGGTGCCTCTCTGTTACGTAAGGTGACACGGAGTCCTAATTTTTTTCTCGTCCGTGCTAATAAAAGCATATTTTTATTTTAGGTAAGAAAATGCCAACTTTGCTCAAAGATGTAGTTATATCGTCAGCGTTTCCGAGAAAAAAATCTAACAATGCTCCTATCTCTTCAGTAATACGTGAGTGCTCAGTTGGTAGCACGGTTACATTTAATGTATATATAATGTAATATATTTATGTATCTCTTAATTATTCCAAAAGTTAATTTAGTTTTATTTTGTTTCTTGCGCTGCTTCTTGTCTCTCAGAGCTCCATTTTGTTTCCGAAGCGGTAGTAGTGTCTAGTATATTAGAAATGACATCAAAAAGAATTATAAAGGAATCAATTTTGAGAAAATAAATGCCTTTTTTTGTAAGCTTTGAGTTTGCCTGATCTGATGTACGAGGGCTGGTTTTCTTGAGTCGGGGTTACTCCTTTCAGGAGTACGGAGAAGTTAGCAGTGTCTCTTGTGTGGGAGTCTCCTATGCACAGTATGCCGGCTACATTATGGGTACCACAACGGCGCCTATTTCTGCCGTGAAGAAGTATTGTGTAAGCATTACTGTGTTTTGTTCCGAAGGGCGCCGTAGCTAGTGAAATTACTGGGCAAATGAGACTTAACATTTTATGTGCTAACTAACTAGTGCCGCTCAGAATTTTTGGGGTTTTTCAAGAATCCTGAGCGGCACTGCATTTTAATGGGCAGGGCGTATGAATTACCATCAGCTGAACGTACGTACGTACGTTAAATGTTGCGGCGCTCAACCTTCACGTTAATTGACGGAAAGTGTGTTACGCTATACGACGTTTATTCTTAACTTGTACCGGCCAAGTTGCTAGGATAAAGGTGTAAGGGGTTCAGGAAAAGGTTATGTTTTATTTGGACAACTGGCGTTACCAACTAACGCACACAATAACAAATTAGAATTAATCACGCGTTATTGGTCTAGCAATACGTTTGAAATATGACTGGTTGCGCGATCCCCGTCTTACAACGCGTTCACACGGAGCGATTGTTCTTGAGAAACTTTTGTTGGCGAATTAGAAAGAGTGTATTCCGTCAGTTAGATTAAATTGTTTTTTTCGCCTTAGGCCTTTGATCGTGTATGGCACAAGGCGCTCCTCTCCAAACTTCCATCATTTGGGCTTCCCGAGAGCTTGTGCAAGTGGACCTCCAGCTTCCTCACTGGGCGCAGCATACAGGTCGTTGTCGATGGATATTGCTCGAACCCGATGCCCGTGAATGCTGGAGTGCCCCAAGGCTGTGTGCTGTCTCCCACGTTGTTTCTTCTGCATATCAATGATATGTTGGACACCTCCAACATTCATTGCTATACACTGGCCATGCAGGTCTCTCTCGGGAAATCGTCGACCAGTGCCGGGAGAAACTTGTGTCTTCTATCGAGTCCTCTCTTGAGAAGGTCGCGGAATGGGGAAAATTGAACCTTGTCCAATTTAACCCCCAGAAGACTCAATTTTGCGCGTTTACCACTAAAAAAAACCCCATTTGTCGTATCACCGCTCTTCGACAACACTTCCCTCAAAGCCTCGCCTAGTATCGGAATACTGGGTCTCGAAATCTCGAGCGATTGCCAATTTCGTGGTCATCTGGAAGGCAAAGCCAAATTGGCTTCAAAGAAACTGGGCGTCATTAATAGAGCACGGCAATACTTCAAGCCGGCCCACATACTAGCGCTCTACAAAGCGCAGGTCCGGCCACACATGGAGTATTGCTGTCATCTCTGGTCTGGCGCACCCCAGTATCAGCTCGATCCATTTGACCGCGTGCAACGGAGAGCAGCTCGAATTGTCGGGGACACAGTGCTCTGTGAACGGCTGGATCACTTTGCGTTGCGTAGAGACGTCGCTTCATTGTGTGTCTTCTACTGCATTTATCACGGGGAGTGTTCCGAAGAGCTGTGTAACCTGATCCTGCCGCCGAATTCCACCTTCGCACAACACGCCACAAGTTAGGATATCATCCTCACCATCTGGATGTGTGGCGGTCCTCCACAGTGCGGTTTTCACGGAGCTTTCTTCCACGTACTACAAATTTGTGGAATGAGCTTTCTTGTGCGGTGTTTCCGGGACGATACGACATGGGTACCTTCAAAAAAAGCGCGTACACCTTCCTTAAAGGCCGGCAACGCTCCTGTGATTCCTCTGGTGTTGCAAAAGATTGTGGGCGGCGGTGGTCACTTAACAACAGGTGACCCGTACGCTCGTTTGTCCTCCTATTCCATAAAAAAAAAAAACATTGGTAGCAAAGATAGCGTCACAATATTATAGGATCAATTGAAAATACTACAGTATTTTTTTTAAGTGAAACTTTTGATACTTCGCACCAAATTTTTCACCCATCTATCGCATTACAATCGGCTGATTGTAGTAGGGGTGAAGTTGTGTGATTAATTTCATCTACTGCTTTCAAATCAGTTTGGCCGCGCAGTCTAGGCTCCAGATCTAAGCTCTGGTTCCCGAGAGCGAGGGTAGGATCGAACCCCACACCCCTGACCAAGTTTTTTTTCACATTATATTTAAATTTTAATAAAGAAGTAAAGCATTCGTTTTATTTGTTTCGGTTTTTATACTGTGTTATTAATATGTTATTTTTTCACACAAATCGAATGACAATCGAAACGTCTTCGAAATAAGTAAGCGAGTTCAAACGATAAAAGTAAATATATCGAATCGATTTTAGTTAGTTTAAGACGCTCCATGTGAATACGTTATATTGGGTAGTAGGTATAAAAGCTATGTCAACATTATCCCACACCTGCGCATATTAAGACAAGTTAAAGTTAGCAAACTCTTCGTCTCATAAATTAAACAGTTCAAGTGGATGTAACATTAGGTATTTATCACAATAGTTTGTGAAATTATTGCAACAGTTTCCGTAGGCGAAGGCTTCATTAATTTATTTCCTTTTAAAAGGCGGTTAGTCGAATTTTAAAAGGAAATAAATTAATAAAGGTACGTTTGAATTCGAAAAATTAGCCATTAGGATAAATTTCGCATCGAATGGTGGTAGTTTCATGTAGATACGATCAGTGGTTTAAGCGTGATTAAGCCTCAAACAAAGACCATTTTCATTAAATATATATAGATAATAATATTTTTTTTATATAGGTAAACAGGCTCACGTGATGGAAAGTGGTGAGGGAACCGCCCATGAACCGCAAGCCGACGGCCCCGATCGAATTACCAACGAAGCACTGAGTCACCTACCTCTGCGAGCAATCGCGACGCTGACGCGGCTTTTCAACGGAATCCTCCGTACCGGGCACTACCCACCATCGTGGAAGCTCGGCCGAGTCATCCTGATTCCCAACCAAGACAAGAACATCATGCTGCCTGGGAGTTACCGTCCCATCACTCTTTTGTCCACCACCTCGAAAGTCTTCGAGAAGCTACTGTTACTGCACATCACGCCTCACCTTCAGCCACGCGACGAAGAAGACAGAAGAGTTTGCGTTCTTCTGGTTAGAGTAATAGATGGGTTCTGTAATCTGTGGTGTCAAATGTACAGTTCTAGCTCTTTGAGTTCTAGCACTCACACTTTGATTGTCCGGTAAAGAGTATACGTAGAAAAATTGTGTTCTGTAATCTGTGGTTTTCCTGGTATTCCGGTGACCGTTGATGGCGAGTGTGAGCCTGTGAGGATTGCTAATCTGTTTAAGAACCATTTCAGGGAACAACCACTTGGACAGTTAAGTGGGGGTGCTGATGCTGGGGTGGTGGACCCGAATCGACCATCGCAAGTACCACCTCGGATAACAGCGAAGGAAATAACTAAAATAATAAAGAATATGACCAAGGGTAAGTCTCCCGGTCATGACCACCTCAGCATTGAGCACTTTCAACACGCTGGTCCGCATTTACCTCGATTGCTGGCGCTCTTGTATACGTTCTGTATTAGACATTCGTATCTGCCAGGGGCCTTAATGAGAACGGTCGTGATTCCGATTTTAAAAAACAAAACAGGCGACGTATCGGATAGTAACAACTATCGGCCGATCTCCCTGGCAACCATAACTGCTAAGGTACTCGATGCAGTGCTCGAGCGGCAGGTGAGTAATCATCTTAAATTAAGTGATGCTCAGTTCGGCTTTAGACCGATGTTATCTACTGAGTGTGCAATCCTGTCGCTAAAGCATGTGGTAGGATACTACACGAAAAGGAATACGCCTGTTTATGCAGTGTTTCTCGATCTTTCGAAGGCTTTCGATCTGGTCAGATATGTTGTGGGGTAAGTTGAGGCAGACAGGAGTACCGGGACCTAACGTGGACTTGTTCTCCCATTGGTATGAGCATCAGACCAATCAGGTAAGATGGTCAAACACACTGTCGGAGGAGTACAGGTTGGAATGCGGGGTGAGGCAGGGGGGCTTAACCTCACCGGCGCTTTTCAACCTGTATATAAATGAGCTGATCGAGGAACTCGGTGGCGCACGTGTCGGCTGCTCGATTGATGGTCACTATGTGAACAGCATCAGTTACGCTGACGACATGGTGCTGTTGAGCCCATCGATCGGTGCTCTCCGGCGGTTGTTGTCCATCTGTGAGAGGTACGCGGAATCCCACGGGCTCCGCTATAATGTTAAAAAAAGTGAACTGCTCGTCTTTAAGGCAGCAAAGAAAAAGCCGACCTATGTGCCACCAGTAACGCTCGGAGGTGTTCCACTGAAGAGGGTTACTGAGTTCAAATACCTTGGCCACATTGTAACTGAGCACCTTAAAGACGATGCAGATATTGAAAGGGCGCTGCAATATGCTGGCTCGCAGGTTCTACCGTTGTACCGCACAGGTTAAAGTAACCTTGTTCAAGGCGTTTTGCCAGTCCTTATATACCTGTGCCCTGTGGGTCGGATATACGCGGCGGGCATACAATGCTCTCCGAGTCCAATATAATAATGCTTTCAGGATGTTGTTAGGGCTCCGCGGTACTGTAGCGCATCAGGTATGTTTGCGGATGCACACGTGGATGACTTTTCATCAATCATCCGCAAACGGACAGCCTCACTGATGCGTAGGACTCGTGCGAGTACTAACAATATCCTGATGGTTATAGGTAATAATCCCGAATGTGATGTTCTGAGACACTGGGTTCATATACACACCCATGTACCTGGTGCCTCAAAACAACGCAGATTTATGAATTAATTTAAATCAAATATAAATATAAAATTCAAATGTTTTTGCTAATTTTTAATTTTACTAACATAGTTTTAAGTACTACTCTACTAACAATATATGGATTTATAATGGTCTGAATTAAATGAATTTTATTTTTATTTAATTTTATTTAGGTAAGTGTGATTTGAGATTTCAGTCGCTAGTGGCTCTTCGCGCGTGTAAGACGTATCTAAGTTTTATGTTCCTGAATAATAGTAATAGCCTAAATAAGTTTCAGAAATAGTTTTTGTCAGCAGGGCTTGGGATATTAAATAAATGAAGTTTAAATCTTAATATGAATTTCCTGTTGCAGGAAATCTGTGTTACGACCAATTTTTATTTTGCACTAATACTGTCTCGTAGGAGTAGTAGTATCTAACTCAGTAGCAAGAAATAAGCAAAACGGAATATTTCATTACAAAGTTCGCGGTCCATCCTCCTTGTAGTCTGAAACGCGCACTTTGGGACTTATATTTTATATCTAAAATCGCTTTTTAACCATGAACTCGCCGTGAGTGCGAGGAAATTCGTTTAACAGTTAACCTGCACGTGGAAGGAAGTCCCTTGAGAACCACTGTCGATGAACGACATACGTGTGAGAATGGTATATCGTGTATAATGCGAAGTATATATCATATTCATCTCTGTAAATAAACGCGTTCTACAGAGTATTCACGTCCGTTGTATTTCTATGATCTCTTAATGTTCCAGGTCAAACCCTTTTTTATGTGTCTGCAACCCCATTAGTTACCCAGGTAGCTAAAAATTTAATTACATTCGTTGTTATAAGGTATTCTAATAAATAATAAATCAAAGGTACAAAAATATCACCACTGTCTGGCGAGATTAATATTCGCGCTAAAAAAGTGAACTAAACCAATTTAAAAGTTTCATAGGAAGTATGAGTAATAAAAATTACGAAGAAACTGAATATTCTGCTTTCAAAATATATTTAAGCATCTTAAAAATTAATAAGTGTCACTTTGTGCAAAATAAAAGTGCTCCGCTGGTCAAGAAGCAAAATCATGACAAGAAAACATATTTCCCACGAGAACTTCGTTACAACTTTTAAGTAAGGGTACAAAATAATATTACGGGAAAGTTTGCTGTGCTATATAAAGTACGCAGCGATTTCATGACGTAATATTTTTTAAAACTACGTTCTACGTACTACTTTCTGCAACTAATGTAGACTTGACAACGAAGGAATATTAATTTAAAATGAGGATTACATTGGTACCTACCTACCTATTTATATTATAGAAAAACAGCTATTTTTCATAACCTTATACTATACTAGCGGCACGCTATGACGTTTTTCCACTCATGAAGTTTCGTATTGATCAATAATTACATTGAAGGAGCAAATTACTGTTCTTTATTGTCAATAGTGACGTGCAGTCATAAAAATTTATCGAATGTATAATTTTAGGACACAAAATTTATTTATTACGTTGATTTCTAAACTATATTAGGGTCCGACTTGACGTTGCCTCGAAAAGTACAATTGCGATGCACTGCGATTGTTATATAGTTTTGACCTGGCTTTGGATTTCGGATATTGATACTGCATTACTGTTGACCCTTGCTCGTTAATTTGGACTCTGTTTACGCCTTTTGTTGTGGATTTCGTCGATATGGCCGAACGTATGCAGAGAACTGTTCTAAACAGTCAAACACGTGAGTTCTTTATACGCCTTTGTAACTATTTAGATCGTGAATCTCAAAATGGAGGGCTAATTTTACCTATAACGTCAGTGAAAATAGCAGTATGGACGAATCTGATGAAGTCTGGCCTTTTGTTACACCTATTTTGGTCTCTTTTTTGTTCATATTGACACGAGAGTGGGTCAGGGATTGGAAATAATACTCTGCTTATAGGAACGAGCCTTTATTTGCGTTCACTTTTTCCGAACTTGCACTTCGCCGGTCTGCCGCTGTTCCTCTTGTGGGCGGCGGTACCTTCAACGCGTCATACCGCACCGAACACTAAGTCTCTTCTATCTTCTTCTTCTTGGAACACTTTCACTTTTCACTACTTCTTCTTTTCTTCTTCTTCTTTACACTTTCGAGTCTGAACTAGAACTGCCGTAGGCCACGCTTAGTACGGCTTATATACCCCCGGATCTGTTCAATTTTCAAAATTATTCTCTCATTCCATCTTTAATTTTAAATTGTACTAGAAAATTATTTTAACTATTTTTATCCTGCTTACACATTTTCCATCCCTTTTTTTCTGTTCGATTTGATCCTGAACTTACTAGAAATTTCCATTAACTTTACAAAACCCAAAAAATTCCATACACTGGTAGGTGTATCGAACCCGGTTCTACAGCGTCTAAAGTAATCACTTTTACGCTAGAGCTACGAGTATTGCTGACGGAACTGTTGAAATTATAAATATCTTGAAGTTTGACAACTCTCGTCATGTACATTGCTGCACGATATGAGGTTTGACAACTCTCGTCATATACGTCAAAGCGTTGCTACGCGACACTGCCCCCTCCCAAGACATGATCGTCCCGATCATCGTTGCTTCCGTAGTACTTAGCCACCAGATCAACATGTACGATTTTCGGGGGACTGCGAGGGGTACGGTGGATTCTGAGAGTCACATCATTTATCCTTGTGATTACTTTGCATGGTCCCTCCCAACTTGGTTGAAGCTTCGTAGACTTCCCCTTTCGCCTTATGGGATTGTGTAACCAAATCAGGGTTCCTTCTTCAAAACTAGGAACATTAGCTCTTCGATCGTAGCGCGTCTTCATCCGTTCACTTGCCTTAAGCCCAGTTCTTCTAATTTCCTCGTAGATGTCAATCATCTTATTCCGTAACTCATCCACATATTCTGTTATACTTTTTGGAGTATCCGGTGGACAACCTGAGAGTAAATCAGCTGGCAACCTCAATTCCCTTCCAAAATTGGTGTACGCAGGAGTCACCGTAGTCATCTCGTGTATTGCGGCTCTATACGACATGAGAAACAGTGGAATGTGCTCATCCCAGTTACCCTGATGACTGTCCACTACTTTTGCCAGATCCAATGTTTGGTTAAACCTCTCCACCATCCCGTCCGACTGTGGATGATATGGCGTAGTTCTGGTTTTATGGATTCCCAAGATCTTGCAAACTTCTTGAAACACTTGTGACTCGAAGTTCCGCCCTTGATCACTGTGCATCTCCAAAGGCACACCGAATTTGCAGAATACTTCATTCACCAGCTTCGTCGTAACGGTGACTGCTTCTTGATTCGGTAGAGCAAATGCTTCCGGCCACTTCGTGAAATAATCCATAACCACCATTATGAAACGGTTTCCAGATTTGGTGACTGGGAACGGTCCGGCCATATCCAGAGCTACTCTTTCCCACGGAGCCCCAACATTGTACAACTTCATAGCTCCTCTGCTCCGGGTCTGAGGTCCTTTGACAGCTGCACAACTCTTGCATTTTCGGCACCAGTCTTCCACATCATCACGGCAATGCAACCAGTAAAATCGTTCTTTAATTTTGTGAGAGTTCTTCTTATTCCCAAATGTCCACCTGAAGAACCATCATGATAAGCTCTCAGGACCTCGTTTACCTTCTCCCTGGGAACAACCAGTTGCAGATGGCAATCCTTTCCTTGCGGGGTTTCCCATTTCCGGCAGAGCAACCCGTCATGCATCACCAAACTGTTCCATTGTGCCCAGAGACTCTTGGTAGCCGTACTGTGTCTAGCCACTTCAGACCATTTTGGTTTAAGTGCTCCACTTGCTAACCAATGTAAAAGTGGTTGAAGATCCTTATCATTTTCTTGAGCTCTCCTCATTGCATCGTTGCTCCAGTTCTCGTCGATCGAATCTGTTCTGATCAGCCGGATCATAAAATTCTCCTTCTCCTCCTGCCGAATGCAATGTTTGCATTCCATCGGACAAGGTCTTCTAGATAAAGCATCTGCATTTCCATGACTTTTTCCTCCTCGATGCTCGATTTCAAAGTCATACTCTTGAAGTTGCTCAATCCATCTTGAATTCTAGTAACCACTTCAAGGCGGCATGATCAGTCCTTACGAGGAATTTGCGACCCAACAAGTACTTTTTGAAATGTTGTAATGTCTTTACCACGGCCAGTAACTACCCCTAACCCTACGAGTTACACAGTAGTTTCTCTCTGGCTTCGATAAAGAAAACTTTAGCAAACTAAAGTATGCAATTACAACTTCTTCATCTTCTCTCTTCTGAGATAGTACTCCACCAATTCCGGTGTTGCTAGCATCAGCATCCACTATGAACCTTCTCTCTGTGTCAGGATATCCGAGGATAGGTGATCACAAAGCGTCGATAATAAGAGCATAGTCCAAGGAATGCTCTCACATGTGTCTTTTCTGTCGGCGTCGGCCAGTCCTTGACAGCACTTATCTTGGCAGGATCCGTCGCAACGCCTTGCTCTGAGATAACGTGCCCCAAGTAATTCACCTGACGTTGAAAGAAGGAACATTTCTTTGGACTCAACTTCAAGTTGGCACCCTGCTGTTTTGCGAAGACTTATTCGAGCTTCTTAAAATGATCTTCAAAACTTCGTCCCATAATGATTATGTCATCCAAGTAGACAAGGCAGGTTTCTCCCAACATACCTGCCAGCACATTCTCCATCAACCTTTCGAAAGTAGCTGGGGCGTTGCATAATCCGAAGGGCATTGTTTTGAACTGCCATAAACCTTTTCCGGTTGAAAAAGCCGTCTTCTCCTTGTCTTTAGAGTCCAGATCGACTTGCCAGTAGCCACTTTTCATATCCAGAGTTGACAACCACGTCATCCCACAAAGTGAATCTAAGGTGTCATCGATTCTTGGCAATGGATAACTGTCTTTCTTAGTTACATCGTTCAAACGCCGATAGTCCACACAAAATCTAGTTGATCCATCCTTCTTCTTCACCAGAACCACTGGAGAACACCATGGACTCTATGACGGTTCTATCACACCATTTTCTTTCATATCCCGAATCATGTCTTCCACTTCTTGTTCGCGTGCAAACGGAACACGTCTTGGTCTTTGCTGTATCGGAACAGTGTCTCCTGTGTCGATCTTGTGTTTCAGCAAACCAGTTCTTCCAATGTCCCCGTCGTTCTTCGAGAACATCCCGACGTAGCGTAGCAGGAAATTTCTCGCTTTTATTAATTGTAGCTTTGTAAGATTGTCCTTACAGCCATCCAGAAGTTTCTGTATGTTCACATCCTGGCTTGCAGCTACGGTCTTCCTCCCTTCTTCACACTTTCTTAACCAAGGTATCTCCTCACAAGCTCCGATCACTGTTCCCTTCCTAATGATTTGCTTGTCCTCATGAGGATTAAACACGGGCACCATCGCAATTTGGGAGTTTCCCACAACAGTCCTGGCTGGGATCCATGTCATGTCCGATGTCTCTCTTTCTATTATAGCGCATTTACAAGGTCTTCCTCTGTCATCCCTTGGCAGGACTACCGGGACTAGGGTCTGCGATCTCGGATTTAAAGTAGTGTCTCTTAAGCACAACACTTTCCCAAAAGTTCCGCCTTTTATTGGAATTTCTTCACCTCCATGCTTCAATACACCATGTTTCATGTTAATCGTACACTGATGATTTCGAAGAAAATCCAACCCAATGATGCAGTCATCTGTGATAACCGCGATTACCACTTTTTGCCAGTATAACGTATCCCCGATTTTCATGGCCACGATCTTCTCTCCCTGGACTGGTATGCGCTGGCCGGTAGCTGTTGTGAGTGTTAAGTTTACATTTTCTCGCATATGTCGTCTTCCGATGCTCTCTAGTCTTCTTGGACTAACGACTGTACGTGAGGCTCCCGTATCCAAAGTGAAACGGCAAGATTTTCCATTTATCATTCCTTCTATAACTAAAGTGCTTCCGTCACATGTCTGCTTAACGAAGATCCTTGGGGCTTTGCTTCTACCGGCCAGCGCCCACCCCACTGCCCTGGCCTTTTCTAGTTTTCCTGCTGCTCCAGCGGTGATATTGAGACTGCCGCATCCTTCCTACCTTGCGTTATGCTCTCACGCCTGGGGCAAGTGCTCCTAATGTGTCCTCGCTCCCCACACCCATAGCATACTGGGTTATATGCTTGCCTTCGGCTGGAATCTGCTGGTACAATTTTGCGGAGTTTCAACGCCCGAGAATCGTGGCGAATTGCTTCTACCTCCAACGCATGTGCCACCGCTTCCTTCAAGCTAGTATGATGACTCAATCGTAGGGCTGCTCTTACTTCGGCGTCCCGTATTCCATCGATGAACATTTCTTCTATTGCAGCTGGCGACGACTGATATGCTTTACGCACTAGCTTCTCAGCTTCCACGGACCACTGCTGCAGAGTTTCGTTGTCCCTTTGACTGCGGTCCTTAAGTTGCGCCCGATACACATGCTCAAGGTGTTTATCGCCATAACGTGCCTCCAACGCGTCAAGAAGGTCCGTGTAGGTTACTTCCTCCTTCCCAGCGCCGAGTGCTACCAATACGGAAAGTGCTTCGTCACGGAGCGCTAGTGTAAGGGCAGAGTGTGCTTCTTGGTCACTCCAACCACTTGCTCTTCTGACCGTCTCTAATTGTAGCTTAAAGGCGGCCCAGGAAGACTTGCCGTCGTAGGGGGGTACTTTTAAACTTCTGGTCGATGTGATTCCGCAGGTGACTCCTGAGTTGGCTGAAAGACCCCCACACACGACCTTCCTATTGAGCTGATGAATGGTTGCTTCTATCTCCCCCATCTTCCTTTCCACAGTGTCAATCCGGGCGATCTCCTTTTCTATAGTGTCAATCAGGGCGATCTCCTTTTCTACAGCGTCAATCCGGGCGGAGTTTTTCTGCACCACGGATAAAGTCGGCGCGCTTGTTCCTCTTGCGAGCCCCGCAGCTGCTCCTCCTGTCGCCGCGCTTGCTCCTCTTGCAAGCCCCGCAGCTGCTCCTCTTGTCGGCGCGCTTGTTCCTCTTGCAAGCCCCGCAGCTGCTCCTCCTGACGGCGCGCTTGCTCCATGCTTGCATCATGGCGGCCATCTGCTGCATGAGCGCGCTGATGTCTACGGCAGGAGCCTGCGGTGCTGACACGGTCGCACTAAGTCCAGAGCCGGATGGTTCTTGTGACTCATCCTCTGCCGCTGCAGCTGCTGCCGCTCACGTGGTCACTCCCTTCTCGTTCCTGGGCACTAATGGCATCTTTTCAATCCCACTTCTGACACCAATTGACACGAGAGTGGGTCAGGGATTGGAAATAATACTCTGCTTATAGGAACGAGTCTTTATTTGCGTTCACTTTTTCCGAACTTGCACTTCGCCGGTCTGCCGCTGTTCCTCTTGTGGGCGGTGGTACCTTCAACGCGTCACACCGCACCGAACACTAAGTCTCTTCTATCTTCTTCTTCTTGGAACACTTTCACTTTTCACTACTTCTTCTTTTCTTCTTCTTCTTCTACTTTACACTTTCGAGTTAGAACTAGAACTGCCGTAGGGCCCGTAGGCCACACTTAGTACGGCTTATATACCCCCGGATCTGTTCTATTTTCAAAACGATGCTCTCATTCCATCTTTAAATTGTACTAGAAAATTCTTTTAACTATTTTTATCCTGCTTACACATTTTCCATCCCTTTTTTCTGTTCGATTTGATCCTGAACTTACTAGAAATTTCCATTAACTTTACAAAACCCAAAAATTGCCATACACTGGTAGGTGTATCGAACCCGGTTCTACATTGACTAAAGTAAACACTTTTACGCTAGAGCTACGAGTATTGCTGATGGAGCTGTTGAAATTATCAATGTCCTGAAGTTTGACAACTCTCGTCATATACGTCAAAGCGTTGCTACGCGACAATATGTTTCATATGTGCATATAAAGTATGTTTAGTCATTTTCATTCCAATAGCCAGTTCGTTTAAATGTATTAAATAAACATTTATATTTTTGTTTTATTAAACCTTTTTAGGCACTAGTTGCAACAAGAACTAATAGATTTGATTATATTTTTTTTTGAGAATAAATTGACATTTCACATCACTATTGTAATAGTTATGTCAAAACGGCCATCATAGCGTGCCGCTAGTTTATATAATAGGTAGGTAAAGAACGAAGAGAAGAGAGGAAAGAGAGGCAACTACAAGGTGAATAAAATAAAGATTAATAGTGCTGTGCGAATTGCAACTTATCGCATAACCACAAGAGTCCCTATTTCTTTTTTATCTATTTAATTGATTTTTCGGAACGAGCCTTCTTGTAACCAGCAACTACCTACCTCGCCTTTGCAGTTTGACAAGTGAGAGTCATAAAACTGAAAACAGGTGGCATTACCACCTTACCAGTGGGAGGCTCCTTTGCACAGGATGCCGGCTAGATTATGGGTATCACAACGGCACCTATTTCTGTCGTGAAGCAGTAATGTGTAAGCATTACTGTGTTAAGGTCTGAAGGGCGCCGTAGCTAGTGAAATTACTGGGCAAATGAGACTTAACATCTTATGTCTCAAGGTGACGAGCGCAGTTCTAGTGCCGCACAGAATTTTTGGGGATTATAAGTATCCTGAGCGGCACTGCATTGTAATGGGCAGGGCGTATTAATTACCATCAGCTGAACGTCCTGCTCGTCTCATCTCTTATGTTCATTAAATATATACATATTTATATATTTCATGCCATTCGAAGTAGTCCGTCAATAGCATCCGTAAGGAAATGATTGGTACCTATGACACGTTGTTTCAAGCTGAATGTGAATTTAATTTAAAAAACATCCCCACCTTTAATATATTTCATTCATAGTCTACTGAGACTGGCTTGGTATGTTGTGACTTATGGTATAAACGGGTTTATACCCGCACCTCGACGACTGCGCGCCTATTTTGCGTGTGGGAATTTATTTGTTGTTTCACCCCCACTCCACCAGAAACCTCCTCTCCTAGACTTCCGGTGGGGGGTTTAGGGTGTCAAGATGTTGAGACCGATAAGTCGCTACACCTGGACTATAGAAAAGTAGGTACACGTGCAGCCGCTTCTTCTGCCAACATGCAGGCCCTGCACAGGAGGTTGTCAGTTATGCTTATATTAAATAGATGTTTATTATAAGGACTATGATTAGTTACGACCGCCATTACCTGTTTAGGTTCAAATCTATTGAGCTCAATAAGGCGATTAGTCGGTATATAGTCGGTAGCGGATTAATGGGTTCTGGGTCTATAGCAGTTGTGCCTGTTGCTAACTTATCTGCTATATCTGCTGAGTTGCTGCGACCTTTAATACATTGTAGGGTAACCGTGGTCTAGTTACACACATGATTTATGGTGTTATGAGATCATCCCTCAAGTGGTGGAGTTGCAATTCAATGCCTGTAATATGGACAAACTGTCTCATAATATGCGGATGGGGAAGTCTCACATTCCGCGTCGCGATTATTCGAACTGCCTCGAAGATACATTCAGCTTGAAACAACTTGTCATAGGTACCAATCATTTCCTTACGGAAGCTATTGACGGACTACTTCGAATGGCATGGAATATATAAATATATATATTTAATGAACATAAAAGATGAGACGAGCAAGACGTTCAGCTGATGGTAATTAATACGCCCTGCCCATTACGCAAAATGCCGCAACCTGTTCCCAATTTGGTTTTTGAGCCGTCATTGGAGCTTCTTAGGAGCTTAATACTAAGATCCTCATTTGACTCTTCTTTGATCTGTATTTTATTTTTATTTTTTTCAAAAATATATAGAAATAAATTATTTGAGGAATTATATTTGTTTTCCGAACCCTATAGTCTAAACTTTTACGGCCTTACAAATAAACTTGGTATAAAGTTATAACTGATGATAAACAAAGAAAATGCAAAATGTTTACAATATCGTTGACAACACTGTCAATACAATGATAATTCTTTGGCCTATGGACTTGCATCCCGTGCCACTAAATAAATTAAAAAAAAAATGATAATTCTGATGTTTTCCGAATGACAAGCTGCAAAGAGTATAATAATATATGCCTTGCAAATAAACGCGGGAAACGTTATACGTCCGAACATACCATTCGTAAGCAAAATGTCTATTTGTAAACATTTTACAAATAGACATTCTTGGTTTATGCTTAGATATTTAAAGAGAAATTACCCCAGGAGGGTACCGGCTCTTGTAGAGCCGGAGAATCCCTCCCCGAGCATTCGCGCTCGGGCTGCCCCTCGTATTCTGGGGAGGGCACAGTACCGCGTATGTCACAGGACAAACAGGGCAGCAACACCACGGCACCCCGCTCCACGCTTAATGTGGACTTTTGTAACATCCGGGGAATTCACTCCAACTTAAACGCCGTCCACCACCACCTTGAGACGGCGCAGCCGGCCTTGTGTTTCCTTACGGAGACGCAGATATCTCGACCTAGCGATACGTCATATTTAACGTACCCCGGGTACAAAATTGAGCATAATTTCATGCCTCATGCCGGGGTATGTGTGTACGTTAGGGAGGATATCTGCTGTCGCCGTCTCGGCAATTTTGAGGGTAGGGGCCTGTCTACTCTCTGGCTCCGCGTAGATTTAGAGGACCGCGTCCGCATCTTTGCGTGTGTCTACAGGTCCCATAGTGGTAACGCAGAAACGGATCACCTCATGGGCTGCGTTCAAGCGGCATTTGATGACGTCCTTGCTCAGATCCCCTCCGCTGTAATCGTAGTCTTGGGTGATTTCAACGGGCACAATGCCGAATGGTTTGGATCACGTACCACAGACTAAGCAGGGCGATCTGTGCATAATTTTGCATTGGCGTATGGTCTGTCCCAATTGGTTGAGTCGCCGACGCGGCTCCCGGATGTGGATAGCCACATGCCGTCCTTATTAGATCTTCTGCTGACTACACATCCCGATGGTTACCAGGTCTTTGTCGACGCCCCTCTCGGAACGTCCGACCATTGCCTGGTCAGGAGTGTAGTGCCTATCCGACGCCAACGTCGCAGACCACCAGCGACCCGCCGCATTTGGCACTACAAGTCAGCAGATTGGGATAGGATGCGTTCCTTTTTTGCATCCTACCCTTGGGGCAGGGTTTGTTTCCCTTCGGATGATCCTAGTGCCTGCGCCGTTGCAGTAGCCGATGTGGTACTGCAGGGCATGGATATTTTTCTACCAAGCTCTGTAGTACCGATCGGTGGCAGATCACAGCCCTGGTTCGATGCGTCAGTTAAAGCAGCATCTGACTGCAAAAAACAGGCGTATCGAACTTCGGTTGCGGCGCTGGGCTCAAAGGATCCGAACTGCAAAGTTCTGAAGAGGAAATATAACCGTGCCTCCAGATTTTTTAAGCGGCAAATCGCCGTTGCGAAATCTAAGCACGTCGTCAAAATTGGCGAGCAGCTTTCCAGTTACCCGACCGGAACACGCAAGTTCTGGTCGTTGTCGAAAGCTGCTCTTGGTAACTTCAACCAGCCGTCCATGCCGCCGTTGCACATGAGGAATGACACCCTGGCCCATACGGCAAAAGAGAAAGCCGATCTCCTGTGCACTCTTTTTGCCTCCAACTCGGCTCTTGACGACAACGGAAAAACACCGCCGACCATCCCGCGGTGTCAGAGCTCCATGCCTGAAGTACAGTTCCGCCAGAAAACTGTTAGGCGAGCTCTGTTTTCGTTGGACGTCAGGAAGTCGAGCGGGCCGGATGGCATTTCTCCAATCGTGCTTAGAACGTGTGCCCCTGAGTTGACGCCGGTGCTAACGCGTTTATTCCGGCACTCTTATTCAAAAGGCGTAGTCCCTGATTCATGGAAGTCAGCCCTTGTCCATCCGATCCCAAAAAAAGGAGACAGTTCGGATCCGGCAAACTACAGGCCTATTGCTATTACCTCCCTACTTTCCAAAATCATGGAGAGCATAATTAACCGCCAGCTCTTGGTATACCTTGAGGGTCACCAGTTGATCAACGACCGGCAGTACGGCTTTCGCCATGGTCGGTCGACTGGCGATCTTCTGGTATACCTAACACATAGATGGGCGGCGGCTATTGAAAGCAAGGGGGAAGGCCTGGCAGTTGGTTGGTGGATATAGCGAAGGCCTTTGGTCGTGTATGGCACAAGGCGCTCCTCGCAAAACTTCCATCATTTGGGCTTCCCGAGAGCTTATGCAAGTGGACCTCCAGCTTCCTCACTGGGCGCAGCATACAGGTCGTTATCGACGGTTATTGCTCGAATCCCAAGCCCGTGTACGCTGGAGTGCCCCAAGGCTGTGTGCTATCTCCCACGCTGTTTCTTCTGCATATCAATGATATGTTGGACACCGCCAACATGCATTGCTATGCAGACGACAGCACTGGTGATGCCGTATACACGGGCCATGCAGGACTCTCTCGGGAAAACGTCGACCAGTGCCGGGAGAAACTTGTATCTTCTATCGAGTCCTCTCTCGAGAAGGTCGCGGAATGGGGTAAGTTGAACCTTGTCCAATTTAACCCCCAGAAGACTCAAGTTTGCGCGTTTACCACTAAAAAAACCCCATTTGCCGTATCACCGCTCTTCGAGAACACTTCCCTTAAAGCCTCGCCTAGTATCGGAATACTGGGTCTCGAAATCTCGAGCAATTGCCAATTCCGTGGCCATCTGGAGGGCAAAGCCAAACTGGCTTCAAAGAAACTGGGCGTCATAAATAGAGCACGGCAATACTTCAAGCCGGCCCACATTCTAGCGCTCTACAAAGCGCAGGTCCGGCCTCACATGGAGTATTGCTGTCATCTCTGGTCTGGCGCACCCCAGTATCAGCTCGATCCATTTGACCGCGTGCAACGCAGAGCAGCTCGAATTGTCGGGGACCCAGTACTCTGTGAACGGCTGGATCACTTGGCGTTGCGTAGAGACGTCACTTCATTGTGTGTCTTCTACCGCATTTATCACGGGGAGTGTTCCGAAGAGCTGTTCAACCTGATTCCTGCCGCCGAATTTCACCTTCGCACGACACGCCACAAGTTACGATATCATCCCCACCATCTGCGGTTTTCAAGGAGCTTTCTTCCTCGTACCACGAAGCTGTGGAATGAGCTTCCTTGTGCGGTGTTTCCGGGACGATACGACATGGGTACCTTCAAGAAAAGCGCGTACACCTTCCTTAAAGGCCGGCAACGCTCTTGTGATTCCTCTGGTGTTGCAGGAGAGTGTGGGCGGCGGTGATCACTTAACACCAGGTGACCCGTACGCTCGTTTGTCCTCCTATTCCATAAAAAAAAAATATAACTTTATGCCAATTTTATTTGTAAGGCCGCAGTCTGAAGTATAAATCTTTCACCTTCAATAATTAATAGGCTAATTGCATTTAAAAAATTAAAATATAGCAAAGGATTTGGTAGCATAATAATTGTGTACTTTAATAGCTATTGGAATAATCATAGGGTAGTCCATCTGGGTCTATAAGTAAATATTATAGGATTTTGGAATCACTGTTTAAAAAAATACAGGAATTCCATTGTCTACTCAAATTGTTTTATAAGAAATGCCATTCGTAAATATTGAACCAACAAAGCTAAACACATGATATAATATGTTAATTAATCTTATTTTATTCTTTCATTACTAACATTAGTGGCTGTACAGTACCACTGTACCCTTAATGGCAGGGAGTGTACATGTCATGCCGATGACAGGTGTATAACTTGAAAGAGTGCTATGATCTCAACATCAACATAGCTCTAGCATGAATACCAGGCCATGCAGGTATAATCGGCAATGAAAATGCTGATACTTGTGCCAGGTCAGCTGCTCATACAGGTTCTCAACAACATTCTCAAATCTTCTCTCATGACTTGTGCTCCACCTTGAAAATAAATATGTTTGAGAGGTCAAACATCTGGCAGGTTTCCAAAACTTCTAAAGGTGTCTTTTATAGTGGTATACAACCTGTAATCCCTTTAAAACCGTGGTTCTCGAAATTTAGATTCCCCAATAAATCAATAATATCAACAGTTTGCTGGTTACGATTAAACCACTCTTGCACTCCAGTATTCCTAGCCAAATTAATAATTAGAGACCATTCTCTATGTGACTGGACTTGATGAGGGAAATGTAGACCATTTGTTTTTTAATTGCCCTTTAATGAAGTCTTCCTTGTACAATTTTATACCTCCTGAAATCCCCTGCCCCACCTCCATGAAATGCTCCTCACCTTCGTTTTCACTTCTTTTGTAAATACTTTATGTAAATATATTAAACAAAATAATATTAAGTTATAACTAACACATTAAATGTTTTATACAAGTAATATTATCAGTGTTTGTCCATTATAATCTAACAGCATGTATATTTGTTTCAGGTATAATAAGAAAATAAATCTGTTTTGATTCTGGGCACTAATCATTACTATAATCACTTTTGTAAATTCGTTTACACCGATCAAATGACACACTCTAAGCTTGTTGGTCTACTGAAACGTGACATTGGCGAGTTGTGGTGCCCCTTCCACAGAAGCCACTAGAAAGAATAGACTGAAGAATATTTTCATGACTATCTCTTCAATTAATTAAGCGTGTTATTTAGAGATAAATTAATTAGTTATAATTTATATTTACCGTAGTAGTTTCTGAAATATAAAAATAAGTATTTAATGGATTGGAAACAAAATGCTTCATTGTGTAATATGACATTAAGTTCCATCATTCAGTTTCGTCTTCTCGATAGTCAACAAGCTTGAAAAGAGCAAGAGCAAGCATGAAGAGAGATGTGGATGGTAATGATATGGTGTTACCTTCATTTAAATTTTATGGCATAGTGTGCTTTGAATTGCACCGATATTGCGTTTTATTTTTCCAACTTGTTGACTATGGAGAATTCGAAACTGAGAGATAGTAGTTAATATCACATTACACAATAAAGCATTTTGTTTCCATACCATTAAATACTTATTTTTTATATTTCAGAAACTATTATGTTATTTATAATTAAACATTGATAGACTATCTGTCACTGCGTTTTCTGAAACATCCTGTGTGTTTATATGAATATGTCATTATGACAAAACGGGCATGAAATGTACGCTCCCTGCTTATTGGTTTAAGTAAATTTTTGTATATAATTACACAGTAAAATGTGTAATTTACATATAAATCCAGAGCATTGAAAATAAATTTGTCACATATTTAGAGAGAACACCATTTAATCAGAATGTTAAATACAGCCGCACACAGTCCATTGGAAATACTTAAGAGATTGATTCCACTCTTTCAAACAATATTCTTTATAGTGTCACTCCCTATGCACTAACACATAAACAGCTAGACAAGCCAAAACCGCAAACTGAAACAAAAAAGATAATATTCTTAAGTCGACATAGACAAAAGACATTGGTTTATTCAAAAAAAAGTTTGTGTGTCCTTAAGTATGCACACAAGAAGTTATACTTCTTTGGCCTGACAAAGCAAAAATCCTTAAAATTATTTATTCCTCATGCTATTCTATTTTTGTAGAAAGAACTATATTATAAAAATCTTGCAACAATGGCTTTGACAATTAATTATTAAATAACGAATACAGCTGTACAGGCTTGAACCCTTGGCCTATCCTAATAATGGATGAAGAAACCAAAAAAAAAATAATGAATGACACAAACATCAGAAAAGTTTAGGAACCAACTTCGACCTGTTAGATTTGTGTTACAGTGATGCGATCTTAAAATTTCACTCTCATAAAGTTTTCATAACACACCTAAAGAAGTATAACTTCAAAACATTTTCTTCAGCTCACACAATATGTTGTGACCGAGGGACATAAGTCTACTATATAAGGGTGACAATAAGTTTGACCAAATTGTTTGTCAAACTAACACACAATCTTTAAAATCATTGTGTGTTATTTTCCTTAACCTTATTTTCCTATACCATAATAGTGTCCAATAAATGTACATTAGAATTTAAAATATGATCCATTTTTAACTGACTTCTAAAAGGAGGAGGTTCTCAATTCAATTGGTATATCTTTTTAAGGAAGTACATTGATTATGCTGAGATTTATGATCCTATTTTGGTGATTCTACTTTAGTTTCATGCGGAATGTTTGCCGTTTGGTCCCATAAAAATTTGGCATAGTTTGTGCCAGTAGTTTTCATTTTATGAATATTTTTGTTTACATAGATGATGTTTTTATAGTATGATTGTGTACTGCTTTTTAGGAGTTTTCATTAAGATTGATTATACATAATTTTTACTAACCCGTTTGCAGATAGGATCTTACCTCTTCACAGCTAACAAATGTTCTTTACTATATTTCAGTGTCTCACAAGAACATGATAGCTTAGTCTAGAACCAAATAGCCTAAGCGGGCAGGCACCAACTTAAAGCCCTATCAATAGTTAATACAAATAAATCTTTAGTAAGTTATTTAAGACTCTTCAGTATTCAAATTCCGTTTTTTTATGCAAAACCAGTTTTCAATTGCTTCAAACATTACTATTAAATTTTACTCCAGATATGGTATGTGATCACCTACCAGAAGAATCAAGAAAGTATTGAATGAACATACATGACAATTCAAAAACGCAAACACATTAGGATGTGACGGGCAACAAACCAGTGCTCTTTATTAAGAGCCAACAGTTCACCTAGTGCCACAAACTCTTAAAATTTATCTGATTAAATTATTGATTTCTCCACAGTGTGGTTTTCAAGGAACTTTCTTACAAGTACAACCAAGCTGTGGAATGAAATTCCTTGTGTGGTGTTTCCGTTACTATATGACCTTTAAAAAAAGCATGTACACTTTTCTAAAGGGCTGGCTACACTCATGTGAGTCCTCTGGTGTTGCAAGAGAATGTGGGAGGTGGTGATCACTTTTTACCCATACACTTGTTTGTCCTCTTTTCCATTAAAAACCAAAAACTTTTCGCCATTGAGTAATAGCCACTAGATTCGATGAAAATTTGAAAATATTACCTAGCTACATACCTTAAACTTAGGATATTCATTCATATATATTGTGACCATTCCTACATATGGCAAAAAGCCTCTTGCTCGACCAACAACATCCTTCTTAGTTAACCAAAGTTGGCCTTGTGCATATAAACCTCTGTCATCTACACTGTTGTTGTCACCTTTGGTTAAAAATTTTACAGTACCATTATTCCTGGAATGCAACAAGTTTTCTTGTGTAATAATTTTAATAATGTAATAGTATAAATTATATACTATAATGTTAACACCAGGAACAGACAGGAAACTTATGATGCCTACTACTCGGCTAAGTCGAGTTAGTAAGTCTTTTGTGGGGCGATGATTTTACAACAAGATCCCAAAAAATGTTCAAAACAAAAGTATAATGTTATTCAAAAGAATTGTTATAAAATGTTTGTGTGGTAAAGGTTACTATAACATAAATGACTTTCTTAATGATACCACAGATTGGGAATGGAGTGACCGCCCTCAGGCTATTAAATAATAAGTTTAATTGTACAATATTACTTTGTAAACATATTTATTTGATGAAAAAAAAAAGCCTGCTGAGTTTGTTGCACCCATTCTTCTCAGGTCTGAGGCATTCATTTTGGAATGGGTGGTAGTTTTTTGACTTTCAATAAGTGATGTCACATACTAATTTGAATTTGAATATAATAGTAATTAAGTTTGTATTTCAGTATTATAAATTTGCATGCCTTATGGTTAACCCATAAGAGCACCTATTAATTATAAACCCATAACACTGTGTTACCTTATCCTGCAAATAAAGATGATTTCATTTGAATTCTTAAAGTTTTACAATTATTTAACAATTAGAGAGCCATAATGACTTTTAAAGTATATTCTTGGTTCAAAAAAAAAATAGAACATGGAAGTAAACTAATGTTTAGTAAAATAAAACATCCAATTTTCAATTGTTAGGGAATTGTTAAGTTTGTAAAATTTAAGTGCAAACATGTATGCTTGAGAAATACTCCATAAGTGACTCAAAAGATTTATAAAACCGATGCCAATGTTCAATAACATACAATATTCAAATTCATAAATGTTATGTGTATAGCCTGTTAAATCCAATTATAAATGATATTATTATAATCAGTACTAATTAGAACTTATTGATTTGTGACGATATTTTTAAATATTTAGCTTACTTTTCATGCAATTTCAGTACTCTGTGAACAATTGGAATGTCGCGGCCTTCCACCTTGAAGACTACGATTTCACCTACGCGCACTGGTTCTTCAGGGTAATTTGTAAGGAAAAGAAGATCTCCTCTATGAAAAGCTGGTTCCATACTTCCAGACAGCACAACAACAATCGGACTTTCACTCCCTGTGACTACCATCAAGCCTTTCCATATCATCAAAGCGGATGATACTATCATACCAAAACTAAGTACTTGGTAAATAAACTGAAATTAAACAAAAAATTGTTATAAAACCGGTGGCGGTCGCGTCAATTTCATTCTATATTGTTATTGTTAAATGAAAGCTCACCTGCCGCTTATTCATACGCTTCACATCATCAAATAAACTGTCCAACATTTTTACAGAAAATTATTAACGTATACTTTAGAAGCCCTTAAAGTTTCGTGTCTTACAAAAGTGTGCACTTTATACTTATTAAGTTAGTATGTTTAAAAATGCAGAAAAAGTACCTAACCAAATTCGTACACAATCGGCAATCCACGTCAGTTCCAACTTGACTTCCCAACGGACCTCAGATTACATCAAAGATCATACAGACTAGAGCTATACTATATATTCTGTAGGCTCTTAGTGCGCAAATCTTTCATGATAAAATATATATACTCGATTTACGATTGGGGAGATGACACCGATTCTATGATTTTTGAAATTTTGTGCCTGTCTGTAGTTGTCATTTATAGCTGAATCAGCAGCGGCATCTGGATCGTCCACCGAAAAGAAAATCTGCCACCACGGGTACGATGCAAAAAGAGCGACAAAAAGCGTCACAAGCGGTGACAACCTAAAAAGAGAAGCCGTGTAAGCATGTGGTCATCACGGTGCTCTATATCAAGCAGTGGTCCGTTGACCCCAAAGGACCAGTTGTCTCATCTGTGTGTGAATAGGTCTCCCCACATGTTCGGTGGTTGAGAGCCCAGTCATTCAGCGTGGTGGCAGATTACAGAATAGCTCCAGCATAAACTATGGAGGAGATCCATAAATAAGAATAACAAATCTAAATGAGCACTGCATACCAATTATTAATATTTGTCGATATAAATAATATCATCATCCTAGTATTAATCACTAGATTACTGGCTAATGAAAGCTGTCGAATGATCATTCATGTTGTACAATGAAAATCATATGAAAAATATATTCTTATTTCTTAGAATCTTCTTACTCCAGGAATTTTATTTTCGTATCCGGAATGTTGTTGCAATGTATGATACAACGCTAAAAAAAAAGAGTAAATCAACAATCGCTTTTTTTATAATAATATGTAGGAGTTACGTAGGGATAAATAAGTCTTTAGACAAAAGCATCACAAATAATATATGTGATGTGAAATTATTGTTAAAAACATTAATCGAAAACACTTACGAGCCCTATAAATATGGCCATACTGTCGAAACTGACAAAGAGGCATTCGTGCTTGGGCTGTTGTACGGTACGGACCTCACTGCGACGTCGTAACGCTGCCCGTGGAATATACGAAGGTGATCAAATACTCGAGCAGTTTTCTTTCGATGATCTGATTATGAGTGATCACTAGTAGGTACATATTTAAATATTTTCCTAGTACTTACGCTGTTACGTTGTTTTGCAAACGGAAGGTGACCACGATTCCTAAAGTATATTTTATGATAGTCATTTGATACTTAACTATTATTTTAATAAAAAAACAAGCTATCCTTATATTTTGTATCATTTTCATATAAAAAAACTCATAAATTAGGTGGGTACTTACATTTTTACGGCTTATTGGCTCATTTGTAGTTTAACGATTGGGTGTACAATGTTCATAATAATTCATTTATTATGGTTCAGTGTTTAACTATAGGGAGACTACCCATTTTTTTAGTAAAAATGTGGTAAGTAGGTACTTACTTGGCGGTGAAGAATTTGTTTTGTTTTAAATAATTTTACAGTTTATGGGCATTCAAAATAAACACATTTAACTATGAAGATAATTTAATTACAGGTATTCAAAGTTGGCGATTCGACTCAATCGTTCATTTATTGGTTCCACTACCCTACTCACTACATAAAAGGTCTGCCTGTTCATAATAATTAATTTATTGGCAATCAGATAGTTAAAAACAAGCAAGGCCACAGAAGAGTCGAGAGTAAACCTCCTTGATGGCAGCCAACATTAGACATTTCTTCCATTCCTAATTTTGGGCTACTTTAAATGTAGCATGAAATATACTCATTAAGGCTTTTGTATATGACAAGAGGTTTTCTCCGTGGAACTGTTCTTTATTGAGTGAATATAAATGAACAAAAAAAAATATATGTTATTTATTGATAAATATATGTTATATATATATATATATATGTTTTCAATTCGTGTTGTTGTATTTGCGCCGATATATATATATATTTGAACTGAAAATGAAAACACGAATTGAAAACACGTGCACGTGCACCGAGCCTCATAAATACAGCCGCACGGTCGACACTTCAGTCGGTCGTGCTCAGGCTGTCGTACGGTACGGACCTCTCTGGGACGTCGTAACTCTGCCTGTTGAATAAACGAAAGTAATAAAATACTTACTCGTGTAGTTTTCTTTGGAAGAACCAATGACTGATCTTCAGCAAGATAGCAATTGTGATGTCAACAGTAATGACGTCACACCTTTTAAAAACAATACAAAGGTTCTTTCCTAACAGATGCACTACTCAGAAAAACTTTCTATACTTGCAGGTCAACAAGAACCTACGAGAATCTGCGAGGACTCTGCGTAAAACTATCAATCCTCTACGAGAATCTTCGAGAACTTTACGAGAACCTTCGACAACCTACGGTTACAATAACAGTCGATAAGAACTAACGAGAATCTATAAGAATCCACTACAACTTACAAATACCAACCAGGCTGGTGCGGAGCGCGCACCGCCTGTCAGAATGGCCGTATCGGCGCAAATACTACAACACGAATTGAAAACACGTGCACGTGCAACGAGCCTCATAAATACAGCCGCACGGTCGACACTTCAGTCAGTCGTGCTCGGGCTGTCGTACGGTACGGACCTTTCTGGGACGTCGTAACGCTGCCTGCTGAATATATGAAAGTAATAAAATACTCGTGTAGTTTTTTTTGGAAGAACCAATGAGTGATCTTCAGCAAGATAGCAATTGTGATGTCAACAGTAATGACGTCACACCTTTTAAATCAATACAGAGGTTCTTTCCTCGTCATATATATATATGAGATTTCCACGTATATAGTCACTCATCACGATATCATCTCTGGAACCATAAGCCGTAGAGACTTGAAATTTGGTAGGAATATTCCTTTCGCCGAGTAGAGGTCGAAGAACGGATTTTACGAAATTCTGTCGGGTCACCTAGTAATGTTTTAATAGATGAAAAAAAATCTCAAATTGAAGCCTTTTTTGTTTGAATTTTTGTAACTACTTCTAAACGGCATTGAATTTTAGTATTTTTCTTTCGCCTAAATTATTGACTATTATTTTTCACAAAGTGTACGATTGGCGAGTCAATTGACTTATTAGGTTAAAAATATCTATTCCTTGAATCCCGAATTTTCTTTACCAAGATATCATTTTGGCTTATTATGTTACTACATAAAAGCGGACATCAACTTAACTTTGTATGACAGCTTTTGTCAACTTATAAATGTGGCTAAATTGAACTTTTGTGTTTTTAATTTTAAATTTGACTAAATATATTAACATTCCAAAAAGATTTCAATACTTTTAATGTTAAGCAAAGTTTTATCATACTTTTTGAGCATGAATATTAAAATGACACTCGACTTATTTGGTTTGTAAAATTCTTGACATCTCTCTTTTGGTACGAACTGGCGCCAATGCTCTTTCATTATCTCCTGTACAGTAAAGCTGAAAAAGATTAACTTTTACAAAATTGCGGTGTAAATCAAGTATTTAATGATGCGTCTGTTATATCCTGTAACTTGCACTAATTTGTAATTGATGGCGTTCTTGTAATCCGTTCACATGCACCGGTAAGAGTTTTTGTACACAAAGTACAATACATTTTATAATCATTGTTCTCTGGGCGACCTTTTAGTTTTAATTACTGACTTTGTACTGGTCACGTCCTATCATCTGTCTATTTCTGACAAGCGGTTGAGAAAGGGATATAAATACTTGTCAATAATTTAATGCAAAAATATTCGTTTTACTAAATTACTTAAGCTTGCAAACCAATCTTACGTAAATAAAATAAACTTACTGGTGAAAAGTCACACCATCTTTCTTTGCGTCGTTAATGTTAACTAGTTTCTACTATATTTCAGAAACATATTCACATCAACACTTCTCTTTTTTTTTTGAATTCATTTTGATGTGTAAAGGTTTAATATCAATTTTACAATGTCGTCACTCGTGTTCGCTATTTGAAAGCGCCTAGATAGGTTTTTACGCGACATCATACTAGCAAACTTAGTAGTTACGTTTATAGATAACTGTATACAAATACGATTGCGTCTAATTGAAATGATTTCTTTTAGTTCTTTATTAACAGCAATTCCGACGCCGAAATTATATAGATATATTATAGTTGGGAATAGGACATTAAGGCTTCTTTTGACTCCGGAAAAATGTACGTATCCTGTGGGACAGATTTCTTGCTGTTTTTTGGTAAATAAATAAAATAAATATTTTTTACACTTTTTGGATGGGTGAAATCTCGTGAGTTCGCGTCATCGTGTCGTATGATATACAATCACACACTTATGTGAATTATTGAAAATATTTTTAAAATAAACGGAAATTAATAATTAAATTGTTTTTCATCAAGAAATTTTAAACTTTCAATACTAAATGTTCTCAAGTTAAGTTTTGAAAACTTGTAGTTCAAGATTGTAGAGATCTACAACTGCCAATTTTATTTTTTTTCACAGAACAAGAGATAAGATTTTGGTCAACACATAAAAATTTCCAATGGATCGAGTCGCAAGCACCATCTAGTACACAATTTACAGTGTAAAATAAAACAAATGATTGTAAGTAATAATAATAATTTGATTTTTGAGGCAAAACACTTATTAGCGGAAACGCTTTTTTCAAATATATATTTTAATAAGTAAGCAAATATCTAAGGTATCTGAAATCCAAAAATTCATAGTTGTTTTAAAGTCATTCCTGAAAGAAAATCTGAATACATCTCATATTTTTTTTTATTTTTGTAACTAATCACGTGAATTGAGCAGCGGGTGTCTGAGAGGTGACGCTAGTGTAGCGGTGTCAAGTGTGAGCAGGGGCGTGCATTGGTTTTCCAGCGCGGTAGGCACTTGAAGTCCAACTAGTCGTATTTGCGATTAATATTAAAAAAAAATAGTTCCTGTTAAAAGGATAAATATAAGTTCACTTACCAACATTTTTCTGCCGTTCTGTCAGATTGATCGTGTTTTTAGCAAGATTTGTCAAATTATGCAAGTCACCGTAACCAGTATCATTCCACACAGTTTTCGTTGTAGAAAATAAACAGCAGGGGAAGAAATTGGAATGGCGGCATCCAGCTAGCCAAGTGTATTTTTCGTAATACTTGGTATTGAAATATCTCATAATTTTACCTTTTTGTTGAGTTAAACTAATATTTTTGCATTGGTCTATAAAGAGAAACAATTTTTATTTTATCTACGAACGAAAATTGTGCAAAAGGATACATACCTAATTTATGTAAACAAATCGTATGTTAGCCACAATCCCGACACTGGAATTCCTCCATTATATTTTAATTCCTTAATAGTTAGGTACCTTTTTTAAACACAAACCACACAGCAACTTATTTTTCCAATATAAACACTAAATATAATTAATAATAAAAAAATCAACACAAAACAAATAACTAATGTAATTAGCTTAATTATTCACGACCGTATAAGTACACGAATGACGAAAACACAGCAACTATATAGGTATATTTGAAAGTTATAATTATAATATCTGTACTCAGGAGCGTGCATTCCATATATGCCAATAGGCATAGCCTACCTACCATATTTAGTCTAATTAATATACCTACACTAGATTCCAAGATAATTCAGATAAGTTTAGTTCTTTTAATCTATAATCGAACTTCTATTGAATACCCAACTAGTAAGTTTTTCGTTACGCGATATACTAAATACTCACAGTAAGCAGTTCCGATAATGCTTAATCATGCCTAGTAGAATACGTTCAATTTCTTTAACAAAATTTATTTGTCAAGGTAATACGACCACAGCAAAAAATATACAATTACTATGTATATCGTTCTTAAATATGACCATCGCAATTTGACATCTTTAACACATCATGACACTTCGAAATGACAACCGAGCTGTCACGGATTAAATCAACGAAAGAAATTATACCTACATTAAGATTTATGAGTAATTATTATGACGTGTCTCGTTCGCTTAGTGTCCGAGTTTCAACCTTATTGCGCTTCCCATAAGAGTGTTGACATCGCACATGACGTGATTCATGATTGTGAGATATGAAATAAAAATATATTGTTCACTAATCAACAATGACAGCGCCATTTTTTTAGTTGTTTGTTTTCGTGAACTTTATATTACATACTTAGTTATTTGTTTGGTGTTGATTTGGTTATTGTTAATCAATGTTTGTATTCGGGAAAAAAAAGAAGTTACTGTGTGTTTTGTGTATATATATATAATAGGTAACTAGTAAGGAATATAAATATGATGGAGAAATTCCAGTGTCGCGATTGTGGCGAAAATACGGTTTGTTTACAGAAATTAGGTACGTATCCTTTTGCATTAAATTTGTGTTATTATTCGTAAATAATACCCGGTATTCGTGAGTGATGTGAAGTAAAATGAAGCAAGTAACAACGGCTATTCTACAGACCACTGCGGCTTTCGCTCAAATGATATGTGTATGTGACTCTTTATGAGTCAGTGGCGAAATAGTCGTTCGCCTCCAGGTGCCAATGGATATTTTATCTTATAACTAGGAAGCAACAAGCAAATTCACAAAACATTACTTACAACCTGAATAAAACGGCAGAAAAATGTTAGGAAGTTTTTTTTTATGGAATAGGAGGACAAACGAGCGTACGGGTCACCTGGTGTTAAGTGATCACCGCCGCCGACACTCTCTTGCGACACCAGAGGAATCACAAGAGCGTTGCCGGCCTTTAAGGAAAGTGTACGCGCTTTTCTTGAAGGTACCCATGTCGTATCGTCCCGGAAACACCGCACAAGGAAGCTCATTCCACAGCTTCGTAGTACTAGGAAGAAAGCTCCTTGAAAACCGCACTGTGGAGGACCGCCACACATCCAGATGGTGGGGATGATATCGTAACTTGTGGCGTGTCGTGCGAAGGTGAAATACGGCGGCAGGAATCAGGTTGAACAGCCCTTCGGAACACTCCCCGTGATAAATGCGGTAGAAGACACACAGTGAAGCGACGTCTCTACGCAACGCCAAGTGATCCAGCCGTTCACAGAGCGCTAGGTCCCCGACAATTCGAGCTGCTCTGCGTTGCACGCGCTCAAATGGATCGAGCTGATACTGGGGTGCGCCAGACCAGAGATGACAGCAATACTCCATGTGAGGCCGGACCTGCGCTTAAGTGAACTTACATTTATCTTTATAAGAGGAACTTAATTTTTAAATGTTAAGCGCAACTACGACTAGGTTAGGCTTCCAGTGCCTACCGCGCTGGAAAACCAATGCACGCCCCTGTCTGTACTTATTAAATTGGTTTGTGTTGGAATTCTGTTTTTAGTTTCCCTGACTGCTTTACATTTTATTATATCTTCTTTCATTATGATATTAATATATAAATCTACCGAGACATATCAACATCATAATTTTCGGAAAATTTCAATTTAATGGTAACAGTGCTTGGAGTTGTCACGTCTGCTACTAAAATTTCAGCGCCATTGTATAAACCTATCTCAGTTATTCTCTTCTTCAAATTATCTCTCGTCTTCTCTTCAATGCTTTTTATCGACGAAATATATAGTGTTTTATTACGACCATTTATGACAGTAGTTATACCTAGAACAAAAATTATCATCAGTAATGCAAAAAAGCAATTCATATACTTAACAAATTTATTTGATTTATACCGTTTCTTCTCTCTCAGGGTGCAAGTTTTTTCTAAAGCAGGAGTGATTTAATTAACATGACAAAGAATTCATTAGCAATCAATCACGACATTTAATCACGACCATTGTGTTCACGAAACATCCTTACACAAACAATGACTTCAAGCTCTAAAGGTTGATTACATCCAATATTTTTTTTGAAAAGGAGGGTAAAATAAAGCCTGCCGTCAAATTCCACCTTTGCACGACAGGCCGCAAATTAGGATATCATTCCCACCATCTCGATGTGTTGTGTTCCAACAGTGCGGTTTTCACGGATCTTTCTTCCACGTACTTCAAGCTGTGGAATAAGCTTCCATGTGCGATGTTTCCGTGACGATACGACATGTGTACCTTCAAAAAAAGCGCGTACATGCGGTCAAATGGATCGAGCTGATACTGGGGTGCGGCACAACAGAGATGACAGCAATACTCCATATGTGGCCGAACCTTTGCTTTGTATAGCGATGTAGAATCTGGGCAAACGGACATGACGCTCATGGGATGAGGCAACCGCCCATGGACATCCGCAACAACAGGTGTCAAGAGATGCGTTTCCAGCGTTTAAGGTTCGGGAAAACAGCTCACAAACAATGTGGCTGTGCGAGGCAAGAAATTTCTTGAAAAACGCGCGGTTGTGGAATGCCAGACGTCAAAGTGATGCGGGTGTATTTAGCATTTTGACGTAATGTCCGGTGGTGGAATTCGGACGCTGGAATCAACCCGAACAGCTCCTCTGAGCACTCCCCGTGATAAATGCGGTAGAAGATGCAGAGAGAACCCACATGTCTACTCAACGCCAAAGAATTAAGCCGATCGGAGATGACTTGATCGTCGATGATTCGAGCCGCTCTTCGTTGTATGCGGTCAAATGGAAGAAGCTGGTACTAGGGAGCGCCCACCCAGTGTTGAGAACAGTACCCCATGTGAGGCGCAAATTTGCCCCTTTTATAGATAGTTATTATTAGCTGAGGCTACAAATTTACGACTTAGAAAAAGATGTTAAATTGTACATACCAGGTCTCTTCATAGCGAATGCAACATCATCACATAATTTATCATATATAGTTTGCAGTGTGGCATTCGCTTCAATTTCCATCACACGTGTCGTATTACTGCAAGCGACACAATCCGGACGTTTCTCAGCGTTGAATGTGTATGTGTACACACCCTCGGCCATGTTGAACACCATGTAGTTATTCATATTTGCACAACATGAAGAAGCTAGTTTGAAGACCTGTTGGTATATTATAACATAAAATAATACTAGCAGCGAAACCCGGCCGGCGTTGCTCGGGTTAAATAACATCGCATGTTTAATTATTATTATCAGTTGCACGCATTTTGGAACTTCTCAGATCATTTCAGGAATTTTTATAATTTTCTAGACCGTTTCGCATCAATTTCATCAATTGTACATATTTTTAGATCATTCCAGAAAGTCTTAGAACTTTATAGATTGATTACATCAGTTGCACACATTCTGGAACTTTATAGATCATTCCCGAAATTTTCAGAATTTTATAGAAGTTTACATTAGTTGGAGAAGGATAGGTGTATATAATTTCACATTTTTGCCCTCACTCATCCCGACCAAACTCCCTTATGCACATCAGAGGACCGAGGGGTATTTGCCATCCCAACGGGAATTTGATCGAAGTTGCGGATGATAGAGAGGCACGGGAAGAGACCTAAGCAAAGCCTACTACGTTGTGATATAGCCAGAGACTCTTTTTTTTTTATGAAAATAAGGGAAGAGACGAGCAGGACGTTCAGCTGATGGTAATTGATGCGCCCTGCCCATTACAATGCATGTAATTTCACTAGCTACGGCGACCTTCAGACCGAAACACAGTAACGTCTACACATTACTGCTTCACAGCAGAAATAGGCGCCGTTGTGGTATCCATAATCTAGCCGGAGGCATCCTGTGCAAAGGAGCCTCCCACTGGTAAATTCTGTTCGTACTTTTACCCACATGGCTGTTTTCTGCATAACTAGGTCCAATAAGGGAACATAATTATGTAGTTATTACAATGTTGCCTTCAAATTCAAATAGTTTATTTCTCAAAATAGGATAACCGCATCACTTTTTGAAGTCAAGAAAATATACAAATAATAGAATAATACAGTCCTACTGCTAAATTATTTACATTGATTTAATCCCATGCACTTTTATCTGTTATATAATCTTTAATTGTATAATAAGCTTTTTTTAAAAGTTTCTGTTTAACAAATATTTTAAACTTTTTTAATTGTAGTTTGCAAATTTCTTCAGGGATTTTATTATAAAAACGGACACATTGTCCTCTGAATGATTTGTCTATTTTCGTTAGCCTTGTGTGAATCAGAGCAAGATTATGTTTATTTCTAGTGTTGCAGTTATGAATGTCACTGTTTCTTTTAAAACGATCTATATTTTTATGCACATATTGAAATTTAAAATATTTAGAACATTCTTCGACATTTTCTTTCAACACAGATTCAGCTAGTAGAGGTGAAGAATTTAGGGACTCAGTTGTTGAGATTGGGATATTCAAAGAGAAATTGTCAAATAATGAAGCTATTTCAGTTTCTGATTTAACCGTTTTCCCGTTATATTGTAGGCAATAATCAGTCTTATGTGATTTAGACTTTCCTGTCACAGCATTAATAATGCTCCATGTGGTTTTTATTTTATCATTGCTATTCTTAATCTTTTCACTTAAAAAACGAGATTTAGCTGTTCTACATACTATTTTAAATATTTTGGAATAGTTTTTAATATAACTAATGAATTTAACACTTGTATTAAATTTTTTCTCATTATATAATTCATACAGTCGTTTTCTACTTTTATGGATGCCTACAGTAGCCCAGTCACTAAAGCATGGCCTTTTATTTATAAAAATAGTCTTGGGTAAATACTGAGTTATATTCCTCACTAACAATTTTAAAAAATGCATTATAATGTGTATTAGGGTTTTCACATACTTTAAGTGAAGGTAGTTTTAACATCAAGTTATGTTTAAACATTTCAAAGTGTTTTGTGGTTTTTGTTATTACAGTACATTCTTCTTTAGATTTATTTGTAATACTAGGCAATTTAAATTGTACTTGCTGACCACAGTGGTCAGAAGTAAGCTTACTTATAATATACTTATTAGTTATTGTATTACAATCTGTAAAAATATTGTCTATGCATGTTGCTGAAAAAGATGTAAGTCTAAAAATATATTTTTACAGTTAAATGATTGAAACAAACTTTTTAATTTGATGCACAAAGAGGAATTTTCCAATAATAAATCTACATTGAAGTCTCCACATATGAATTTTTTTTGTTTTTATTACAAATCATTGATAGAGCTTTCTCCATTACATTTTCAAAACTGTCATATGGTGCCGAGGGTGGTCTGTATATGGAGCAATTAATTATTATGTCTCATAATAATTAATTGCTCCCATTCAACACAGGCTATTTCAATAATCTGTTCTATTGAGAGTCTGACAATGTCTTTCCGCTCCTTATATTTCAGTTCATTACTGATCAGCATTAAAGAGCCACCATGTATGGCTTGTTTTCTACTGAATGAACTACCAATCTGGTGACTATTTAAATTAAAACTTAACTGATGACATTTTAGCCAATGTTCTGTAATGCACAGTATATCTATGTTGTCACAGTTCATGAATAACTCTATTTCCAAATCTTTACCTAGCATACCCTGTATATTTTGGTGCCTTAACCTAGACTAATAAGTAATTCTACTTTAACTTAAACTGCTTGATAGATTAAACTAAGAATGGACACACCATTAACACATTTTTTAATGTCTCTATTAAGGGGAAGTCACTTTGTTCATGTGCCTTTTATAATATACTAGCTGACCCAGCAAATGTTGTATTGCCGATATTAAAACCGCGATACAAAAGTAAGTGTTGATCGTAGATGGGTGAAAATTTGAAGTTGTATTTTTAAAGTTGTATCATAAAAAAATAAATAATAAATAATTTATCTAAAAATTAAAAAAAAAGAATTGGGGTGCTACTCTTAACATCTAGGGGGATGAAAAATAGATGTTGTCCGATTCTCAGACCTACCCAATATGCACATGAAATTTCAAGAGAATCGGTACAGCCGTTTCGGAGGAGTTTAACTACAAATACCGCGACACGAGAATTTTATATATTAGAAGATTAGTTAAATATGCATATTTAAATAACATGTTTTGAACAATTGATGGTTATTTTTGTTTTACATTAATAGTTTGAATGAAAACAATGATGAAGTTCAATTCAGACTTTCCATCGGCCTCGAAAATCCCAGGGGATTTTTCGGGTTTTCCCATACCCATCGTATAATCAGTCCATTACTTAGGACTTAACTTGAACTAAATTTTACACATAGATAATATTATGATATCATACTAATATGCAAGTTTCTAACAGTGGAAAGCTCATTTGCACAGGATGCCGGCTAGATTATGGGTAACACAACGGTGCATACTGCCGTGAAGCAGTAATGTGTAAGCGTTATTGCGTTTCGGTCTGCAGGGCGCCGTAGCTAGTAAAATTACTAAGCAAATGAGACTTAACATCTTATGTCCCAAGATGGTGAGCAATAGGCCAGTTTCATCTATCAAAATTAAATTTTGAAAGTTTGTTATTTAGCGAGGTTTTACCTTAAGAAATACGGATTCAATACTAATGTGTTACAAAAACATGAGACATTCTAAATTAAAATCATAGTTTTGTTATCTTTATGTCACGTGACCGAAAACGCCGAACGCCATTTTGTGACGTCACTATAACAGAAACAATATATTTTTAGCAACACACCAACGATACGGACTATGAAAGGTCATTCTTATATTTATAAAAATTAATAAGAATTGCCCTGGACATTTGACGTTTCTTTATGTTATGATGCCGTCACGATCATGGCGGCTTCCTTTTTGGCGCGACTATTTATCGTTTAAATTAAAAACAATTTTTTCAATGCACAAAGTGGAATTATTTTGAGGATATAAAAATACCATTTGGCTATCGAGTCTTTACGATCATTTTTGAATATATTTTAAAAATTCGAAGAATGGTCTGTTGTAGTGCCAATCACAATTTTTGGGTTTTACAAGAATCCTAAGCGGCACTGCACTGTAGTGGGCAAGCTGCATCAAATACCATCAGCTGAACGACCTACTCGTCTCGTTCTTATTGTCATAAAAAAAAATTTAGTCATCTTCTACCGAATCGTTAAAAAAAATTACCTCCGTAGCACATGCTGCGGCAATGGCTGCATTTGTGCTTGCAACTGCCGGAATTATGTTCTTCAAAACACCCTGAGTAAGTCTGTATGTAACATTTGCTATTCCGTGCTTCATAGCCCTCTCTTGTGCCTTTTCGTACACCCAAGCCACATGCTGAGGATTGTCTCCATCGAGAACTGTTGATTCTCCCCAAGGATTCTCCTTAGCCCATTGAATTACTTTCACATATTCAACACAATGTTCCGGCAATCTGCAAATAGATGTCCTTTATTAATAATTATTAATTTACAGACATTATTAAGTCAAAAATAAATATTAATTAACTCAAAATCATCCAAAAATAATAATATTTATTGAATAGGAAAAATTATGGCGATCAAGAAAAAAGGTCGAATTAGGCTAGAAGACATCAAGAAAAGCACAAAGGTTCGAGACATAGGAACAAATATCAGGAAACTGAAATGGAAATGGGCTGTGCTTATGAGTGGAAGGAAGGAGAAGTGGAACAAAAAGGTCACAGAATGGTATCCTAGGAATGGCATAAGAAACAGGGGAAGACCCCGCCAAAGATGACCAACAAAGTGGAGCCGGGTTGCCAAAGACAGCAAGGAGTGGAAAAGGTTGGAGAAGGCCTATGCCAATTGGCAAACAGCTGAAGACTACCTGGATTTTATATAAGTTAGATATAAGAAATTGTATTGTTTGTTTTAAGTTGAATAAAAGGCTTTATTATTATTATTATTATTATTTATTTCAAGACATTTTTGTTAAATATTCTTTTTCCTTCTGCGGTGGTTCCAAGATGATATGACATGGGTACATTCATAAAAACAAAATTTTATGAACGATGCGGGACTCGAACCCACGACCTCAGGCGTTCAGTGCCGTTCAAGTGACGGAGAGCCCTCGCACGGAACCCGAATCGGTCGCGGGTTCGAATCCCGCATCATTCATAAAATTTTGTTTTAAAAATTTATTTGTGTATTATAACTGCGACAGCGACTTCTATAGCTCCTAATAATTTTATAGAATATTTCTTAAGCTTGGGAAATTTTATTATATGGAAAGGAATAATTGGCTAGAGCTTAGCAGAATGGAACCAGTCCACTAATTCATAACAAAATTACTGTATGACACCCCGAACACAACTTATCCGATATTTCTAATTTTAATATTGTAATTTGTAGCAAATATTGAACACATCCACAAAAAATATACTAAAAGTCACAAAACAAAATAATAACTATCTTTTGATGTTGGACCTCAAATACTCAGCTTAGCTTATATGTGGCTGCACTAGTTCGGTATATGAACTAGCCATATCTGACCATACTGCAGAGGGTTGTCCAAGTTCCAACTAAGAGAAGCATTCTTCTAAGCCACTGGTACATTCATAAACGGCAATTTTCGATTGAAAATATGAATAAATAATATGACTGAATAAGTTGATGACCCAAATTTGGCATACTTACAATATTTTTTTAGACTTGATATTACTATTCTATAATTTATGTTTCCCTATTGTAAAAATAAAAATATCCTCAACAAAGCGACACAGATGGCTCTCCAGGGGTATAAGAACCTGCTCTAAAATTAAAAGGAAGCCTATGTGGATGTCAAGATTAACTAAATGTAAATCAGATATAATTAAATTAAAGGTTTATTCCAAAAGATTAATATCAATTATAAAACTAACACAGAGGTCTCAAAATAACTATATAATAAAAAAATCCTCTAATAAAACAAAAGCCACTTGGAATATAATAAACGGTACCTTGAACAATATCTCTAGATAAGACATAGATGCCATTAGAATTGGATCAAAAATTGTCACTGATCCTCAAATGATAGCGCAGGCATTCAACAATTTCTTTATAGATGAAATTAACAACAATTGCAAAAAAGTGGTTATAATGATAAAACCAAATACATCACTAGAGACCATCAACCTAACTCACTTTTTTTTAACCCAACATGCTCCTATGACATTCTGGGTGCACTAAAGTCATTAAATTAAATTAATTAAAAAACACAAATAGTAACGGATATGATGATCTAAATACAACAGTTATAACATATGTCACTACCATAATAGCCCCAGTATTAAGTTACATTATGAATCAGTGTATCTAAGAATCAGTGTATATGTATGTATGGAAGCTGTAATGACTAGTTTAGAAAATAGAAAAACGAGTGACAGCAATATTTATCGACATGACCAGAGCTTTTGACTATGTCAACCATTTAATACTGATCAATAAATTAGAAACGTATGGCATAAGAAACAATGCTCTTCATTTAATTAAATCATTTTTATCTGGTAGACAATAATAGACAGAAATAACTAAAATAAATCTTATAAATAAAACCAAAATGAAATATTTATCAGAACCCCAGAAAACAACATTTGGCGTGCCCCAAGGCAGTATTCTAGGACCACTGCTTTTTCTTATTTATATAAATGACCTTCCTCAAACTATTAAGGATCCAATGGTCCTATTTGCAGACAATAGTACTGCCATATTTATTGACAACAATCCATTAACATATGAAAATAACATAAACAATTCGCTTAACGAACTAATAGAGTGGTTAAATTATAATAATCCAAAAATCAATCTAAATAAAACATGCATGACGAAATTTGCTTACAAAACACACAATCTTATGGATTAAATATAAATTATGACGGTAAAGCGATAAATGAAGAGAAGTCCACAAAATTCTTGGGCATTTATCTTGACCACAATCTGTCATGGAGAACACACATAGATTATGTCATTAAAAAACTAAATAGATTCACATTTGCTCTACATATGCTGAAGAAAGTAGTTGATATGACTGTGGTGTTAGCAGCATATCATGCGTATGTAGACAGCACTCTGAGATATGGGATACTATTCTGGGATAATGCTCCAGGGATTTATGAAGTATTCAAAGCTCAAAAGAAATGTGTCAGATCTGTCTGTTCACTAAAAGCAACCGAATCATGTAAACCTCACTTTATTAAATTAAATATTCTTAGCATGCCATCAATATATATTTATGAAGTAGCAGTTATGGTAAAGAATAATATCAATAAATATGAAACCCTAATTGTGTAGCTAATGACATTATATTATAAATTAAAATGAATAAGTTTATGAAATAATAACTATTGTATGAATGATGTTAATTTAAGTTTGCTTGGGATATATATCTTTCTTTAGTATAGTACAGTTTATACTTGTTACAGAAATTAAAACGTGAACTGACTATGTATTCCACTATAAGTTTGCATGCCTTATGGGTTAGGATAAGAGCACCTGTTAATTATAAGATAACGTCTTATTACCTCATCTTGCAAATAAAGATGATTTGATTTGATCTTAGTTTGCATGTGGACTGGTTCCATTCTGCTAAGCGCTTGCAACCATTTCCAAATCCAAACAATAACAAAGATGTCTCAACTTATTTAAATAGCTCTCTTCTGTGCCTACCTAATACAGTATGTGACTTAAAAAATAATGAAAAATCTACACCTCTAGGGTACTGTCCAAGGGCTCTACTAACTGAGCCAACCATTCCTGGATTGGTTGCACCTGGATTCACAATAAATATATGGGAAAAGCAATAAAATGCATAAACCCTATCTAAAACAAATGGTTTACTCCGATCATAAACTTATTCTTATGTTTAGCAGTTAGAAATTACTCTCTAAGTTGTAAGTGCATTAAAAACCCACATTATGAAATAGGTAATTAGATCATTATAATAACCTTGGTGTACTTGCAATGGTACATAAAGGAAATGTTTTTTGTGGTGGATAGAAGTCAAGTGTGCATTCAATGCATGCACTCATTCCTGGAAGAATAACTCTCGCATTTCCTTTAAATCCCTCGGTTCCACCATCCACTAATGGTATAACACTAGATTGGTCTAAGCTCCCTGAAATAAACAACAATATGTTAGCCAAATTGAAATAAACATAATTCATTCTCACACATCAATACTTGGTTCTTGCACCCATAAAATCACTTTGAACAAGCCCAGGACATAATCAGGTTATAAAAATTAGACATTAACTGACATAGATACTGTGCCACAAGCTTACTTTAGTTATTTTCACAGTATTATGTTGTATGATATATTTTTAATGGCACAGTATAGCCAATATGAACACCACCCTTGTGCAGAAGAGGGCTATTCACACTATTTATAACCGAGAATCATTAAGAGAAAAATTTAAAGAAATAAACATTTTGACTGTTGCATCTCAATATATTCTTGATAATGTTCTTTGTTCATAAGCACATTAACGATTTTTCTAGAAACTCTGTCAATCATGTTACAAAAAATTTGTTACCAAATTCAAAATAATTGTTAAAAATGTTTGTCCTAAAGGTTACTATAACTGATTATACAAGTGAAACCAAAGACTGACAATGGAGTGAACACCCTCATGCTATTTAATTTTAAATTTTATTGTAGCCTGCTGAGTTTCTTGTGCCCATTCTTCTCAGGTCTGAGGCATACTATTTCAAATGCATGGTAGTTTTTGACATTCAATACTTGATTTTGAATTCTATTTTGAATAAAAATATTTGAATTGCTTTAAATAGGTCAATTAAGGCTTAATTAAGCCTGCACATGAGAAGCCTGTAAAGTGAAGGCTTTGATCATTGATAACTATGCTCTCTTGTTTATTAGGTTCTAGGTGTTTCATATAATGCATGGTCACAAAGTAATTATGATTTTGAAACAAAGCTGCTGTAATGCATGACATTGTATGTTGAATCATTTAAATTCTGTTTTTTTTTTATAGTATTCATAATATATGTATTATAATATGTAGTTCATAATAAATCATTATCTTACTGTCATCATTATATTGTAATAGAGACATTAGCATTCCATTTAACCATCTCCTTGCAATAATTGAGTCAAGACCACAGACTACAATATGAAATTGTCTATAAAAACCATCATCCATATCTTGTATAGCACAGTGGTGAGCAATAGCCTCACAACCTGGTATCCTGGAAATTAAAGGATCTGAATGTTATATTACATTATAACTACCCTCCTTAAGTAATAAAACTGCCCCAATGTTATATAAAATCCATCTAGAAGTGAATAGGATAAGAAAATGCACAGCATTTGGGAAAAAACATTATATAAACATAATAAAAATTTATACTTAAATCACACTCATTTATGTATATATTATGGTAAAAGGTAATGAATGTGATATAATAATACCTAATTCCCACTACATTAGCAATGGGTGTTGAATGAACGAACCAGTTCAATCAACCCGTCGACAATGTGTAGACGGTTCACATATTTCTATTGGACCAGTTCTTTCTTATACTACCACAGACATAACCAAGGATTTCGTTTATCATATGTTAAAGCCAAAAAGTAAATTTTAAACTAAGGTTATTAATTTAATCTGAACAAATTCTTAGGTTACAATTTACATTCTGTTTAGGCTTTCAATTTACATAAAATTCAATTAAGTCATCATTAATATTTAATAAAGTCTATTTTAACCACAGTGGTTGCAACCAGCCAATACAGTTGATTCGGTCATTCTGTCTTGCAAGCGCAACATAAACTCATAATAGACCATCTAAGGTATACAGTCCAAGATTTGCTAGTTCAAATTTTTAATTCAATTAATTGATTGACTAGTTGAAGAAATAACATGAACGGTCTAGTTTCGTTCACACTAAATGTGTTGATGAACCATCAATACTCTACATTTGTTTATTGTAAAAAAGTTGTGAAAGTCATCACTTTAACTGCATGTTATTAATAATTAATTCACCTGTCTCTTCCATAAAAGGTATAAAGCAAGGTTGAAATCATACAATGGTTAAGTTTAGCTAAAGTCAAACAAGAACTGAAAAAATTATTTTCTACTATCAAAGGCTATGTATAATACAACTCAATATTAAAATCTCTCAAAACTAGCAGAATTTAACTACATACTACTCAGTATTGTCATATTATTTGATTTTACTAAAATAAAAGAAAGTCTTTTATGGCAGTTAGTATTATTGCAAAGAACACTTATTTTTCTGTATCATGGTTGGAAATACTCTCACTACTCGCCAGTACAATTGCAATATTGAAAGACTTTCCTTATCCTCCCAATTTCTTATCATTGCCTGCACATTCTTGCTGACTGCATGTAGGTAGGTAAGTATTAGCAACCTTGTCAACAAAAATTGTTATTTGCAAATACTAAATTTATTCCATTCATGATTCAATCCATTCCCCTGTTGCTTGATCAAGCAGGCTCAGATGTGTTGTGTAGATTATTTTTGAAGCTACTCCTAGGAGTGATTAGTCACTTGCAACATTAAATTACTTATTATCACTACTGAACTTTATGTTACCAGTAATATCTATATTTTTTTGTAGATGTTACTATACTATGATAATAGTCCGGAAATTTAATACCTTTTATTCACAAATTCTACAGCACATTTTGCTTTTGACAAACCAATATCCGTTTTCCTGAACAAGAACTGTCTATTGAGATTAGACAATTCTATGGTATCCATATCAATTATATGAATCTTTTTGAAGCCCATCAATGCTAAATCTTTAAGTAATTCACAACCTAGACCTCCAGCCCCCACTATTAAAATTTTACAAGAGTTCATCAAAAAGTCAAGTATTTCAGCAGATGGTTCAAAGTCTGGATGGCAAAATGGCCCAGACCTTTCCAAAACTTTTCTGATATTAAGCCATCTTCTTTGTTGATATTCCTGTGATTGAATTTCGCCGGTTGCCATGTTTATTTTTTAATGTTATTCAATACAATAACAGTGTACAATTTAAAACGATGCAATGAATTGTGAAATTGTCCAATTATACTTGCGATTTTACGGATATAAATATTCAATATGCCAATGTTGTAGAATGATATTTATTTGAATAATTGGACACCAGAAAATTAAAGCAAAACTTTTTTGAATCTTCTCCCCACATTCCCAAGTCCCACACAACTCCCACAGCCTAGCGAAACCACAGAACACTTTTACACTAAAGTTCCCTATATATTATTATACCTACTCTTTGCTCTAAAGTCTACGAGAGCGAAACTCTCTAGTCTCCTCCCTAGAGTAAATATGTTCCTTGCTCCTCAGAGTCAACAGTTATTATTACTCTAACGAGTCTCTAAGAAAAAAGCGATTGTATGAAACGCGCAGTGATTAATAGTTTGACAGATGACTGCTATAATCATGTAAAAACGGAGATACCTAGCGGAAATCCTCTATGGCAATCCTCTCTAAATCTCTATATGCAACTGTTCGCTTTCAAACTTAGCGGGATTATACTTCGACTTCGTCGCCATTTTGTAAATAATGTTTCTATAGTCTAATACTCTATCTACGACTATTTCAAACTTATGTCAAATCTCACTGAACGTTTCATCCTTACACTAAATTTCAATTTTTACGCAGTTTCGCCTCTTTAGTGAGTTCAGTGCGTTCACAGTTATTTTACCTCTAGCCGTTATGTTAGCTAACCTGAGCGTTATATTGCCATATTCAGCTTCTATGACTCCCTCAAACGACAAGTTAAATTTTACGGTATTGATGATATTTTTTTCTTACAATATAATGATTTGAACGTAAAGTTTGTAATAAGATCTTTTGTTATCAGGACGGTTGAACGCATTCAAATTTATATTTGGAGTCATTACAGACATTTGCTTACCAAATTTTAATTTTTATTATGTAAAGGTTAATTTTCAATAATAATTACATCAGTGTGATATATTTATTATTATAGTCTATTTTTCTAACTTCCTAACAAATGTGGCGTACAGAGAACCAGCTCGTACCAAGAGATAATTCGTACAGATGGGGATCATCGTACGCATGAACGACTGAAATTAATGATTTTTATGCAGTGAATGAAAAGTATCGGGTAGAAGAGTAGAAATAATACGACAAGTTATTTTAATAGTTTTATTATTCGGATTCCCATGATAAAAAATATACCTATCTTATAATATAATTTATACCTATCTTATAATATAATTTATACCTATCTTATCATATTAATTTCCGATCGCTTTGTTATTTAATGTAAGACTATACCTTTATATATCTTTAAAAATATGCCTATCTAATAATATTGTTTTAAAATAAAAAATAATTAAGTGATCGGGAGATTTCCGTCAGGAGCGAAGTTCGTTATTCCAATTTAATAAACTGTTCAGTAAGATACGAAATGACAATAACAACAATATGAAAATAACTCACATAATATGTGTAAGCTTTTCAAAAGTATTTAACAAGTACCAAAGAATTACCAACCCATTTATGAGTTGCTACTTTTTATCCTAAAAAGCACGTTTAGTGTAATATAACCACAATATATTCATCCGGATAATTATCTTAATCGGAAATAAAGTATTTACGTTTTAGGCTACCTGTCATTCATAGCTATCAAACGTTTTTCACGATATTTCACTTTCTCATAAGAATTAGTGAAATAGAGTTTAGCACAGCATTTTTTCGTAGGTAGGTATAATTTTCCATAATGTAGTACGACCTCCACAAAAATTGATATTAATTTTTAACTCTGCTAAGAGTTTCCCCAAAGTCGGTACCTCCTTTCTGACGGTATACATTTCAAATATTTTATTACGAACTGCACATAGATCCAAATCATCCAAAATTTTTTTTTTTCTTGGATGCGTTTTTTTCTGGGCGTAGAAATTTTTTGAGAAGTGGATGCAGCAACTTCGCCTTCTTTAGTTATGGTGCTTACGGTTTGTTCAGATATTCCTGAAACAGGAAAAAAGTTTTATTTTATAAAGCCTATTTTATTTAAAATTAAAAATAGCTGTGTATATAATTAGAGAGCTAATTCTTACCAATAATGTTCCTATTTACATTTTTGCCTAATCGTATCAAATACTACCAAACGACAATTGTAGTACTATGTAAAAAAATAGAGGTCAGCTTGGCATTTATATTATTTATTTATTCAAATTTAACCCACTCAAGGCGACTTATACTAATTGACAATGATTACTCTATTAAATTATGAAATCGTATAATATATTAAAAAGACAAATATAAAGGACATAGAACTTGTATATCAAATTGAAGCAAATGATTGATTATATTACTATAAAAATAAAACATACAAAAAACATCACAAAATAGTTACTGTACTCGCAAGAACAACAACAAGCAGTCTAACATTTATGGTGAGAGAAAATCAAAGTTGACGCGATAGAAATTATGTACTGATGGCGGTAACGCTAGGACATCAAGTTTCCACTAAAATTGGGAAAAATACTAAAGACGGGTAACCCTAATTTACATACCCTTCATGGCGGCAACTGGTTGAATTTTCTTTTTCTCTTTCACAGAAATCACGCACCGATAATATAATATTTCTTCCGCTACTTTGAATTCTTTTCAGCATGCTAACAGATGAAATATCACAAATATGAAAGAAAAACGCTAGGAAGTTCACAGAACGACTCGACAGGAACACCAACATAAAAAAAACATATAATGACTTCTGTCAGAGGTAAAATAACTGTGAACGGACTGTAGTATTTACATCCTCTTTGTAAGTACTGAGGACTGAGCACAGAACACTTTTACTCTAACGTGACTGAGTAACATAACAAAATATTTCTTATTGAGGCATCATGCATGGGAAGTGCTGACAATCTTATTCATAAGAAAAACATCAAAATATGTAGAGAAACCCTCTTAGAAAAATCTTAAGAAATCCAGCCATGTTCTTAAGCGCTGTATTGCCATATTTGCTTTCATACTATACTTGTTTGAAATATTAAATATAAAATTAACTATTCCGATTTCTTTAAAGTTTATCGTTCGCTACCGCAGTGCCACCCTTATTGGACGCGTTTTTACAGACACTTTTTCATACAGAGAGATAGTTCTCCCTACTTCTACTTTACTTATAATTTGAATCAAAAACCTAGACAGGCTTTCGACCAGGCTTGTCATATGGGACAAATTATATATTTTCTTTCAGTATGCTTCTTGACGTCTTTACTTAATCTTCGAAGTTGTACTTCTTTTGACACATTAGGGACACATTATAATGCTCAATGAAACTTAGTTATACGATAATCAATCTATTTATAATCCAAATTTCAATTGTATAATTTAAATACAATCGACCAAATGTTCGAATTGGAGGAGTTCTATCTATGACAATGTGAATGATACAACTATCTTTATTCCTAATTGTATAAAATAATTTAATGAAATTCTTCTTCCATAATTTATTAAGTTATATTATTTTATTTTTAAGCTTCATCTGAAAGAACTATTAATACAATCAGTGAAGAGCGAGGTTGCAGCAACCAACCAATTTTTAGATGTTTTTTTATAAATAAAATACACTTGATGTGCCTACAATGTTAGGAAAGCGTGAGGCCACAATTTTTTTTCCCACAAGCACCTTAATCACAAATAATACACATAAAATTTTATATAAGAGAAATCATAGTTTTGTTTAAATTTATAAACATTTATCACTTAGCCAGCTTAACAGCAGATCTTGGTGGTGTTTCATTAATGTAAACGACCTGATTTGGGGAAAAAATCTATAGTGGGTAACCCTATCTTACAAACATGAATCGTGACAGCAGACAGACTGATACATTTAGGACATACTAGCGGATAGTGTAATTTTGCTTGGTTATTTTCTGGATGGAATCGTTTTTGCTATGATTTAATTACCGAAACAAAAGAATAGCTTTAAGAAATGACAAGATAGTAATACCAACCTCACGGGATGGTAAAATGAAAAAAGATGTAGGCAAAACAACTGTAAACGGACTGATAGAAATATATTTTCACAGCTTGGTTAATAATTCTAACTTTAAATTAAGACTAATAAATAATTATTTTGTTTGACCCATGGAATATTTAGCATCCCATGTTTTTAAATAACCTAAAAATGCAATAATGGTGCATATATATTTGATCTCCTTTATACCTCCCATAAGTACTTAAAGAAAGTATAAAAAACATTAGCTATTAATATGCTATATAATTAGATTTTAATATGAATTTCTAAATAAAATATTAATAAATGTTTTGTCTTACACAAAGAGAACACAATATAATTGCAGCTTTTTTTTAAATTAATGTTCACGTTGTTTCGTGGTGCCAACTGTTTACTGATAGATGTCCCTTAATTATAATAATTATGTTTTATTTATTATGAATTTTTTACTATAAATAAATAGATCGATGTTTAAAATTTCTAAATAATAAGAAGATTACTGCTTTTGTTACCCACTGCACTAGTTGAAAAAGAATAATAAATAAAAAAAAATACCGAAAGGTAGGGAAACAGTATTCCCACTTCCCAGATTTCTTTGATTCATTTGTGTTTTGTGTTAATTTTTTAATTACCAACCTAAACAGAAATTAAAATCAAGCTAAATTACATGTAAACATCATATAAACTTAACAAGCACTACGACTCGAATAGTACTGGTTGGCTGTATATAGAATATATTATATCTATTGCACATGTTCACATGTTAAATATGGAGGTGTGATGGAGTCGAAGAATTCAAGATTTTTATGTTAGTGGATAATATGTTATAGGGTATGTAGACTTACTAATTGTGGTATCATTGGTTTCTTTATTATTTGAAGGTGCTATTACAATTATTTTGGATAGCACAGAGTTAAAGTTATTGACGGAATTTGAGGGAGAGACTGACAGACTTAACTGTGAAAACAAATCTAGTGGGATTCCGTAATTTTAATATTAAAGCAGATTATAGTCGTTTTATAGTACATGGTACATATTATGTTGCATTTAAGAATATTATACTTAAAATATATGCTCAACTCTCAATAAACTAACTGTTAGATAACAATTTATGAAACCATCATGTGTCCTTTCGGTTATGCGTAATTCGACGGTCAACGACGTGACTATTTTATACTTCGATCTTAAACTGTAACTGTTTTGTGTAACATCGATAAAAGGATGGCTAATTAACATATTGTAATGTTTAGAGATATAGAGATGGCCAACAATAAAGTAAATTATAATAAGACGAAAGGAAGAGATGAGAAAATTAGAGTAGCAAAAGGCTCTGCTTTTAATAGTGAAGATACAGATGAGGCTGATTGTTCTATTCTTCGAAAACCAATAAAGACTAGTGTGACTGGATTTGCTCAAGCTAGAAAAATATTCGATTTCGCAACTGAAGAAGTAAGTCTAAACTAATAAAAATTAATATTTAGGCTAATATTAAGAATATAAAACATAAACTTAATGTAAATAAATAACATAATTTTAACCATAAATGTATTTTTTGTTTTAGCTAAAACAGTTATTATCAAATGAATGTGATTTGTTATATGAATGCAAAGTGTGCAGAAACATATTTCGCAGTTTGGTGAACCTTATATCACACAAAAGAATTTATTGCAAAGAAAAATTTAATGATGTTAAACATGGGCACTTTTTGAATAATACTTTAACCGTGAGTAGCTTCTTCATAAAACATGACAACAGGTAGCAGGGTATATTTTTATTCTCCTATTATATACCTAACAATATCCTATTTTAATTTCATAGGCAAATGAAGTTTCAAAAATAAAGGCATTAGAAATAGCATATCAACAGTCATTAAAGGATAATATGAAAATAGAAGATATTGATAATAATGAACGAATACCACTTACAAAAGACTTATCATCAGTTGTTGAGAATATTGTTACATCCCGTGGTATAAAAGATAGTGACTTGGAGAGTCAACAAGTTGTTCTTCAAAATATACCTAAAACATCAGTTGCTGTTTACCAAAATGTTTTATACAACTGTGATAAAAATGATGATATGAAAACTCAGGTATGTTGATGAAAATGACTGTGTTTAAATTTCAAGAATCAAAATTGACTATATATCAATGTCTTTTTAATATTAATAAAATTCCACTTCATTGATTTTAGGTAAAAGAAATTGAATCATTACTTACAAAGGATTCAGCTGTTTTGCAAAAAGATGGAACTTTTAAAGTTGAACAAAGTAATTTTGATCCAGATAATGTTATACAAATTAGTGATGAAGATGATGCTAGTGGTGATTTAGAACTGAAGTGCAAGAAGTGTAAGTTACTTATGTTATTAAAACTGAAATTTCTAATTGAAAATCTGGATTACCTATTTGACTCATTATTCTATTTATCTATTTAAATCAATAATAATATTGTGTACTAATTGTGAAATACTTACAATATCCTATTCATTTAGGTTTTATATACATCTAAAAATTTTTTTTCCATATTAACCTGATTGTTGTTGTGATGGAAAATTTCAGGTGACCAAAAATTTTCCACACAAAAAACTCTGAAATCCCATATGAAGACAAAACATGTAGAAACACGTCTGGTCTATCCATGTCCTGATTGCTTAGAAATATTCTCTACATCATGGAGTGTTTATCGACATCTCTTTAAGATTCACCGGTGAGTACCTACTCATTTGATATGAGTGTCACCTAGAGGCAATAATATGATTTGATGATGAATAATAATAATTGTTGTTATACTGATACTGTCTGTTTCTACTTCAGACACATTGGTTACTATTATTATCTTATTGATAAAAAAAAATATTTGGTTATAATTTAATTTGATGTCAAACCACTATTAATATATTCCTCCTGTTCAGTTTTAAAAATATTGAAAAATTGAATAGAATTAGTAGATTATAGATCAACACACTAGAATTAATTCAACAGTTTGCTTACAAAACTTTATAGTTATTATTTTAGTAAAGGTATTCCATTACACCAGAATGTAATAAATATAATATAGATGTGTGTTTAACTATAATTTTTAACCTTTAAAGTTTCTTTCTGTAATTAAGTAATTCAAGCATGTTATCTTGTCACCTAAATAGCTATTTAAACTAAAGTGCTTCCCTCACAATTTCTGTTTTGACAGCTTTTAGATGTAGTTGTAAAAGTTGAATCCTGGTGACCAGTAAGTAATACAGGTATTTTACTACCTACAACAGGCACTGGGGATCCACAATCAAAACTTGTGTTCCCTGTATTTATATATATATGTAATTTTGGTTGTTTGTGAGAAATGAAGATATATTATTATTATTATCTATCACAGCCCTCATCAGTTTTATTTTGTTTTCAGTAATATTTGTGTTAATTTGAATAAAAGTGAAATTTTTAATCATGTATGAGTTGTGTGATTGTGATGATAGTATTTAGTGCTATTTTTCTGTTCGTGATGAGTGTTTGGATATTTGACTAAGGATATGTATTAAGTAGAGAACATAATTTATTAAATTTTTTCTGTGTTAGAGAGGAGGACAAATGAGCTTATCGGTCATATCATGGTATTATATAGAAGAAGTAAGGGATGTTACTTTAAAATAACAAATTGTCTCAACTCTATATTTTTGTTTTAAGTATATAATAAAGTCCCAGCTACTGTTCAGGCATTATCTATAAATAAATTTAAATGTTTTATTAAAAAATGGCTCAGTTGTAAATCCTATTACTCCATAGCTTAATATCTAAGTGATCGGACAGCCTGGTACTAGATTATGATTATTTTATAGCCATAGAAATGACTGTATAATATTGTATATTTTTATTGAAAAGAGCTCAAAATAAGAATACTGGGAGAGTTTCTTGCGCAGCTTCTTCTCTCTCAGAGCGCCATTTGTTTCCGAAGCGGTAGTAGTATCGAGTATATTAGAAATTACATCAAAAATAATTCTAAAGGAATCAATTTTGACAAAAAAATGCCTTTTAGTAAAACTGCAGCGCAGATTCGAAGAATGCGGGAATCGATTCAGGCAAAGGCGTTCCGAAGAAATAATCCGCCAGCATTTTACGAGAAGCGTAAGGGTAATGCGAAAACTGGCCCTCCGCAGAAGATAAGTGAGGAAGACAGGATGGACCAAGAGAACCAGGTACTTAGAATTTTTGTTATGCCCTTCAATCAATTACTGTTTTTCGACGACTTGTTATTGAATACCTAAGCATACCAAAACCACGGAATTTATTTATTGTCCAGCTAGCACGCCAGTAACACTTACACTAATTAGAAAAAAATACTAACAAAAAGGGTATATTAATGAATAATTGGATGAATAATCAATAACAATTTCAATGTTCTCCGCGTACCTTAGTATTTCAGAAACCAAGGAAGTCCACCCATCATCGAATGGGTCCCATTGAGTGTTCTTGTCCAAGAGCGAAGTTAAAATGTCATTGAACGCGATATAGGTGCCATGGCTCGGGCAAGGTAGGGGTACGATGAAGTGGGACCACGAAAAGTTTATTTTTTCGTGGGCGAAGAATATTAAATTTAGGGACACATATAATACACATAATTAAATTTTCTAGCGTATACCTAGACGACCCGACAGCCCGAAAATGAACAATTAAGTATTGTTCCGCATTAATTAGCGTTTTAATTTATATTAACGTGCGATGCGTTCCGACCGCTGTAGAAGACAAAACTAAATCATATGTACTTTTATGAGACAGTTGTAAAAGACCCGAGTGGTGCGAGTGTGCGTCGAAAATCGCATTAATGACGCCACTCGTGCTGTTTGACCCCCTTTACAAATGTTGCATACAGTATGGAAACAGCTTATATGAAATAAATGTAGGTACATACTTGTTAGCATATTAGCTGACGATATACCAAAAATTAACGAAATCCGTGCAGTGGTTTTGTCAAAAAGTAGGCTTTTCATTTTGAACAAATTTAAACGTCCTGTAAGATTTGTGTTGTTGGTTCAAAATTTTTCATAGTATTATGTCCTATGGTATATTGTTATGGGGCAGTGCGGCCGATATTAATACTATCTTTGTGCTGCAGAAGAGGGCTATTCGCGCGATTTATAACCTAGGTCCTAAAGAATCATTAAGAGAAAAATTTAAAGAAATAAACATTTTGACTGTTGCTTCTCAATACATTTTCGATAATGTTTTGTATGTTCATAAGCACATTGAGGAATTTTCTAGAAACTGTGACATTCATAATGTTAACACGAGGAACAAACATAAACTTGTTATGCCTACGACTCGGTTGGGTCGAGTTAGTAAGTCTTTTGTTGGGCGATGTTTATGCTTCTACAATATGATCCCAGAAAATGTACAAAACAAATGTGTTACGAAATTTAAAAGAATTGTTAAAAAACGTTTGTGTGGGAAAGGTTATTATAGCATAAACGATTTTCTTAATGACACTACGGACTGGGAATAAAGCGAACACCCTCAGGCTCTTTAATTATAAATGTTTATTGTACGATATTACATTGTAATCCATATTTTATATAAAAAAAAAACCCGCTGAGCTTCTTGCGCCCATTCTTCTCAGGTCTGAGGCAGTCTCTTTTGAATGGGTGGTAGATTTTGACGTTCAATAAGTGATTTTAAATCCTATTTTGAATAAAAATATTTGAATATGAATGATTCAATGAACTTGAATATTTCAATATGATAAGGTGGCCGCGGTCAAAGAGATACACATGCCGGCGGTGTCTCTTTGACTGCGGCGCTATTCAAAGGCAAGGTCAACGTCGCCCGGCGTAGGGAAGGTCATCTTCTATCAATAATTAGCTTTCTTTAAAGGGAGTTGTAATCGATAAATAATAAGCTGTTTGAGTCTATTTTGAAATTGTTCTGTAATGATTATTGTAAGAATACTACACCTACCTAGGTATTTAAAACTAAGCAGCTTCAGAATTTTTATTATTATAAATTATGAAGAAGTTTAGAGATAATGATTGTGAATAATGAAGAACTAAACAATAACAATTTATTACTTGTTTGTAATTTGAAAGCAACCTATCAAAACCCGTACCAACTTAATTTTTTTTATTTCTTTTTTTTATGAAAATTAGGGACAAGACGAGCAGGACGCACAGCTGATGGTAATGGATACGCCCTGCCCATTAGAATGCAGTACCACCAAAATTCTGAGCGGCACTACAACTGCGCTCGTCGCCTTGAGACATAAGATGTTAGGTCTCATTTGCCCAGTAATTTCACTAGCTACATCGCCCTTCCGACGGAAGCAGTAATGCTAACACATTACTGCTTCACGGCAGAAATAGGCGCCGTTGTGGTATGCATAATAATGTTACAGTTTTGCGCGTAAAAGAGTTGTGGTAGCACAATTAGGCGACAGGTGTAAGAGATTTTATTAATAACTTGACAAATGACAATAAATTATTATACTATAAGATATATATAAACATACATACATATACGAAACAAGAGAGCATGCTATGAAATATTTTAAACAAGTGCTGACCCGGTAAACGTTTATTTCCGATATATAAAATATAAATTAAGAACCCCGCGCCCGCTTATTGTATGAATTGTCATATTATGTAATGAAATCTTTTTTTTTTAATTCCGGTTTTAATGCCCATTCTTCGGTTGCCCGGAACCGTCATTTTGTGTCATCCAGTATCAAAATAATTTGAATTGTAAAACAAATATAATACATGCAAAGCATTCTTTTATAATTTTAATATTAACATTGACAATATGAACAATACAGTACTGGTAATTCAGAATTGTTATTAAAAGCTTATTTATTTAGTTAAATAAAAATTCTGGGATACAATACTATAAATGGTACAATCATAATTCGTTTCATAGTCAATCAGAGCAACCAATTTGTTCATTTGATGACAAACATCGTATAATTAAAATCGAAGACGAGAAATCAACCTGGCCGTAAAATATACGTAAAAAAAATTTCAATACTGTAAAATGCGAAATATATAATTATTTTAATGGATCCTAATCATATTGAAACGAATAGTTTTATTAACCCGAAATAGACCAACCGTTTGTCAGTCTTCTTGTCAATGAACGATAACTACTCTTGTGAGAGTAGGTACAACCGCCAATAACGCATTAACAATTTTTATGTTTATTGTTTTATCATCACATTCTACATGTTCTTATGGTTTTTTAAAATTTGATATTTTTTGGTGAATTACAGGCGTGGATGGACAACATGGAAGGCGATGGAGAATTGCCGCGATGTGGTGGTTGTGGACGAACTTTTGAGCGGCGGGCAGCCTTGGTGGCACACACCAACACATGTCAACCGAGATCTAGAGCACTGGCCCGGCGACCACAAGAAACTAAGAAAATCGAAATACAAATAAGAAAAGACTACAATAAGGAGCCGACTTATTTGACTTTGCAGGCAAAATCCCAAGGTAATTTAAATAACAAGCCTATTGCCTGATTGTCTAGCTCTATTCCCAGTAAAATATACATTATTAATTGCGCATTATTCTTTAGATGACATATCAAATGAAGGAAAGGAAAACACAAATGAAGGATCGCCAGCTAAAAATCTACCCCAACAAGAAAAAATTCAAAAAAGTCACGGAAGTACGTTGACTGAAGCTATTATGAGCATAGTTGGTGTAAATAGTAAAGACGAGGATGAGAATGAAATGTCAGAATATAGGGACCAAAATGCATGTATTGAAAAGTTGGAACCTCTCTATAAACTACCTTACTCACACCAAGCCGAAAAAAGTAACTTTGACATGTTAAAACAAAAGCTTCTGCAGGATGCCGACATACTTCAGCTCTTATGTAAAAAATGTGATTGTAAATTTCAAGAAATCACTCAACTCTTCGATCATATAGCGATACATTATAAATGGATGCGATATGCGTGTAAACTTTGCAATTTTAAACATTACGAATTTGAAAAAGTACCAGAGCACGTAAAAATTGTACACAAACTGAAGGGTGACACTGATTTTTACTGTAGTACAGTTAAAGCAATTAATGGACTTGAAGCAACCGAACTTGTTGAATCTAATGAAGATCAAAATGACATAAATGATACAAGCCCCAATTCTAGACGACTAAGTAGATGTTCCAGTGATTCTAGCAAACTTTCTGATGATAGCTCTTCAAGCACTTCTCGTTTGGATAATGTTGGATCGAGAAAAAGAAAGATGAATACATTCCGAAATACTTCAAAAAAGAAGAAGGAAATTGGTATGTTAACAATTACCATTTTTAATTTGATTTATTAATTATGCTTTAATAGTAAACTAAATAATTGTAATTATTAACTAGATGATTTGCATATATTTGTTGCAGAGTTCAAAAATGAAGAAAAAGATGGTGATACTTCCGTTCAAAAGGAAGTTCCTCTTAGCGAGATTGAGTCTTCATCTAATTCCCGTGGATTTGAAGAAAACTCGTCAGACATTGACGATTCTGATGAAAAAACTCCAAAAACGCCTGTCAAAGACTGTAAACCTATCAATACTAGGCCTGTTCGTAAGAGAACGAAGCCAGTGAATAATGACTTTTTATATGATCTTTCTACTCTTCTGAAAAAAGAAGTTCAAAGTCAAAGAGATTCACTAGTTATGAATAGTGTTAAAACTGCCGCCACTAAAAAGAAATCCCAAGACTTTCTTAATAATTTTAAAACATTAAACAAAGATTGTCTTGGAGCTTTGTATACACTATCAAAAAAGTCATGTGATTGTAGTAAAGCGCATATGAAAACAGAATTTCCCCGAGCTTTAAAATCAGAAAAAGAACAAAGAATTTCTAATATATTTGTTAGGCCTATGTTGCCTAAAATAACTCGTTCAGATAAAGTTTCGCCTGCCAAACTAGATCCAGAAAATAGGACTAAGAAAGACACAATTCTCACGACTACTCAACCTGAGACTCAACCAACAGATGACACAAATGAAAATCCTAAAACTAGTAAACCTTGTCAATCTGAAAGTGATCCATCTGATGACAAACCAGTACCTTTAAAACCTAGTGATAATACTGTTGAAATACATATAAAAAACAATACATTAGAATCAAAACAGGAAAATTCTAGTAGTAGTATAAAGAAAAATGTCAGATTACCCATTGCAGTTCCGATTAAATTAAACAAGAGTCTAGATCTAATAAGGAATCCGTTAATCAAGAAAAATATTTCTGATTTTGATAAAGCTGGGATGAAAACTAAAATTGTTGTTATTAAACAAATTAATAGAAAAGATGGAACTAAGACTATTAATGCCCCATTAACGCTGCAAACCATAAAGTTGAAAAAAGATCCTAAATTATTAACAGCTAATGAAGAAAAATCTGAAAAAGTAGTTGTTGTGCAAGTTCCCAAAGTGGATTGTGTCCTTCCACGCCCAGGATTGCCAATTCAAAATAACGAAAATGACAATTTATCGGATAAAGTTATTCCTACAGTTTTCAACAGTCAAATCATCAGAACTTCACCTGACACTGAGAAAATCTGTGAAAATCATGAACTGCACAAAAGTAATATAGATCAAACAAATGAAAGCACTAGAGATGTAAATGATACAAAGTTATCTCTAGAAGAATTATGTGTAAATGAAGAAACTGTATCATCTAATACCGAAAATTTGGTCACACCTGATGTAGATATTACCTCAGACCAGAACAGTGTATAATTAATACTTCAAATCTTGACTATAGACATTATTTTGTCGTAAGTCTATAGCTATATTATAATATAGTATGTGTATATAAAAAATTGTGCTCTACCATTAATTAACAATAAAATGTTAAGTCATTTCATATTTGGTATTAATTCCTTTTTATTGAAACATAAACCAAACTAAAAATATATTGCCACAGTTCACAGAGCTGTCTAGTTTTCTGTAGTGCATTTCCTGCCGGATAGAAGAGAACAACGTCATCCACGTCATATATTATATAATTCGCGGGCATAATGATAATTTTATTTACCTAGTACCTACAGCCGGAGTTATACAGTACCTATATTTAAAATAAAAACCTATACTTAGGTGAACAAATCTTAAATGGTCTCAGATAAAGCTAGCAGGCAACCAAATGTTTTTCGGCAGCTGTCGAGTGCGTTTCTTGAAAGACTACACTTATGCGCCACGAGGATAGGATTACCACTGATTGTCCAGTCGGAAGGAAAATAGCTAACCTATCGTACCTAGGTATATTCTTTTGAGAATACCTTGACAAGTACTAGGATAAGCTTACGCAATCAATGATAGTTTAAAATAGGTAGGTATGTTGATAAAAATACGAACGTTCTAGTTGTCCGTAGGTAATAGAATAAATGGCATCTAATCACTAACGTAAATTAATATTTTTATTCTAAGAAAACAAATTGAATTTTTTTTTATCATGTTAATATTTCATTATTAACTCTTGCTTATTTTTATACCTCCCCACAGAAAATTGTGTCATAGGAGCTCCGCTTCGCGGCTCTCCCGCCCTGAGAAGTTATTTTTTTTTATAAAAACCAATCATCCCAAGTTTAGAATTTCTCACCAAAAAGTAAATATACAAATAATCACTGTAACAAAAACTGTTGCTTTTCGAATTGTCAAAGTCGTGTATTTATTATACAAGTCAGATTTAAGTAATAATAATTAAAAATACTGAATAATTAATGTTCATAAAAATACCACGATTTACTTGAGACTAAAAAAATCTAAGTTATACATAAGTATTTAATATTTTGGTACTTCACAAGTTTCTGTACCTCTGATCTGAACATTTGGTTTTATTGAAAATCAATAAAGCTACAAAGCTGGCAGAAGGTATTACCATGATTTTTACTCCACGCCGAATATTTGAAGAAAGCAATAATGCCCAATATAGGTATCTATACAATATCCTCTGTAGGTATTCGTAATTTTAAAAATCTAAACTTTAATAGATAGGTAATGAAACTTATTGCCTTGAAAAATTTAAATTCAGGTAAGAATCTATCATAAATTTTTTAGATATGACAAATTTTGGTTTAATTGATGCTTTTATGAAAAGGTGATTAAATCAATAAAAAATTAAGAAGTAGCCTTTCAAATTAATACAATAATGGACATCACATTGTGAGGTCAGTCTTGGTTACAATTAAGTTATATAACTATTGTATACTAGTACTTATGTAGTTATAATGAAAAATGTTTAGTTAAATTTCAGCAAATAAGAAATAGATAAAAAAACAATATTTTATATGTATGATAATCAGATATAATGGAAAAAAAACAAATACAAAAACATACCTACTAAATTTATTCAAACAATTAATTCTTATAATATATCATACAACATAACAATTCAAATCATAATTACACATTCTTAGCCAAAGTTTCAGCTTTAGCAACAACTTCTTCAATGGGCCCAACCATGTAGAATGCAACTTCTGGCAGATGATCATATTCACCTTGTAAAATCTTGGAGAATCCTTTGATGGTTTCCTCAAGTGGCACAAGTTTGCCAGCATGACCAGTGAACACTTCAGCTACTTGGAAAGGTTGAGACAGGAATCTTTGAATCTTACGGGCACGGGCTACAGTGAGCTTGTCTTCCTCAGACAATTCATCCATACCCAAGATAGCAATGATGTCCTGAAGTGATTTGTAGTCTTGTAAAATTTTCTGAACACCTCTAGCAATGTTGTAATGTTCAGCACCAATAATATTAGGATCCATAATACGGGATGTTGAGTCCAATGGGTCTACAGCTGGGTAGATGCCCAACTCTGCAATGGCACGGGATAACACAGTGGTGGCATCCAAATGAGCAAAGGTTGTAGCGGGGGCAGGGTCAGTCAAATCATCAGCTGGTACATAAATGGCTTGTACTGATGTAATTGATCCTTTCTTTGTAGTAGTAATACGTTCCTGCATAGTACCCATGTCAGTGGCTAGGGTTGGCTGGTAACCTACAGCAGATGGGATACGACCCAACAGGGCCGATACTTCAGACCCAGCCTGTGTGAAACGGAAAATGTTATCAATGAAAAGCAGCACATCTTGTCCTTCTTGATCTCTGAAATACTCTGCTACGGTCAAGCCAGTCAAAGCAACTCGGGCACGAGCGCCAGGGGGCTCATTCATCTGACCATACACAAGAGCCACTTTAGATGTCTTATCTTTTAAGGAAATAACTCCAGACTCAATCATTTCATGATACAAATCATTACCCTCACGGGTTCGCTCTCCTACTCCAGCAAAGACAGAGTAACCACCATGGGCTTTAGCTACATTATTGATCAACTCCATGATAAGCACAGTCTTGCCCACACCTGCACCACCAAACAAGCCAATCTTTCCACCCTTCGCATAAGGAGCTAACAGGTCTACAACCTTGATGCCAGTAACCAGAATTTCCTGTTCTACTGACATGTCAACAAACTCTGGAGCTTCTGCATGAATTGCTGCAGTTTTGTCAGACTGAATAGGGCCTCTCTCGTCGATTGGCTCACCGATGACGTTCATGATGCGCCCAAGGGTCTCTACCCCGACAGGAATACGAATTGGTGACCCAGAATCCAACACGGGCTGTCCACGAACCAAACCTTCGGTACCGTCCATAGCGATAGTACGTACGATATTTTCCCCCAAGTGCTGAGCCACTTCAAGGACGAGCCTTGGAGACCGGTTCTGAACCTCGAGGGCATTTAAGATCGAGGGCAGTTTATCTTCAAACTGAACATCTACCACAGCACCAATAACAGCCACCACCTTACCTTTAGATACTTCAGCAGCATAATTCCTTCTGTTACCAGCGGATAAAGCGAAGATTTTTCCACATTCCAAAGCCTTTTCGGTTAAGGATTTGGTCGCCAAAAAGCCACTTCCTACTCTATATGCTGCCCCTAACATTTTCGTTGACTAATTTTTCGGCCCTATCCCAGTTTGAAAGTAAAAATTATGTAACTCCGCTCCGCACTACTATCGATAAAATTTGCTGCCTCCGAGAAAAATGTGAACTGCAAGCCAGTGTTGTCAGATCTCATATTAAAAAAAATCCGTAGGTGTTGTACTTTTGAATTGCAATTTGATGACCTCGAGAGAGGCTGTTTAGTGTTTATAATAAAGGAGAGCAGGTCTGGGTAGAGAGGCAGTACTATAATTATTATTTAAATCTTAGAAGTTACATCCAACTTGCGCGACGTGTTAACGACATAGTAGACAATTTTGAGTTTCGAGTGGCGAGCAATCGAATTTCAAAAATCTCTCGTCTTTTGAAGGAGACAGGAGTGGCCCAGATTAATTGTCACATGCATGTCATTATTTACCCAATTAGGTTTTGATAGGTTCCTAGTAACTACTAAAATGGGTATTTTAAATGTATTTTTTGATGACAAATCTCAACCACTAGTCTTTGTATTCGAAGGCTTGAATCAGAAATAGCTCCCATTCTATATAAAAGGTCAATTTTATGACCATTGTGCACTCAACATAATTTTCTTTATTAAGACTCTAAGCTCATGACCGTTAGTGTTACCCAAGGCCGTGTGCTGTCTCGTAAACTATTTCCTCAGCTTTTTTTATAGAACAGTAGGACATTCTTTGCAACTCTAGATTCAGAATCCTAGATGCAGATCGTTGAATTTCTCTCCATAGGAGCGTTGCTGGCCTTCTAGAAACGTGAACGCACTTTTTTGAAGGTACCCTTATCGCATCGACCTTGAAACACTCATTCCATAGTTTGGTTGTAGGTAGGAGAATGTTCGTTGAACGCCAGTCCTGATGGTGGGTTGGATATCCTAGTTTGTGACGTGTCGTGCTAGGGTGTAATTTGGAGTTATTAAGTTAAACAACCCTTCTGGACATTCCCCGTAATAAATGTGGTATAAACCATACAATGAAGCGACGTCTCTACGCAACTCTTAGTGATCTAGCCGTTGTGTCAACAACACTCCATATGTGGCGGGTGTGGGCCAGCTTGAAGTATTGCCATGATTTGTATGACCCGCAGTTTCGTCGATGCCAATTTGGACCCAGTGTTCCGATACTAGACGAGCAATAAGCGGATTGTTGTCAAACAGTGGTGATACGTCAAATAAGTTTTATTATTGCTTAACGCACCGCGCCAACTTGATTCCTTGGGGGGTAACATTGAACAAGGATCATTTTACCCCATTCCTCGACTTCCTAAGGAGAGGACTCGATAGAAGATACCAGCTTCTTCAATTTGACCACATACAACGAAGAGCGGCTCGAATCCAGTGGCTCAATTCTACCGTCGGACATTACGTCAAAATGCAAAAACGTCTGGAATTCCACAACCGCGCGTTTTCCGCCTCTCTCTGCCACAACCACTTTGTGGAATCAATTACCAGCTGCTGTATTCCCAAACCGTTATGAATTCCTTCAAGAAAAGAGCATACCTTTAAGGCTGGCAACGCATCCCTTCACACCTGTTATTGTGGATGTCGATGCGTTTGCCTCACCACTCCCAATATCGTGACCTACTTGCCTTTTTGCCTTCTCTTATATATACAAAAGAAAAAAAATCCTGAGAAAAGCCTGCATGGCCTGTGCATCTTCAGTACTGTCTTCCCGCATAGTAATGAGGCCATCAACATATCTTTGATATGCAGAAGAAGAAGTTTATGAGATATCACACAGCCTTGGGGAATTCCAGCTGTCATGGGCTTCGGGTCTTGTCGACAACGACCTGTATACAGCACCCAGTGGAAATTGCATACGTACCAAAATTCATAGAAGATGCGGGATTCAAACTATTCACGGGCGTATCCCCAGCGCTTTACAAACAAACAACTCAAAGAATTCAAGAAACATGCCAATAAGTAGTTTTTTTACAACATATATAATTAAATGATCGATTTGATAACCGACTCTATACCGTCAGACATCCACGGCATTGTGCAGATGAATATCGATAGCTTTCGTAAGCAATGTAGTTGTTGAAATGTTGTTAAATCTGCGTCTAGCACGGTCTGCACTAAAAGATCTTTATACAAAGTCAGAAGAAACTTCAATTTAATTGACTTATGAGACTCATATACATCCACAGTGTTTGTTCAATGTACAGTGTGCAAAAGGTTTTTGTGTCCATTTTACTTTATCGTACTAAAACAATATTTTTATTTTTTAATTAACTTATGCATGTATATTATTAAATTACATAGATGTATCGGTTTTAGGTGGTAGCTTGAAGTTGTCATTCAATGTATATGGAAATAAAACAAAAATAAATAATTAGTCGTCAGTCATAAATAAATTTAAGTTCAAAACTAATTATAATTATTTCAGTTAAAAACCGATATCTCCCAGTAATATACTCACTAATTTGAAAGTTCAATTTGGAAATACTAAATGTTTTATGAAAGTGAAACTACACACAATTTTGTAATAAAACCGTACTTTAACGTCACACTAGAGCACCCGATTTTTTTTCAATGCTGATGCGAAATAGATCACTTTCGCATCATACATCAACACACGCACAAAAACACATACACATGATTATTTATGTTGTTGTTCATATATTGCACAATCTCACTTTTACAAAACCTCCTATAACTCTGCTTTCAGATTGCCAAATTCCTCAAATTGTCTGAAAACAACGAATAAAATAAACTGACTGGTTATTTGTGACAATATCCTTTGGAATATGTTTTGGAAATTCATTACAAAAGATAAGTTCGTCTACAAACGTGGCAACATGTTTAAAACAGGAGGTGCACCTTCTTCTGTACCTCCACAGAAAGCGATGGAGGCTTTCTAAGTTTAGTTGAGGATGTATTTACCATTTAAAAATTAGTGCACTATCAATAACTTTTAAAAATGAAATGTTTTACAACAAATTACTGATTAATTATTTAATCTATAGGCTATAGGAGTGAACATTTTTAATGCTTTACTAAGTAGTTATTTAAGTATTCCTTAAACTACTATCAGTACGACCGCAAAACTAATTTAAAACTACACTGACCTTCAAAAGTAAGTATCACACTTTTAAAATTGGGTAACGTTTTAAGTTCACAAGATATACTTTCGAAATAAAAAGAACTTCAAAGAGAATTTAATTTTGTACATAAAAACTTTATAGTGGGTAACCTTCTTTTAAGTATTGGCTGAAAAAAAACTTAAAACAAAATCATTCCTTTTTCAAAGAGGACGTTTCCGAATTACAATTTTACCATTCACATTTTTCTTTCTGTTTTAAATATTTTTCAAGATCGGTGGGTCTTGTTTTAAAAATTTATGCTAAAAAGCACATAATATTTATTTATCATGCCTCTTTCAGTTGAAGAATGTGCTAGGATCATGGCTTTTCTGGAACTAGGCATCAGTACGCGTTGCACTGCAAGTATGGTGGGTGTGACGGTACGAACGGTCCAGAAGGTAAAGCGAAGGTACGAAGAGACTGGACACCATCTGAGGAGACCATGTAATGGCAGACCCAGGTGTACCAGTGCCCGAGAAGATCGTTATATTATTTCCACTGTGTTAAGAAATCGCCACCAAAATGCAGTTGAAGTCCAGCAACAGCTACTTCAGACCCGGAGGGACTACATTAGTGACAGTACAGTGAGAAGAAGACTTGCTGAAGCAAATTTGAAACCCCGAAGACCAGCGAGTGGCCCAAAACTCGAGAGACAGCATCGAGTAGTGAGACTGCGATACGCCCGTGAACAAATGCAGTGGGATGAAGAAGAATGGTCAAGAATTTTGTTTGCAGATGAGTCTCGATTCTCCCTTTACACTTCTGATGGAAGACGAAGTGTTTACAGGCGACCTGGTGAGCAATACCTTCAAGCCTGCATCTCAGAAAGAGTCCAATACGGTGGAGGCAGTGTACATGTATGGGCTGGCATATCTTCAGAAGGTCGCACAGAGCTAGTAGCCATAGAAAGTGGCACCCTCATTGGGCAAAGATATGCTCAAGAGATTCTCAATGAGTATGCAGGGCCGTATTTAGCAAATATGGGTGATGGATCGATGCTGATGCAGGATAATGCCCCGCAACACACGGCTCATATCGTACAAGAGTATATTCAGGAGGTCGGTATCAGCGTGATGGCTTGGCCATCAAGAAGTCCTGATCTCAACCCGATTGAACACGCCTGGGATGAGCTTGGGAGGCTAGTCAGAAATCGCAGACCACCACCTACTACCCTCAGGGCACTAAAGCAGGCCCTGGTAGAAGAATAGGAGAATATTCCCCAACATCGGCTCCGAAACCTAGTGTTCAGTATGCCAAACCGGCTCAAAGCTGTAATCAGAGCTCGAGGAGGCAATACCAGTTATTAAAAATTAAATAACATGTAATACATTCTAGTTGAATTTTTTTACACTAAACTAAAAATGTCTATTTTCATTGTTTTATCTTTTTTAAGTTAAAAATGTTACTAATGTATAATTTTAGTTTCTAAGAATAAAAGCCTATAAAATTTGCAGCAAAACGTTTTTAATCTTAAATCTCTACCTTCTATAGTTAAGAAAAAAAATATATATGAAAAGTGTGATACTTACTTTTGCAGGCCAGTGTAGTAATTGTCATTGAAAATATTGATTTATTTTAAAAAATAACAACTTATCCACTTATTTTCCAAAAAAAGGTCTGTGTATAATAAAATAAAAACACAATATGCATTATTTATGCATGGTCTTATAGCATGTTTCAATAGCTTTCAGATACATCAACTCAAATCATCAATAATCAAAATTACTCAAATCATCCTTATTATATGCTAGAATTGCTACTACTTCGGCAGTCCCGCCTCTTTTTAGTGTAGTAGTTGTAATTTTTACATCCTCTTTGCGATCAACTAAACCTGCTCCTCGTGAACCAGGTCATAAAATCCCAAAAAAAAATTACACCGCGTGAACCAGATGTCAACATATCAGTTGTCAGTTGTCACCTCAGTCAGATGTTTGTCAGTCTGTAGGGCTGTTCTAATTTAGATAATATTATGAAATGAGGAAGAAAGAGCTATAAAATAAAAATAAATACATACCTACGTGCTGTTGAAGTATTTTTAAATTACAATTTCGGAATTCCAAAATCTTTAATCTCATGTACGAAGTACAGGCTTAACAGAGAGTATTAATAAAATATGAAACATTATTGTGGTTCAAAGACATATGAATTACTTGATGTGTGTATGAATGTTACATAAATATTGAGTATCATTGATATTACACCACAATAACTATAACTAAAGTAATTAGTATGTATCGAGGAAGAATTTTTTCTCAGGTAAAAGGAAGTAATCTCTATTTTAACACTGTATTTAATCATTCATCAGGATACTCTAACACAAATAGTTCTATTATAGGTTTATCAGCATGCAAGAAGGCTACCATCTTTAAATATAAATAGCCTTAAAATTGATGCTGTTGAAAAAGCCAGTTTCTTGATAAGTCATAGACAACAAGGAACAATAGCAGTAGAGGAGAGTTATGTGAAGAGATTTATGAAGGCAGTTGGATTGATGGACCAGGAAAGAGCAGTAAGTAATTAATCATTAATAAAACTTAGATCATTTATATGTCTAGACTATGACACTTGTGAAAATGTAAAAAAAAAAATTAAATTTAGATCTCACCTCTATTTAGTGAAATTTCACACACACTATTGCAAAGTTTCATACAAATCGTGAGTGTAAGATGTTGCTTGTTGTTACACACACTAAACTAATATTTCGGCCTGTTTTTATCGGTTGTCTAACAGCAAGAGACTATCTATATGTCTAAATTATCTAAGGATAAAAAATAGTAAGTAAACTAATATACTACTGTCATAATGTACTTAATAGTTGAACTGGGGTGGTAGGGTTGTCGTATGGCGACCATGTTCCAGAAGACATAGTGTTGGTAGGCCCCCCACAAGATGGACAGACAATCTGGTTGAGATTGCCGGGATAGGTTGGATGAGGGTAGTGCGGGACCGATTGTCATTGCAATCTTTGGGAGACACTTTTATCCAGCAGTTGATGTATTCCGGCTGAAATGATGATGATGAAAAAATTATGATATGTTTTAATTTATTCGCTCAGAGTCTTGCATTGAGTGAAATATTTGTATTCTGTCTCCTTATACAATTTAAATTAATATATTTCAGCGCTTAAAACTTACAGGGTTTTTCATATATGAATGTGTTCCTGTAAAAGTTTTATATGAAGAGTGGTTTGAGGTGCTAGAACTGCCTGATACTTTTGCATCATGGTTTATCGTCACAGAACTCCATGTATGGTTGTTACTTGTACGTTACATGGCGGAAGATGTTATTACCACTGGTGGAAAAAATAAAATTCACAAAGGGGATGGACATTTTGTGAGGAATTGTATTATTGAAGCCCTCTGGGCTGACGTGGGGAACCGGATTAAATTCTTAGAGGTACATGTATATTTTTTTTGTTTTTGTTGATAAATCTGAAAATATTTGACTAAAATAATGTTTAATTTTACAGGGTGCTAATCCTACTATAGCAAGGAAACAAGTAACTGAATTATCTGAACAGTTTCAAGCAGCTCTAGTTGGGTATGATGAAGGAATTGATGATGATAAAGTGTTAGCAGCAGCAGTCTGGAGGAGATTTTATTCATTATCTGAAGATACCAATCCAGAGCATGTTGAGAAGATTGTTAACTTCATAAGGCATCAGGTATGATGATGAGCATAAAAAAAACTATGTTTAAAAAAACCGAGTACAAAAACTGAAATGTATCAAATAACAAAATATTTAATTTAATACACCTCTTATGCAATTGCAAACCTTTACCTTTAGAATTAATAAAATACTATTATTTTTATGTGCTACATATGAGAGGTGTATTAAATTAAATTTTTAGTTATTTGATAGTTTCAGTTTTTGAATTCGGTTTTTCTAAACGTAGTTTCATCAATCTGAATGAAAACTCCAAAAAAATGCCGTACACAGAAAACAATTATGTCATCCAGGTAGACAAAAATTTCATATAAATGTTTATAAAATGAGAACGACTGGGCCAAATTATGTAAAATTTTTATGGCATCTATTTCGCAGCATACAAAATAAGAATTACGTAAATCGGATCATAAATGTCAGAGTAATCATGTCTAAACCCTTCTTTTGAATCAATTATCTAAGTGTCTTGATATAACTCATAATATAGTGTGAACTAAATTTTCTAGGGATTGTTAATGTGTTCCTGTAATTATGAGTATAACTGAACAAACTGTTCAGTAATAATCCATGACATCTTGCTTGAAAGATACGCAAGGGGTTAGGGGGAAGGCACATAATTTCATGGTATCTGTTTTGCAAACTGACCAATTTAGAATAGTTGTCACTATGGTTATATGATTAAAGGAGATGCTCTACTGATCCTGGCAATTAAGGATGTGTTCCGATATGCACTGCGAGCACTGCACAGTACTATCACTATAGAAAAATTCGTTCCGTTATGGACTGCCAGTATAGTGCCGCAGTACCCTAGGGAAATATATGACGTCATAATTCGCCGCCATATTCTACTGTGAGCACTGGCGTAAGGTAAGATAAGGTAAGATCGACGTAAGATACTCGCAGTACTTTGATCATGGGATAAGTCGAAACCCCTCGAATGCCCAACTTTTACGCCAAATATTTTTAGTTTGACAGTACTCCAGCATCAGTTTTTTTAATGAACTAGAAAACTTGAATACACTCATTTGAATGCTGCTTCAAAAAATGCGGCAGACAGTATACGGGATTGCGTTCCGTTTTAAACAGTAACCAGTATAACTGGCTATAAAGGAACGGCTTCACAGTATGCTAAATTGACGTCACACTGTACAGTGGTCGCAGTGCATATCGGAACATACCCTAAATGAATTTGAAAAGTGAAATCTGTACTCTATTGGTTACTAGTTGTCAACCGACACCAAACATAAGCAGGAGGTTAGGCAGTTAGAATATTTTTAATAACAATATAAAAATTGTACATTTTAAATTTGCCCTCTTTCTTCTTCCTATCCTATGCCTGTGTTGGATGTCTCTAAGTTGCTGTATACATGGGTTATGCACATCTCTTTTGGGAAATTGGTGACCAGTGCTGGACTTCTATTGAGTCCTCTTTTGAGAAGGTTGCGGAATGGGGTGAATTGGACCTTTACCAATTCAAGATGACTCATGTTTACGCGTAAATATCTTCTCTTCTTGATCTTCACACGGCCGGTCCTCAAGTCAACGTCGAATCGAAGGTCGAGTATGCCGATACAAGCTATAGCAGTTAGAGGAGTCATCTTGAATCAAGGATAGACTTTTTAGCGGTGAATAAACTATGGTTAAAATAGACTTAATGTTGCGGGCCCCAGTCTGATACTGCATAGCATAGTGTTGATTTCATTTTCATATTTCATCAAGTTTGTTGCGGTTCTCTTCCACACTATCCCGATTGGTAGTGTTCTGACTTCTGAAGAACTTTTTGGACTCCTACCACTGAGTTTCAACTATGTATGATATGTCAAAAACGTGCGAGGCCTCTTCGGAACTCTCACCGTGATAATTGCGGTAGAGGACACAATGAAGCGACGTCTCTACGCAATGTCATATTTAATTCAATTTGGTTTGTGTTGTATGACGCTAACGTAGTTCGCTGCTTGACGCTTGCGAGATGTCATCGGTATTGGGGCCGCCTTTGAATTTCATTTTAGTTAAATTATATAAATTCAATCTATTTCAAATCTCATTTTGTTTAGATTTGTGTTATACAGGGATTGTTACTGACCATCAAGTTCATCCTATTCTCATTTGCAACGGGCTCCTTTGCACAGAATGCCGGCTATGTTATGGATACTACAACGGCGCCTATATCTGACATGAAGCAGTAATGTGTAAGCATTATTGTGTTTCGGTGTGATGGGCGCCGTAGCTAATGAAATTTCTGGGCAAATGGGACTTAACATCTTATGTCTCAAGGTAACGAGCGCAATTATTGTACTGCCGCTCGGAATTTTTGGGTTTTTCAAGAATCCTGAGCGGCACTGCATTTTTATGGACAAGGCGTATTAATTACGATCACGTCCTGCTCGTCTCGTCCCTTATTGTCTTTAAAAAGGAAAACTCGTACATGGTTAATTTAATTTCAGATGTCGGTGTTAGACAAAATACCTTTTAAGGATTTGAAGTGGAAGCCACAACTGAACTGGTTAAGTATACAAGATCATTAGTAGCTATATATGTAGATATTATAAAAACTTTAGTTCGTTTGTAAAAAGTTCTATCAGAAAATAAAATAAAAATATGAATACTGATAAGTTTTATTTAAGGAAACAATAGACTCCGCAGTTCCTCACACCTTTCACGTTCCCATAGTACCGTAACTACAACTTTACACAAATTATCAATTTTACAATAGTCATTGCAATATGGCCATCTTGTATCGCTTAGTTTTGAAAAGAACGCTGAGTAAAGATCCAATAGGGGTCTTTGATCTGTCACCATAGAGTACACTAAGTTGCTCATTGTGGCAGGTCTCAAATCTTGAATACCGAATGTATTTTTCACGTCATAGAGCTCGAACCAATGTGGACGCCTATTCGGTGTTAAGTTTGCTTCAGTCAAATTGTAAATATAGTTGATAATGTTTGTAGGTTCCTGAAAAAACAAATGTATTATTTTTCAAAGCCCAGTTTAGATTCATGTCAAGTGGTCTTTTCATATAAGGAAAAAGCTATTTACAAAACAATTGGAAATCTGTATGTTAATTGTTTAATTATGTTACTAAACCATAGAGATAGGAGATATATATATTGTTATACTGGTAAATACAAAATCGACATATACACTCATTGACGTATAGTGAAAAAACTAGTCTCACAATCACGTTCAAAAATTGTCCGATGCAAAAATCTGCCTACGCGTTTATTAGGCAGACTTTTCGTTCAAATCTGTTTCGACCGCGCTTTGAATATAACGCCACGCAATGAGAAAATTTTATTAAGAAAATTGTGTAACTTACTTGACGTTTTTAATTATTTTGCTAACTAATTACATTAAAATTACTAAAACAAAATGTACAAACGGACGCGAACATTTAAGAACCTCGTAGTCAGCTTGTTACTAGGCGTTTGTATATTTTATTTTTTGTTAATTTTACTATTTCCCCCACGAGACAGGCAAAGCCTAATGTGGAGGTCAGCATAAAATGTTACTGTGTACATGTAAAGTGCGGAATGTACTTACATAAGTAGTGGAATCAAATCTGGCGATTTTGTAATTTGGGTTATAGTTCGTGTATGCAGTAAGACTGCCAGCCCCCCACGCTATACTGACAGGCGTTTCACGGTCTTGGCCGCTGTAAAATATTTTAAATTCGTCCGAATGTGTGTGTCCATTGAATTCAGCCGCTATAGTAGACGCAAATCTGTAATAAACATAGGCGTTGGACAATCAAAGATATTATGTCTAAAAGAACTACTTAATGGATACGTCTGGATAGTATTGTTACGTGTTAGGGTTATTTATTTATTTATTTAAAGGTGCTCCAACAACACATACACAATACACTCTTAAACTTAAATATTGCACAAAAATACTTCAAGTGTATGAGTCAATTACAGGTGCACACAACATAAATGAGAATCATTTCTATTGGGCACTTATATAACACAGAGACTTATACAGTATATAAAAAAATATGATAGTAAAAAATATTATATTTTTATATTTAATATTTTTAAGAAAGCCAACAGCTGGTTTTACATACATTAAAATAATTAACAAACATAATTCGTTCGAGCTAATAATAGGCTTCCACATGTACATAGGAACAAGTATAATATTAATTAAATGTAACATATTAATTACAAACAAACAACACAAGTATAATTAAAAATTATTAAATAAAACTTCATAAAATTATTAAATAAAATCTTCTCGCACTCCTATCGCCAGTTGAGAGCATGATCAAAAAAGAGTAATTTCATTCCTAATGTTAATTTGTTAATCACTGCTAAATTGTTTTACCAAATGGGCTCTAATTGAATTAATACTGGAGTTAAAGAGATCAATATTATCCGTGTCACAAAAATGATTGAATGACTGCATAGCTCTTAAAATAAATGTGTTCCTTCTATAATTTGTGCGACAGAATGGTACAGCAAAGATATGCTGTTGTCTTAACATTCTACTAGGGGCTGCCAGACAGACTTTGGTCAGTAATATAGAACAGTCAATCATACTTCTTAGTATTTTGATTAAGGTGATTATATCAGAAATATCTCTACGAGCTTTAAGTGGTAGAAGGTGGAAGCGCTTGCAGCGTTCTTCATAGCTTACATTAGGTATTTTAAAGTTAAAGCCTAGATATCGTGTAAATTTCCGCTGAACCCTTTCAATTCGATTAATATGTTCAGCATACATTGGGTTCCAAATTTGTGAACCATATTCAAGATGTCTGCGAACGAAAGAACAGTAGAGAATTTTTAATGTTTTCATACTTTTGAAAGGTTTGGCTGTACGTATTATGAAACCTAGTGCTTTAGACGCTTTAATGATAGCCTGATCAATATGTGGTACGAAAGTTATTATGCTATCATGTAAAACACCTAGATCTCTTGTTTCGTTTACCACAGATAGAGGTTGCTGTTTTAAAATATACGTATGAGGGAAAGGGGTAGGCTTAGTAGTGTAATGCATGGAGAAACATTGGGATACATTTAGGTCTAATTTGTACACGGTACAATAGTCATCCAGTCTATACAAATCTTCTTGAATGCGTAATGCATCTGTCTTATTATTTGCTGTACCAAAAATTTTCATATCATCTGCAAACAAAAGGTAATTCGAATTTTTAATGAATCGTCCGATGTCATTTATGAAAATTATAAAAAGCAGAGGTCCTAGTAATGATCCTTGAGGGACCCCAGAGGGTATATTTTTCCAAGAAGAGCAGTAGCCATTGAGAACAACAGCCTATTTTCTATCAGAGAGATAAGATTTAAACCAATTGTATAAATCGTCACGGATACCAAGTGCTGTAAGCTTTTTGAGAAGAATACAATGGTCAATTCGGTCGAATGCTTTCGTATAGTCCATGTATATAACATCAACTTGATTACCCTGTACCATTTGTTCAGATATGTAGTCATTTAGCACTGCCAAGTTTGTGACGGTAGAGCGTGCTTTTAAAAATCCATGTTGACATTGATCAAAAGCCGAACTAAATGTTTTGTAAACTTGCGTGAACACAAGTCTCTCAAGAACTTTTGCAAATAAGCTAAGTTTGGATATTGGCCTGTAATTTTCTACATTTTCCCTGGAACCTTTTTTATGTATTGGAGAGACATAAGCAGTTTTCCATTTGAGGGGAACCAGACCTTCGTTGAAGGATCGCTTAAACAATAATGATATTGGTAATGACAGCTCGAAGGCACATACCACGATAAATTCAGCTGGTAAATGGTCAGGTCTATTCCGAGCTGTAAGATGGTCGTTAATAAAGATGTGCTCCTTTCCTTCGAATCCTACGTCCGATATATTAAGACCCTTAAAGGCACGCCCGGCTGCAACGAAGTCTTCTTTAGCATATCGGTTTATGAAAGAAATAATAATTGGTTTGTTTTTGGTGTTGTTTCCCTTGCGTACTGGTACTCTGGTTATAAAGTTAACTTTTTCTTTGGACACTGGATACAATATTTTAGTGCCAATTTTTCCTAATAAATCATAAAGATTTTCGTTCGGCTTTTGTGGGACTCCTTTAATTTCCACATTATTGGTTCTTAGCCATTGCTCTTTGGAATTGAGATCTGTTTCCAATTGGAGAACCTTCTCCTTGAGGTCTTTGATCTCTGAATGAGATTTCTTCATAACGGAGATAGATTTCTCAACGGTCATGATCCTGCACTCAAGCCTATTTACTTTCTCAGTGTTATCATGGACAGTTTTTTTAATATCAGATATGTCCCCTTTGATGCTCTGAACCTCGGACAGAAGGGTAGTGAGTGGAACTAGTTGAAGTTGCCATCGAGACGTTCCATTATCTTCTCTAGACTTGGAGAACTAGGAGACGAACACATATTGGATTTGCAATCAGGGCAGCGCCAAGTCTGTTTTCTTTCCCCCAACTTCCTATATCCCGTTTCGGTTATTCCTGAGCATTGGAAATGAAAAGTTTTCTGACAAGTGCTGCACTTAGGTCCATCAGAAACATACTCGTCGCATCTTCCACAGTTAACCATTTTTGCGCTCGTTAAGCAAGAGCAAATAAAAAAAAAAGAGAAAATATATATTGGACTTTGGGTTTCAAACTACGGATCACTACGGATCACTCGGTGATTTCAAGTGTATATTACTCGTACCCAGTTTATAACGTGATCAGCTATAGCCGTAACACGTCACTATGCAATGTTACTAAAGTGAGAGTTACCCTCAATTTTATTTTATAATAATATCAGCTGTTATACACAAGAAACTAATTAGTTGTTCTGAATGTGAGATATTTAGTATTTGTGTGTTTACTTGTTGGAAAGTTATTGATATGTTTTATATTAGGATTTACACTCAAGGTTTGTAAAAGTTTTTCATATCACTTACTGCCAGCCTATTGTTCTTTTTTATGAGAGT